>CAHIKZ030001447.1:360000-877500 GCA_903632075.3 Acanthosepion pharaonis
AATTAATACTGTTTTATTAAAACAAAGCATTTGCTCAAAGAAGTTGTATCCATAAAAATAACATATAAACAGAAAATATATATATATATATATATATATATATATATATATATAATGTCATTCACCAATTGAACGCTATGGAGAAAAGGGAATTTTTAATGGCTGCTGCTGCTTTTATGCATCACTCTTCATAAGAATTGAGTGCTATGGCGGCTGGTATGACGTTTATATATTTTGTATATAATGCATTAAAGTATTCCCTTTCTCTGCCATGTTCCGATAACCTAAGGGTAAGAGTCTCTGGCTAATGTTAAATCAGTTGAGTTTTGATCCTGGCTGGATGACTATATATGGGTGTGTGTATGTGTGTGTGTGTTATATATTTATTAATGTAAGTATGTATGTATTTACATATGAATGTATGTATAAATATTTATTCGTACATAATCAAATTTTGAGTGTTTAAAGCTTTGTACAGTTTAGATTTTTTTTATACATTCTCTACAATATCATATAAATATTGCTGCATTATTTTATTATGGAATGAAACTTCACTAACTAAAATGCTTTTATGTAACATTCATAAATGAAAGTTGTTTTATAAATGAAAATAACAGTAGAATATATTCAGTAAACATCAAAATTGTATTAGCTTTTGTGGAAAAATTAACACTCCATTGTTTAGTTAATTTTCAGTAATTTATCTTAAACTACTCAACCGCCATAATCAAGGGAGACAATTTTCGGTTATTAATGAATTACTTCCCTTGATTCTTTTTTTTGTTTTCGTTTTTCATTCAACTAGCCATTACTTTTTTCTTTTTAATCAATTCACCCCAAACAAGACGATAATACCACTAAAAAGAAAGAAGATACTAGAAGTGAAAGCGAATGAAAAGACTTTAGTAGGAACTGGAATCCCAATCCTAAAGAGGGAACAAGGAATAAACCTCTACTCGTCTTCAAAAGACTGGAGAGGATGTAAACATGATGATAGGTGGACCTATCTACTCCTATTGATATAAATAAATAGTAAATAAAATTTCACAGTTTAGGCGAAAACATTAGAAGTACAGGATTGAGGTTGACTTTGGAAGGAACCAGAAACCCAAATCTAAATAAGAAACAAGGGATAAACTTATTTTTTTGTAATTGTGAGCATCTACATACAGACAAAAACTTTTCATCTCTTTGCTTCAACTATTCTCTTCAAATTTCCTTTGCTAAAACACAAGTCAGCTATTTTTTTAAGATAAAATTTCTTACCTGAAAAACTAAATTTGTTCCAGAATTATGATCTGATAAATGATATATACAATTTTATACATCTTCTACATAAAAATACAGGTAAAAAATACCTGTTCACAATAATTTGAATATATAGGTTATGATGTTTCAGCTGAGTGAGAAACAATTATCATATAAAACAATCACTCTCTATCATCAAATGAATTGCATTTCTCACTTGTGGAACTCTCTTCTGGCCTCTTGCTTTCCAGTCAACTTTGATCTTCAAAAATTTAAATGCAATGTCAATTTTCATCTTTTGTCTTCTTAATTCTTGTCATTTTATTGTTCTTGCTTCTTTTATAGTACTTTTGCTCATATTGTCTAACACTCAGTAGCCCTTTGCAACTTAGTGGCTTTCTTGCCTTGCTTGGAGTGTATTAGATCAAGACTGTGTCAACCAAAATGACAGCTTTCTCAAGAATAGCTTTTTAAAACAACTTAGTTTCATGGGCAATCAATAGAAATTATAAAAATTTACATTCATTTGGTCTAAGGCACATCAGATCTGACTGTTTCCCCTAGAGGATGCAGGTTCAAATCCTGCCTGAGGATGCATACTTTTCTAACAAGATTTCTCAAATATTCTAGCTGGTAGATGTAAATAAATAAATATACTGTTTAATAAATAAATAAAAACAGAACATCTACTCAAATATGAATATCTATTAAAAATCTAAAATGATGCAACCACTCGAATCCGAGGATGCCAGTCTACTAAGGTGGCTAGCTAATCCCCATTGCAGACGCCTGCTCAGGCACATTTGCATTTGTTCAACACCCACCTGTGGTTTATACTGCAACTATGCTGAGTGGACCTTAGTCAGAGTTTCTGGGAGAAAGTGTGATATCTAGTGTGATCAACAGTCAGCGCACTCAAACCTTCAATCACAATGACTTGTGACTTTATGCTAGCACAAACACCAACAGCTCCCATGGGTTCCGTCTACCTAATTTCACTCACAAGGCTTGGGTCAATTTGTGGTATGGTTTTCAGATACTTTCCAAAGGTGCTGCATGCTGGGATCGCCACCTCCAGTCAAATAACATCAAGAAGGTATCTTCCTGACAAATCGACTCTGGCGAGATTTGAACCCGGGTCTCATGGTCAGAAAGTGAACGTTATCCACTCAGCCACATGCCCATCCATTAATTATTTTTAAACAAATAAATTAAAAATTAATTTTGTAAACATTTCTTGATTATTAAAGAACCACCTCCCTTAATAAAATTGATTATTATTTATAAAGATCATAAATGATTTGTTAGAAATAAGTAATTATATGTTTTTCAGGTGAATTGATAGATACACAATTCTGGAAAGTTTTCTTTCATTTTTTTAAAATTTGATACATAAGTATTAAGGAAAATAAATCTTGAATGTTCATTTTTATTTTGATTAGGTAACTTTTAATACTGGGGCCTTACAAAAATAAACAAACTAACAGATATTGTTCTAAAACCCATAAGAGGTTGTAATATTGAAATAGCAAGTGAAGCAATAATTAAAGAGTTTTTCCTTTTAATAAGATCATTAATTTATTTATTCTAGTGAGATACTATATGTCCAATTGATGAATATACAGGTACTCTTCTTGACAATTTCTGATTATGCAGTAAGAAAAATCTTATGATGAATGTTGGTTCCAATCTGCTAGGAATGACTGCTAAGAATTTCCCTTCCTCAAATTTTGAAACAAATCATACAAATGCATGCTGGGATTTCTTCCTAGCCAATGAAAATAGATAATTCTCAATTTCAACACCATATTTTTGTTCTTTCTTGTTCTGAACTCAGAATGCTATAACCATGACTGTATCCCTTTGGCGTGTGAACACAATTCTTACTTTGTGAGCTTCTAGTATTATTACTGTTGCTTTGCTTAGTTTTGAACTGCGTATATATTGTTTGCTTAGTATTATTTTACCACATTCTTTTTTCTTCCTTTTCTTATTGTTTATTGAGAACTTTGTCAATTACACTTAACCATGGCCAATTAATCTACAATGGAAATTTACATTGTCTGTTTTATTTGGGTGCCATTACTCAGAATGTAGTGGAAGAAACAAGACTGAAAGTTGGTCCAAATTGGTATCCTGTTATTGAATTAAGAGCAAGTCCTGGGTATGATGATAAATTACATCCAGCATCAAAGCTGCCAATCAGGAGATCGAAGGTTTTCAAGAACATGGAACCACATCTTAACTGCTATTGTTTCCAAGTCCACACTGACCTACAGTGGTAGCACTTGTTAGGGTCTCACCTATAGGCAAATCATAAATCCTTCCAAAAACAAAAATCAAAACACTAGGAAACTAAAAATAGATTCTTGCAGTAATATCATCAATACATTTTTATAAAAAAATTACCAACAGTATATTTTTGTAGTGAAATTACCAGCAATACTTTAAAAATAAAAATAAAATAAAAATGACCATAACATTTTTATAGTAAAATTGAAGACATGGCATACATTGTCAAAAACAAAAAAAAACTATGATTAATCTTTTTTTTTGTAACGAAAAACAAGTTTTCATTCCTTGTTTGATTTTTTTATATTATTTGGTTTTAAAAAACATGCAGCTAAATAATTAAAATTTAATCATGAAATAATGTCATTCTCTTGAATTAATTACAAATTTTGAATTTTCATATTTTGTTTTCAGCATTAAATATCCCATAGAGGTTGATATGCTGCTAAACAAAAACAACCAACCAAAGAGTTAAGAGCAGAAAACACCATTGTTAGTCCTTGTAATATTTTCCAATGATTCCCTCGTCAATTTGGTTATTTTTATCTTTTAGTAATGTTTCTGATCTGAAAATAAAAAGGAAATGAAATCATTTCAAGATTACATATTAGTTAATATTTTGGGAGAAAAAATGATTGCCAGACTTGATTTTATCAAAAGTGATTTGTCCCTTAAGGTTTCATGAGCATATAAGCAATAAACCCAATTTCCAACACAAATACATACTCACATAAATACCATATTAAAACATGTCCAAATTTTATTTCTACTCAATAACAGACAATATTTACAAACATGCCAAAAAGATTCCACAATACTACACACATTATTTAAATCAAAGTGTCTATTGATTAGAAATTAAGATTACCATGTGAAATATTTGACGAATCAGAGAAATCTAAATCCTCATTTTTATCAGGCCTACTTTCAAGATAAATTTCTTATAGAAACCCACAGATTTTTCAACTTTCAGTGAGCAGAGATGAGACTGTTGCCAAACTGAAGAAAAGACATGGCTCCATAGATTTTCTTTTCTGTGTCTTCAAATGAATCAGCTACAACAACAGCTTGGACAGTTAGAGAATCTTCACTGACAATCATGTGTCGGCGACTTCAAACAAATCATCTCCAACAATAACAGAGAGATGGTTAGTGAATCTTCACGGATGATAAAAGTCTTTTTTCTACCACAGGTTTTTTTCTGTGGATCAATGATTTAAAAGTCTTTTCTAAACATCAGATTTTTCTATGGACCAACTATCCAAAGACTTTAACTCAACTAAAGACTATTTTTAATACTTTTTCAATTCATGTACATGTATTTTTAAATACAAATTATTTATTTAACAGGCATACCGATGTTTTCTTTATTTTTATTTAATCATTGTTTGAAATTTTAAAGCTCGGATGTTTAATATAAAAAACTTGGATGACTGAATTTACTACAAGTACACTTGACATCAACTGAACTTATTTTCCTGAGAAAAATATAATTATATAATTAGAAGGATGGCTTGAACACTGAGATTGCTTGATGGAAATTAAAAATATAAAAGAGTGAAAGAAAATAAAAATAAAAGTGATCTGGTAGAAAACTTATTCAAGCAGACAAGAAAGCATTATGCAACCATAATAAAAGGATTTAAAAAAAAAATTTAAATATATAAATATATATATATATATATATATATATATATATATATATATATATATATATATATATATATATATATATATATATACCAGGGACATGACATCTAGATAGGCAAGGTAGACAGTGCCTATCCTACATTTTCCTTCTCTGGCACAATATACACCTAATCCAATAGAATTATGAATTTGATTATTATGCATAAATGCAAAATATTATATTTTTTGTAGACTTATTACATAAAGGTCACAAGTTGTCTACCCTGAGTGATTGCTGATGGCACATGCTATATATATATATATATATATATATATATATATATATATATATATATATATATGTGTGTGTGTGTGTGTGTGTATTATTTATTAAAGAGTATCCAACACTTAACATCCCATAGGTAATAATTTTTAATGTTTAAAAAAATAACTCTCAATCTTCAAACCCTACAAACAAAATCACAAATAAAATGGAAAAAATTTTTTTCCATTTTATTTGTGATTTTGTTTGTAGGTCTTAAAGATTGAGAGCTGTTTTTTTTTTTAAGTTCTCATGAAATAAAAATTATTATCTATGAGATTTTAGGTGTTTGAATTGAGTTGCTTGGGATTTTAGAATTTTTAAAAAATACTTTTTTTTATATCTAGCTGAATTCCATCACTTTTGAATTAGATATCCCACACTATGATAATAGAAGATCTGCCAGGAAGAGTGAAGTGTTGTAAGAGCCAGGATGCAATTTTACAATAGATGACCTTGTGATCAAGGCACTCTCTAGACATTTATGTCACAGTGAATTGTCAGCACCCCTCCTTCATGTGCATGTGTAGTTATACCAACATAACAAATTTAATTTGATGAAGTCCTGAAGGACAAAACACATCACAAGTAAACTTTTTCCACTTTGTCATACAATTTCCCCAATATTGTTCTTGATATATAAAAAATATATATTGTTATCATATACATATATATATATATATATATATATATATATATATATACACACACATTTTTTCCTCAGTGGTACCATAAGTGGGATTCATGCACAATGGAATTGTCATTTGCATCATACATGAAACTCGCAGTTTATATTAGTTGCCAGCACTCAATGTGTGATATATATATATATATATATATATATATATATATATATATATATATATTTGGTTGGAAAGATGTGAGTTTGTGACCCTGGGTTTCACGCTTTAGTGATCGTCAGACAAACTGATTAATTTTTTTAAAAATTTGGGTTTATGTAGATTGCGTGTATTGGTGTTATTGTGGAAGTGGTGGGGGAAACTTTGTCGCTTTTGTCATCGTACTAACGCAAACATCGATGTATGCAGACACATATACATACTTGGTCGTCCGTCGGGACTCATACATATATAAACATATGTGGGCAGTTTTGGATATGACATATGTATGTATACGGGTGGTGTTGTGTCTATACATACACATTTGTATGTTGAAATTTAAAGATTGGAAGTGTGGCAGAAATTGTCTCATGAATGTCTTGTGAATGTATACATGTCATATTATTTATTTTTCCGCTGAATATTTCCTCGCATGTATGTATATACGTGTGGTGGGGTTTGTGTAAAATTATGATAGGTAAAAATTATTATTATTTATATTTATTTTTAAATTTTTGAAAAAAAATGGGGGGTTTATTTGTTATATTTAAAGCTGGTTATTTGTTTGTTTTTGATGACTGTGTATATGTAACAGGTAGAAATTTGTAATCCTTATTGGTAATTTTATATGGGTCACAAACTCACATCTATCCAACCAAATATGTTAGCTCTATCTCTGATATTGAGCACTTTCTAATAAGTACTGCGCATATAATATATAATTATACATATATATATTTATTTATATTTATATACACTTTTCACACACATATATATATATATATATATATTTGACTCTCCTGTCATATTCAATGTATAAGGATCAAGCAGCTAAGTTCCTAGGATTCAACAGCCCAGACACCAGTACACATGATTTGATTATAGTGGTAAAAACTTTGTGCAGAACCATCCACACTTTTTGAAGGGCTGAATAGAGAGACCTGGTGCACTATATGCCACAAGGTCCCCAAATGACCCTCTGCAGGTTTTGAACTCAGTTGTCCTTCTCATAGACCAGTTGCCATCCAAGTTTATAGAAACCAGTCTGTCCTGCTATTTACCCATAGCTGGAGGGAGAAGAAGGGAATTCATACCTTTCCCAAAGGCAGTAGCACGTAAATGAATGTAATGGATTCGACTGGAATTCCAACTCAGTCTCCAATTCCTCAATCCAAGCCACTATCCATTACTCCATAATGCCTCCTATATATATATATATATATATATATATATATATATATATATATATATATATATATATATCCTTGTCATGGCAATATGAGGATGGAATTGTTCTAGTTTTTGGAGGCATTGTGGTGTAATGGACAACACCTCGGATTGAGGAATCGGAGAGCTGAGTTCAAATTCTAGTTGAATCTATTACATTCACTTACGTGCTAATACCCTTGGGAAAGGTAGGAATCCTCTTCTTCTCCTCCAAGCTATGGGTAAATAGCAAGACTGACCAGATTCTGTAGCCTTGGATGGTAACTGGTCTACCACAGAAAAAAATGGTAACCTACCGTGGGGGAAAAAAATCTGCCTAGTCAGTCATATATTGAAAGATACATGATCACCTCAGCATTTATCACGAATGGCACATAACTGATTGACTGATATATATATATATATATAAATATATATATATTCAGAGGAATTAAAGGCATATCTTATCTATTAAAGACCCTTAAAAACTCATTAGACATAAATTAAACTGCTTAAAAATAGAGACGCCTCTTAAAACATAAACATCCATTAAATATGAGATATATAGTAATAAGAAATAATGACAGATTATTAATAAAAATTCATTAATTCCTTTGAATTTACTTTATGATTTGGTTATGAAAATAAAGTTAACACACATGAGCTTCAAAAGATTGTAATGAGAGATGTGTTTTCCTTCATGTACACATTGTCTATATATAAACACTATCTCTAATAGTGTGTACTCTTCCCCTATAAATATAGAAAATTTTAAATAATATATATGTGTGTATGTGTGTGTGTAATTTATTTTCAGATCGAGTGTATCTGTAAAGGAACAAAACAAATAAAAAACAAGAGGAAAAACTATTCTTAGCCAACACATTTCATTCTCTGATGGACTTTATCAAGGCAAATGTAGCATTTATCTTGTTGCAAGTGTTTATATACAAGAGCAATAATGTCATTGGTTTATCAAAGCTTTTAAATTTGAGAACATTCATGAATATTCATCACTATTTTTCCATATTGTCATCACAATTGGTGATATAGTTTTGAGGCACTCTTCATTTCATAAGTTGACAGCAGTGCAAGGCCAACCAGAATGTAGCTTGTTATACACAGTGCTGTTCTCACTGCTGGGACTCATTATTCACTACCTAACTGACCTTTCAACCAGGTAATGTAGATTCATGAATGTTCTCAAATTCTAAAGCCTTGATAAACCAATGACATCCTTGCTCTTGTATATAAACACTTGCAACAAAAATAAATCCTACATTTGCCTTGATAAAGTCCCTCAGAGGATGGAATGCATTGGCTAAGAATAGTTTTACTCTCTCTCTCTCTCTATATATATATATATATATAGAGAGAGAGAGAGAGAGTAAAACTATATATATATATACACAAGGAATGATCGAATACAAAATTAAACAGAAACTACAACAGATAAACTACAGTAAATAAAGTAATTGATGAACAGAGCAAGTTTTTAACTACAAAACACTATTTTTCCATATTGTCATCATCAATGACAATACAATTTTGAGGCACTCTTCATTTCATATGTTGACAACAATGTAAGATCAATCAGAACGTGGCTTGTTATAGACAGTGCTGTTCCCACTTGTTGAAACTCGTTACCCACTACCTAGCTGTACTCACATCCTATTTTTGGTCTCCATAATTATACAGCAAGCATTGATGAATATCAATGGGTGCAATTTTTTTTTCCCTGTGGGAAGGAATTCAATGACACACCTTTGCTTTAGTGCACAATTTCCTGTTAGATGCCATTTTGCCAGACTGCCACTCAGCTGTGATCTGTAAGAAGGCAAGAAAAATTGTGGGTTATTAACAGAACAGTCCAGCCTCTACTGCTATTCTATTAGCATTACATGTTTATTTTTCTACATAGTTGAAATAGTCATAAATATTTACTAAACTTAGTCAGGCACAAGGCTAAAATAAGGGAGCAATCAGTCAAGATAATATTCATTACACAAGAAATGTTCTACAAAACTAGTTTCTTAACCATCACTTCACTGGAAGTACATACCCCAACTAATACTGTTATAAAATACCAAAGATCATGTATTTCCATTCAAACATGAAATATTATCCAAACAGAAATTGAAAGAATGAGCAAAAATTAGATTATTATTTATGATTAATTACCTTATACATATATATATATATATATATATATATATACACACACATAGTGTATGTCAAAATTTTATACAATTAATAAAAATTACAACCATTATAAAACAAACAGTTGATCTCCAGTGGCTCTCAGAAAGCAGAAATCAATTTACCATTAATAGTTGTTAGAAAAAGAATTAGTGATGAAAGGTGACTGACTATTTTGGCAGTAAGTTTTTCAATTCTTCCATTTTATGCCAGGAATATAAAAAAGTTTTAATGTAATTATATCAAAAGGTTTTTCTCAAAATGTTATTATTTTTATATTGCACATTCCAGTATTTTATAGTAAGAACAATTACAATAATTATACAACTAATGGTTGAAAAGTCATAAAATCTTTTGTCAAAAGTAAGTCTTTTGTGTTTGTGAAATATCCCGAATTCTTAGCTTGCAGCATGAGATAGAATGGAGTTTATGCTTGACAATGAAAAAAAAAAATTTTTTTTACACTATTCCACTTTATTTATTCAATCATCTAAAAATATCAATATGAAGGTATGGAAGGATAAAAAAATGAAAGTTAATGGCTAACCTAACAATAATTTATTCAAAGAAATGACTTATAAAAATATTCATAGCAAGCTGCATGCAGCAGCAAAGATGTAATATTATTTACTGATGTATGTTCTATTTTCTGTAATGACTTGAAGCTGCCTACTGTCAACAGAATTTCAGAATTTATTCAGGGTAATGGCTTCAGAAACATGTAAATTTATGTCCCAAAATTTATTTTTGGTTACAAATTACTTTCTATCCTCACACTCTTCTTGCCAATGCTCAAAATGTTCTTGATTGGGATAAGAGTCCAGGTCTGGTTTAAAATGTCAGCAGTTCCTCTAAGCAAGTAAAGTTAAAGTATATTTATTACACATGTGTACAAATAAGGCACAAGACCAATAATAGGGAAAAGGGAAGGCTGGTCTTCATCTGTCTTATACTAAAACTAAGCTAACCACAACCACTGACCCAGACATGCTACATTAACCCTTGCACCAAAACGTCACATTCTTACTTACTATTCTTACTACAATAACCATAATATTTCTATGAAGTCCTAACTAGTCTCCATATGTACAATTTTGTCTGTTGGGTGTGGGGAATACAAAAACAACTTTCAAGTAAAGTTTAAGTACCAAGAGAGAAATCATAGCAGTTTAAATAGTATCTAATGACCCAATCCACCCTGTGCAGAAGGGGGACACAAGTCTATGCTTCTGCTGCTGCTACTGCTGCTAAGTCCATTAAGTTGTGGGTGGAGGAGAACTGGTTATACCAGTTACAATAAACAATAGTTAACAGGGTTTAGATTCAAGAATATGGCAGACATACCATAATCCTGTTGTTTTAAAACCCTAATTTCCCTAATTATTCATTAATTGCATGAACAGTATCAGCTGTCATGCATTAAAATATTTTAATGCTATCTGTCTTCTAAGGTTACTATTAAGGTTATTCAGTGTATGTAGAATATTTCTTTTAAATGAGCCAACTCATTACTGATGATTCCTAACCAAGACATAACACCTTCACATCCTTTTTGATGCCTCAACCAAATGGGCTTATGTTCCTTCTTCATGTACCACCCATTTTGCTGATTGTTTGGGTCATCTAGCATTGCCCTACATCTCATCTGGGAATATCAATTTCTGTTTGACACTGTTGACAGGCTTAATTAAGTGAATTAAATTCTAAGGAGGGCAAACAGTTGTGTTGATGAATGTTCCTATATGTTTCAATATACAGCATTTGTTTTAGGAACATCTGAAATCTCAATGGCTTTGAATAGCTCTTTGCTTGTCTTAAATGGATTTTTGCACAACTCAGTTTTCAATCACATTTCCCTTCATCAGGTAAACAAAGATTTTTATATATTCCCTTTTTGAGTTTATGTACTGGATGTTGTTGAATTTGAAGCAAATTTCTTGATTGCATGATGGTCGCTTGCAAGGAATTTAGTAATTTCTAATGTTATTTAATGGTCATGAAACATTAGAACATATTTTTTACTTTGTCACCTTTTCTCAAATATGCTGTAGAACTTATGTTTCATTGGAACAGTAGCAGTGAAGCAATATCACCAAAATAGTTGTCATTTGTTAACTGTTTCATAGAATGGTGTTATTGGACAGGATTTCACATGTCAGTGTTGCCAAACTTTTGACCATTTGACCAAATTACATTCAAATAAATGCAGGCAATAAGAAGATATTTGTAAAAAAATGTGACTTGCATAAAATATTGGAAAACATTGTAGATTCATTATAGCAGCTTTACCATTGGAAACAGATTGCACATAGTTTAGAATATGTTTGTTAGTAATAAGAATTAGATTAAAGAACAAATAAGGAAAAAGATTGAAACAGACAAAAGAAAGTATAATGAAAACTTATTTTTCCAAAGCATGACTAAGAAAAAAAGACGAAAGATCTTGAAACCAAGAAGATAAAGAATTCTTTACATTATTTAACCCTTTGCATGACAAATAATTTGTTTTTTCAAGATTAGCACAGGTGAATAATCTTCCACCATGTCTGAAACATCTTTCTATGATATTAGATTGTCCAGAAAATAAATAATTTTTTAAGCATGTCAGCATTTAAAAACTGGAAACGAATGATCAATATTCAATTAGAGAGTGAGACAGTTGCTTTCAAAACCCCCTTTCAGTTTAAGTTTTGCCACTAAACACAAATAAGAAAACCTTTATTTAATCCTTTTCTGTTGCTTAAAAACTTCATGAAAAAGTAGCTAAAATTGCATGAAATATCTACCTTTATGAATTGGAGGCACAATGATGTAATGGTTAAGGGATCAGATTGAGGAACTGGAGAGCAGGGTTTGAATTCCAGTCAAGTTCTTTATATTCACTTACATGCTAATACTCTTGGGAAAGGTATGAATCCATTCTCCACTCAGCTATAGGTAAAATAGCAGGACAGACTAGGTCATATAGCCTTGGGTGACAACCAGTCTAGGAGAAGGACAACTTTGAATTCAAGCCACGTGCTGCCTTGTATGTCCTGCCTCTTTAAGCAAAGCCTAGAAAAAGGTAACTTCAAATACAAATCCACCTCTGAGAAGAGGAACAGTGTAACCTCAACATCTCTGGTGCAAAAGGAACCGGCAAGCCATTGCACTCTTCTGCCTTGAATGTCATGATGAACCACAATTGTGAGATGGAGGGGAATGGTGACCACCACAGTGCAAAAATGTGCTAACTGAATAAAATGAATGTCAGTGAACAAATTGAATGAATCAATCATATTATTTAGATTATTTTCCCCATGGATTATCATGTTAAGCACTTCAGTAACTCTTTGAATGAGGGGAACTTTCATAATCAGGCAGATGTAGAAGTCTGCATGTAGTTTATTGCCCATGGAAATTCAGATGTGTGGATCCAAGCCATAAAGCTTAATATTACATATTGGCAGAAAATGTATTAAAGTGAATAGCACATATTTTGATTCAAATCATCCTTCACAGGAACTGGTTTTAGTTTTTCCTTACTTGCAGTCAGGGCTAGTGTATACTACCCCTGAACCCTCTGACTGGGTGAGGGTCTGTTTGGGAGTTTGGGACAGTGCTTTGTCACCCTCACTATTTTATCAAGATTTGCTATTTTCTACCAACATTTGTATATGTTACAAACTAATCACAACTGACTATTAAAGGATGAAAATTTTCATGGATTTTGACATCATTCTGGGTTCTTTTTTTTGTTCAAATCAGTGAATTTGTTTTGCTCATGCTAAGTCTTGAAACACGGAATATAAAATTCACTATTTTTTATCCATAATGTTGACTATGTTAAAATTATTCAACTTTTACAAAAAAATCTCAACTTAATGTTAAAAATTGCTGCAAAACATTGTTGATTTATTTAAGATGGAATCATCTATTATATAACGTTTCTAATTTCTATTTAGATACATTGTATTTATTTTCAATTTTTCTTGTTGAATTGTTAACCTATATGGCATTATTGTATATAATTAGGTTACAATAAAATTTGTATTTTATATGAATAAAATTGATATATAGTAGAGTGCGGGCCCTGTATCATAGATTGTGGGGAGTGTATCATAGATTTGGGAGTGGGGCTGATGAGATCCTTGCATCAGCCCTGCTTGCAGTTTCAAAACAGCATTTATTTCTGGACAACCTAAAAACAAATTCAGATAGGTAGATATCACCAATTAACTATCAGAAATTTGAATATATATATATATATATATATATATATATATATATATATATATATATATATATATATATACGAATATATCATGCATTGAATACTGATGTTAATAAAATAGTGGTCACTGTAAATTAACAGAACTATTATACATATATTAATAAATACTGGTGTATATATATATATATATATATATATATATATATATATATATGAATGAATGCTTTGTTATTTGAACCAGCATGCTTTTCTTATTTGTTATACTCACAATTTTTTAGCCATTGTACCCTCTAATCATCTTCAGGTGTTGGTCTTCAATCAAAATGGACATGCTGGCCCAAATAGCAAAGCATATAATAATGATAAATCCACATCTAAAACATTCCAATAAAACTTTGAAATTATCTAAAAATACAACTGATAAAGTTATTACCAGGAATATCAAAGAATTACTTTAAGAAATCAAATGAAAATACTTACTTTTAACAAATGCTCATCTTGTTAATGGTAGAAAATCTTTAAATCTAACATTAATTAGAAGCAAATTTGCTTAAAGACTAAAACATACATGCAAAGAGTTAATATGTTCAGACTTTGGAGCCATTTTTAATCATTTTGGAGCCATATGTAACCATTTCTTTGAAGTAACCTGATACCCAAGAAATTCTAAACAAAATTGTAAATCATACCATCTTTTGTTTGTGTATCTGAAGGCTTTGTAGGCAAAGTAATGTTTCCATCATCTGTGGAGAAGAACATATTATTACAGACTATAATAAATTCTGTGTTGTTACATATATATGCAGTAAATTTATCTAATATATATACTGTTTTCTGATAATGTTGATAATAGATATAAAAAGATTGTAACAGTACTAGGTTGGGTTTATTGAGTGTGAGAGAATATGAAAAAAAAACATTATTAAGGAAAGAGTACAATAAAAGAATAGGAATTAAGATGACAGAAATTAACAATTGACATTGCATTTACATTTTTGAAGATCAAAGCTGACTGGAAAGCAAGAAGCCAGAAGAGAGTTCTACAAGCAAGAAGTACAAGAGAAGAAACTGTTAGCATAAAAATTATGGTTACATCTAGCAACTTCAACTATAAAATGATGAGACCTAGCTGCCAATCTAGTACTGCACTTAAATTTATAACATCTACATACCAAAGAGGAATGCTCATCAGAACAATTACCATAAAAATATTTATAGAAAAGGTACTCGCAAGGTACATCATGGACAGCACTTGGATAATGATGGAAGCTGAGGTTATGACCAAAACATTGCAGATTCTTCTTAAATGTTCAAATTTGAAGAAATTGGGTATGATTGGATGGATGAAAATATAGAACATTGTGATTTGGACTCACACACTGACATCCTAATATTTGTGATCTTTCATGCCCACCAAAATCATCATTCCCATTAAAAAATAATTCAAGAATTAAAAGTGCATTTGCATTTATAGTTTACTGATTCTTTTCTTATATAAACTGTATTAAATGCTGGTCAATTAGTTATGTTTTCTAATTTTATATTCTATTAATTTGTATGGAGTTGAACGGAAATTAAATTTTGTTACAAAAGTTTGAGAAGGTAATAGTATAATCTTCAAAGTACATCCTTTGGAATGTCAAACACCACTCAAAGTATCACTTCCACCAATCTACAAAGTCCTTTTTCAGAACCACCATCAGCTGCATCATTACATTCTCCTTAATCTTGCCAATAGTCAGAAATCTCTTCCTTTTCAAAGAGGATTTTAATGGAAGCCATATCAAAACTGCAGGTTAGTGAGGACTTACAAACCAGAGTGACATAATGATTTACCAAAATCTCTGTATGCAACATGGAGAATGAGAAAGCTCAATCATTGTGATATTTACAAAGTACACAGACTCACAGAATAGCATATCATTCAGACTGATTAACCGTATGAGAGAGTGTCTGTTTATATAGGGACATTAAAGTTCCTTTTGATTGCTTGCCAAGTTATATAGCTGGTTCTCAAGTTATTCAATACAGCTGGATACTGTCTGGACAGACTTCATACTTAAAAGTGTACAAAGTTTTACAATTAATTTAAACATTTTTATTAGCCTGCTATGCTTAAGTATTTCTACTGTTAATTGATAACAGATTTAAAGATTTATGCATTGTACTTCACTACAGACTTTGTGATAAAACACAAATGAAAGCCAAGGAAATTAAATCTTTTTAATATTTGATTTCAGCAGCCTACACTAAAACTTAATAAATTATTGTTTTTGGAATGTTGTGTGAAAGTTTAATTATAAATATACAAACATGTTTTTTATATTTAATTTTTTAACCATTCTATACTCTGAGTAACAAGGAATTACCAAACTAACAAATATACTCAATCCTTGATCCAGAGAGCTTAAATGAGATAATCTGTAAAACAGCTACAGCTCTTATGACTATTTACTAAGCTTGGTTTAGTCTGACACAAGGCCAGAAATGTGAGGATTAAACTTACAACAGTAGTAACATTTTTTTAAACTATCTACCCCAAGGCAAGGCATGTATACAAATTCCTTAATAATATGTTATTAATTTGAACAACTTTGTAAAAAAGGACTAACTTTAGTGGTTTATATATCAATCAACTTTTTGTTTTAATTGACATCAGTTCTCTTAATACCAGATTTGATAGAATTATTGCAGAGTGTACACTGCTCACACAAAAAAACTTCACACATCTCCAAGCATTTCTAGTAGTGACTGGCAGTTGTTGTTGTTGTTTTTATTATAGGTGAATCTGCTTTTACAAAGTGGGTATTTACTTGGGTGGCTACTAAAATTTAAGCTAGGAAAGAAACTAGTATCTTAATGATACAATTGATGCAAACATCCACCCATAATAAAAAAAGAAGATTTATATATGAAGAGATAAGCATCATAGTGAACTTAAGCAAAACAAGTGGTAATGGTAATATTAGCCATTTCCCTATAAGGAAACATTAGGCATTCAAAGACTGAGCAGCCAGTACTGTGTTTGATTGAAATTTATAAGATCTTTCCCTTAAAACAATTTTTTAGGAAAACAGGTTTCTCAAGTCCAGTAGCTGCTATTGCCCTTTCCAGTGTTGAAGCGGGATTTCCTTCCTAACCTTTGATTTGAAATAGTGTAGAATGTTAACATCTTATATCCTTATTCTCTCTTCTAGTTACATGTGCTAACCATTTAAGTTGTTGCTGCTGTTGGTAGTTCTCAACTGATGTGGTTTCTGTTATTTGGTACAAATCTTTGTTTTTGATTATGCAGTGCCAGTCCACAAAGTTCAAAGATGGATGATGTTTGCCAAAAACCTCAGTCTTTACTTGCTCAACATCTAGTAATGATGATAATTATCTATTATTGCTACAATCCTAACTTATTCATGCCTAGGATTAACTGTTACTTTCCCCACATATTCTCATAAACTTTGCCCTTACCTCTTGCTCTGTAACCCTTTACTACAAATGGTTCTTTGGCTTTGTACAGAGTGAACATTGTTGTAATATATACGAAGGGGGAAAATAAATATTTGTACACCAAGAAATTTTTTATTTATCATAGTTATAACTTATGAAAAAACTTAAAATCTATACAATATTTCTACACATTGCATAATGCTGCAATATGCAAGAAATAATTAGAAAACTTTGTTATAAATGAAATTATGTGTTATTTATAAAATTTTGAGGCAAAAAAGTATTCATACAAAATATGCCTTTAATATCAAAAGGCTTAAATTAACCCTTATTTATATAATTCTTTTTAAGATTTTGCTAGATTCTTCCAATTATCTAATTACCAGAACAATCTAGAACATCCCACAATTCGTTTCTTATATAAGGTTATCTCCACATGCAAATCATGTGCAATAATTATCATCATAGGGAAAGATAAGGAACTATCAAATTCGTAAAAAGAATTGATCATTAAACATTGGAAAAAAGATAAAAGCTATAGGAAAGTAGCAGATATCCTGAATATAACATTTACTACTATTAGTTCTGTTATTGCTAAATATAAAAAGGTGAAAACTGGTTGGAACAAATCCTGATCTAGTGCACCATGCAAGGTGCACTAGATCAGGATGAATGAGAAGAATTCAGCTTAAAGTTCAAGAAAATCCAACGACTACTTAGAGAGAAATACAGGAAGAATTAAAATCATCAGGTATTATTGTTACAAAGCAAACAATAAGCAATGAACTTCATAGAAGTCAACTAAGATCACATTCTCCAAGAGAAACCCCACTACTACTGAAGAAACATAGGGATGCCTGCTTAAAATTTGCTGATAAGCATAAGCATAAACCTGAATCATTTTGGGAAAGTATGTTATGGACAGATTAAGCAAAAATTGAACTATTTGGGCATAATTCAAGTTTGGAAAAAAGACAGTACAACCTATGCCCCAAAGAACACAATTCCAATTCCAACTGTACATAAGAAGGCAAAATTTGTTATAGAGTGTAGCAGGTGTTACAACTGGTTTCACAAGACATGGATGTGATGAAAACCCTATTAGCAGCAGTGACCCCTTTTCAGCTTTCGAGCATGTATAAAAAAGAAACAAGACCATATATAGCATGAATCTCAAGAGACTAGCCCTTTTTCATAATGCACTGCAAACAAAATAGGATGCAAGCCTCAGCACTAGTAAGACACACACATAGTTTAAACAAGACATCTCACTCACTCCTACACACATCATCAGAATGTTCACACATCCATTTCTTCCTTTTTATAGGGACTAACATTAGAACACAGCTTAAATTTATACTTTCTTTAAGGAACTATCATTGATAATCTCCTATACTAAAAGTTTCCAATAGAATAAAAACTTCTTTCTAATTTTATTCATTTTCTTGCTTGTCTATTTCTCCCAACCAATTCAACACGTGTTACATGTTCGTCAATGCACAGAACCTTCTTAACCTTAAACAAAAACCCAAGACAAAACAACACGAGTAACAAGTAACCTATTTCTAAATGTATATGTTAGTGGGCTAAATATTTGTTTTTCAAATTTTAGCAAATTGCCATTTATTAAAACAAATTATTTATAAAAATTTAAGTTAATTGAAATTTATATTAATTATGACTATTTCTTTCAGAAAAGGGGGAATAAGGAGATACAAATTGCCAAGATAATATTTTTGTTGGTTAGTTCAAGTATACAGGTATCTTGCAAAAGATGATAAAAGTATGGGAAATATCGCTCACTGGTGGGCACTTTCAACTGTTGGGTGGGTGATGAGCAACTGAACTAAAAATGGTAGAAGATTGGAAAATTTGGTGGGCGATATATGATTCTAAGTATTAAAAATAGTATTTCAATATATTGCTAAAAAAAAATATTCAAAGGTGATATGTAAAAAAAACCTGTATAAAAATAAACAAAAAACAGAGGCTAAATGGAAATAACTGGGTTATATTCTGAGATAAAATATAAATATCCCTGCAAACATGAAATATAGTTTTGAAAGGGTCATTAACATTCAAATGCTTTTTCAGATGAAATAACATTTCCAGATAAGGGAAGACCAACAACAACAATTAGTTACTAGTAGTGTATATTCTTTTTAATTTTATAATTATGAACAAAAATCATTCAAATTTTTGTCAACACTTGCAATGCTAACCTTGACTATAAAAATAAATTATGTATTTGCTTTCATTTGTTCTTTAATATAGTAGTAGCAGCAGCAGTCATGGTATAAGTCAGTGTTATTTGTTACGTCCCTTTGGTATATTTTACTACAGTATATAGTTAATTTATGAACCAGTAACAAACTTTTACTGAACAATTTTGATATGCTTTTGAATATTTCCTATACAACTAGACAGTGGAAAACCTGATTTAGATATTCATGAAGTGTAGAATTATTATATTATTATAATATATAATATTATATTATCTAAGAAGATAATGAACAGTATTTATAAACAATACAGAGGTGTATCAAACCAGATTTTACTGGACCATGTAATTTAATGAAGTCATGCTTATTGATTTTAACAAATACTAAAATCTGTATATAATAATGTTACATCTTTATTTATGCCTGTCTGCCTATATGTTCATTTTTATTTCATATCTTTTTTCTATATATAAATAAAGGCAAAAGGAAAACTATTTTTCACCAATGCTTTTTGTTCACAGATGGACTTTATCAAGGCAAATGTATAATAAATAATGTATAATTTATAAACAGAAGTAAAAATATTATTAGGTTTTCAAAATTTTTAAACTTAAGAACTCTCATAAATATTCTTCAAGCTAATTGTGAAAGTCAAGGTAAACTATGGAGGATGCTAAGTGATATAATTTAATGCCTAATAATCAAATTGTTGTTGAACTTATTCAATCTAAAGAATGCCACTGTTAAATCAGCACCCCATATTCATTTTCAAATATCTCCTTTCCTACAAGATATACTCCTTTCCAAAGCCAATATATAACACCATAAAAATTTGAAAAAATTAAAAGAAAATGGTTAAATCAAAACCTATTATTTAAAATAAATATATATAAATAATTTATCAAATTAAAACAAAATAAATGATAATTGCATTAAAAATAAAAAGGAAATAAATAAATAAATATATATAGAGAGAGAGAAAATTCAATAACAACAATAACAATATTTACTCACTTTCATTTATTAGGCATTAAATTAAATCTTTACATTTTACTTGAAGTCCATTGGAAGACAAAACATGTGGGTAAAGAAAGGTTTTCCTTTTTATATTGTCTTTTTACAGATATATTTTTACATCTGAATTTATATTATATATATATATATATATATATATATATATATATATATATATATATATATAAAATATAAAAATTTAAAGCAAAATTTATTGAAAATCTAAATAATTTATGATAACAGAATAAGAAATGTAAGGCAACAACAGAAGTTGTTTGGTGATCTTCAAAGACCATATTAATAGTTACTATTATGAAGTTACTATTTTAATATGGTGTATTTGATTTTTATTTCATATTTTAATTTTCTAGATGTTATAACTTCTAAATAGTTTCATAAACTGAAATGATATCAATACGACAAGCTCATATTTATTTAACTTAAAAGGAAGCAAGCAAGGAAAAGAATGTTTTAGTTTGTGTCATGGTTTTCCTAGTAGATAACATGTTTGTTTTTACTTCAGAATGTTTAAATCTTAGAAATTTTTATAAAGCAGTGATTTTAATTTTCTAGATGTTATAACTTCTAAATAGTTTCATAAACCTAAACATTATATACCATATGACAAACTCATATTTATTTTGATTGTTTTATTGTTATAATGCTGATTTTACTATGGTTGTGTTGGAATATATACTAATGTGGTTTGCAATGAATAGTAAAATAATGGTATTTCTTAAGGAATATTTTTATTAGCAAACAAAAGATAGCTATTCTAGAGTGTTTAAAGAATTTGCAATAAGTTTACTTGAAGCTATGTAAATGTCACTAAAATATATCACAATTAAGGTATATTTAAGATGGATGCAGACAAGTTAGAGGTTGACTACATCTGAAGCGGAGGGGTGGGGGTTACAAAATTCCATTATCCTAGGGGCCCAAAAAGATTATAATCTGTCCCTGCATACATCATGACCTATAGATGTTAGATCTTGAATTTAATGTCTGGGGCCATTTCATTAAAGCTCAGTGTGATAAAATAAAAATTAAAAATATAGCTTACAAACTCCTTCTTTATAGTGTTTTTTTTGTTTTTTTTTTTACTCATTGAATCTAAAATAAGTAAATAGCATCTGAAATTTATCAGAAAAAAAAGGACAATAAAAGAACAGAGTTCAAATAGACTATGACATGTACACATGAACTAGCACCTACTAGTTACGCCTCTTGATAAAAGGACTTTCCTGAATTAATTTCTGATGTGGTATGAAATAACAGACAAGAACTCACTATAAGATTCAGACACTGTATATACATCTTTGAACATGTGAACTTCAAATACACAACTGTCAACCAGATCTTCTAAGCTGTTGTTGTCTTTTATACAGAAACACACCATGTGGAAATAGTACAATGATGATTGACGTTGCATTTTAACTTTTGAAGATCATAGTTGACAGGAAAGCAAGAAGCTGGAAGAGAGTTTCATGGGTAAGAAATGTGAGAAAAGAAACTATTAGAATAGAACTTACAGTTACATCTCTCAATTTCCCCAATGAAATTATAAATGCTAGATGCCAATCTAGTAATATGCTTAAATTCATAAAGTCAAGATACCAAAGAAGAAAGCTCATTAGAACAATTACCACAGAATTATTTACAGAAAAGACACAGGGAAACTATGTTACAACAGCAGATAAGTGATTGATGCCTAAATGTCAGGTCAGGACAGATAACATTGCCATAATTAATAATTGAAAGCAAAAGTAAAAAAAAAAATGTATATAAATTTTCATAACAGTAAAATCTAGCATATTTACAACACATTCTTTTAAATTGTGCATAACTTCTTGTAATTTATAGATACTGTTTCAAAAATGGGTTTTAGAAGTATTTCATTATAATTAGGTACCTCTAAAGAAAAGGGATACCTAAGGTTTAAAATGAATTTTTAAAAATAAAAAATCTTTCTTGAAATTTTTTATTTTAGTTTTAATTCCAAGCTAATAAATTAAATTTAATTTTAATATTTCCAATAAGCAAAATACTTTACTGTAATCCAAAATGAATTTAAATTGATTTGAATTTTTTTTTAATCACTAAAAATGTCTGATTTTTAGTCATATTTACAAATCTCTCAGCACAAAGTAAATCTCTTTATTAAAAGATTAAAAGAACTTTTCTGAAACTTTATTTGAGAAAGATTAGCTGATTTAAAGTTAATCTGATTTGAAACAAATCTTACTTTTAGTTTAAAATATGGCAGAGAAACATTTTTAACATAGTGTTGGGTTTTTTAATGAGGTGTTGACAACTATCTTGATAGACTTATGTTTGGGAAAGTTTTCTATGGTGGGCATATCTGTAAAAATTACTTGACAAATATAATGTGAGTGCCTTTTTATATAATTTTTAACTACCCAGTAATCTTTAAAATTTTAGAAAATATTCTAAGTAATCTAATGTTTTATAAAATTTTAGGTACTTTGGCTTTAAATTTATTATAGTTATGTATCTTATTTTCTGATAATGTTGTGTATGGACGTCTATATTTGCAAAAATTGGCATGTTTATAAACACACAAAAAAATGCAAAATTTCTTTTAAAATACTGTTGGTCAATAAATTGTAGTAACCTTTTCCATTTATGATTAGTAAATATAGTTTTTATTTAATAACAATATCACCTAACTGCTACAAATTAATACAGAATTTTAAAGGATTTAAAACTTTAAAATTAAAAAAATGAAAACAATTATTGTAAAAATTCATTATTCATCAAAAAGTGTCCATAATATATTATTCATAAAAGCAATTAAAAGATTTTCTAATTAAATAAAATCTTAGTTTTATTTCATTTTTCACTTTATGATTCTGAGCAAATTTTCTGTAACTTGTGTTCCAGTTTAACAAAAAAAAAAAATTTGATGATTTAAATTCTCCAAAGATATAACTGATGTAAACTCTACAAAAATGACTTTCTTGAAATTTCATAAAATTAAATAAGTTGGCGGTAACAAAACACTAAAATTTTCTATTCTAATTTATGGTGACCTGTTGATGCAAGATAATTAAAAATTTTAACCAAAATTTTGAAGGTTGTAAATAATCTAATAATCAAAAAATCCTCTTCATAATAGAAAAGATTTTTACACATTTTGACAATAAAACTTTGTTGTTATTAAGTTTGGGGCATTTTTTCATCATGTATGCTTATTTTTTAGTGAATCTTTGGCAGTACATAATTATAATTCTTAAGTGATTATCTCTCTTTTCAAACATATTAAAGTGGCTTTGGTAATTTGATTATAATTAAATATTGTTCAACACTAAAACCATACCAATATATGTGAAAAAAAAACTGAAAAATATATGATATATAATTGTAGTGTTTTTTTTAAAGAAATCACAGACTTTACCCAAAAACATTTTAAGTGCCAAAGAAGATTTAATATTTTGGCTTTAATCTATTAATATAGTTAATTTACTTTTTTGTTGTTGAATGTTTTTAATTTTTACTTCACAAAAAAAATGAAAGTTTTTATTATGATTAATTTTGTGAACACTGATTCAGTTTCACACAAGGATGGCTGAAGATCAAAGATAGGAAATAAATCATTGCTAGTTAAATACTTAATTATTTATGATTATTTAATTATTAAAGTCGTATATGTGTGCATATGTTTGTGCATGTGTATGTATGTATATATACATACATATACACTGCATGTATGTGTATATATATGTGTGTGTGTGTGTATATATATATATGTGTTGAGGAAAGAGTGCTCAATATAAGAGATAGAGAATTTATAGTCATAACCAGTGTTGAGATCGGAATCAGTATTTGCTGAATCCTCAATCTCACTCTCTCTCTCTCTCTATATATATATATATATATATATATATATATATATATATATATATATACCATATCCTCCTAATTTGTATCACTTGTATTTCCTTTGAACGGCTCTAATGCTCCAGTTAATTAGGCTTGGTGACAGTAGTCGTGGTTCTTGGGGGTCACAGTCCTATGGGTAAGGGAAGCTCGGATGAGTTCCACCATGGAATATGCAATCGAGCAGTGCTATATTGAATCTAATTCATTACCCCTTCGTAACCAAGGTCCATTGGTACAGTTGGTCTAATATTTGCCTCATATCATAACGGTCCAACTTTCAATTCTCGGTAGTGGATGCTCACTGCTGATGAATCCCAAATGTAGGACAAAACAGCCATCCAGTGATTTCTGCATTCTGTTGAAGTTTCTTCTAGACTCGATGAATTACTTAATTATGATATATATACAATGGACTCTCTGTCAGTTTCAATGTATGAGGATCTGACAGCTTATTGATTCAGTTATGAAAGTTTGTGCGATAATCTTAAGTGGCATTTAAGACCCGCTAGTGATTTACAAAGGAGGCCACATATGGAGAAAGTGTGAAGATTGTGAAATGAGATCACTGTTAGATTGGCTGACCTTTTAGATCTTGCTCTCGCTTCTTGATATATATATATATATATATATATATAGAGAGAGAGAGAGAGAGAGAGAGACCAAAAACTGTAACTATGTATTTTGAGATCTTCAGACATTTGAAGTTACAATTTTAGATTTGGATTTATGGGTGCATTCCTACATGTTATTATAATTACGGCACAGTTTTGCTTTAGTTGCTCATTTCCAGGTTCTTTCTACATTTTATAGACATTGAGTACTGTAGACTTTTTTTAGGTACGTGTCTGATTTGCCAGGCTTGGTATTAGTAGGACAGTTTTTGCACTTTCGCTTCACCAATTATTTAATTTATTCTTGTAAACACACACACATATATATACGTAAGGAAAATCAATGACAAAGTAGAAAAAAGTTGCGGATGGTTTAACAGTTAAAGAACTTTCATCTTAAAAATTGGCTTCTCTTTTAATTAAAATTTTTTAAATCAAAATTGTAGTCACTCTCATTATGGGGAGTAACTAATGTATATAGTGTGTTTTATTTATAAAAGATCTTGTTTGTGTTTATATAATCATTTATTTAAATTTCTTGTAGCTTCTCCTATGCATTCCTTGTGGCAATTATTACTGGTTATAGAGTAAACCACTACTTCAAGTTTAGAAACAAAGAAAAGTGTGTCAAACTGCTATTTATTATCACTTCTCCTATATGGTAGTTAAAGGAAACTTGAGGCAACAGAGATATGGTTCTACAGAAGAATGATGAGAATACCATAGACAGCAATGAAGAAGTTTTAAGGAAAATGGAAACGAAAAGGGCACTTAAACTTAATATCAGATAAAGAATGAAAAGAGGAAAATGGGCTTGGAAAATTTGACACTCACAGGACATATTGAAGGATAGAAACAGCAAGTTACCTACCTAACAAGTTTATTTAAGTGGTTGGCAGAACAGAAAATTGGAGAGATAGTAAATGGACAAACACTGCTTAGAGCTACAAAGGATAGGAATATATATATATATATATATATATATATATATATATATATATATGGGTAAGATGAGAACAAATTGAGTACAATTCCAACATTTAATTTAAAAGAGTGCTCAATACAGACTAGAGCAATATTATTTATTTTAGGATATTAAAACAACATTGAAAAATGCCTACACAACTTCATCGTGTTTCAACACATTCCAATGTGTCTTCTCAGGTGATTATAACTATTGTAATCTCCTAAATATATATATATATATATATATATATATATATATATATATATATATATATATATATAGTTTATGCAAAACTAGGTAATCCATATGGGTAGACCCAAGGAAGATGATATCCAGAGAGCTCAATATAAATTAGAGCAAATATGTTTGAATAAAAACAGATCACTTTAAAGTGATCTGTTTTTATTCAAAAATATATATATATATATATATATATATATATATATATATATATATATATACACAAATGAGAGAAAGAACAGATGGTGTAAAAATCCACTGTTCGTAGCATTTACTTTAAAAAATGTGCTCAATACAAAGTAAAGCAATTTTTATTTTTAATTTTATAATAAAATTTAAAATTAATCAATTAGAATGATTTCTATTTTAGCCTAACATTTACATTAAAGCATTAATAACTATAACCAAGGTTCATTGTCAAGTTTTTTGAATTACTATATACATGTATTTTGAATGGCCATTGCGGCTTATATAACAATGTTTCCCTATTGAGGGGTGTTTGGTTGATTTGAACCTTTTAAAACTCTTTATTCTACATTCAACACCATCACTTGATAAGAAACCAGAAGTGTTGAAACAAAATGGCTATTTTTGTAGTGATGTTATAACATGTTTATGTTATAATTTTGAATAAATAATATTTGCTCTACTCTGTATTGAGCACTCTTTTAAGAATAGCGTTTTTGGTTATTGGAATTTTATTCCATCTACACCAATCCTATTCTTGGATATATATAAGTTTTCCCTTTTTAAGGAAGTACATCCTCTTCACCCAGATTATTTTCTCAAAAGCTTCATATCTTCTTGAAAGCTTTATATTTGGTAAATAAGGTAATTTCTAAAGAATTAACGGTTTTATTTTTAATCCAAAATTTTTATTACTTCAAATGTTATTAAAATGGATTCTCCATATTTGAAATGGACATCACATTTTTTATTTATTAAACAGTGTGTATTACATCTATCGGCATGTGCATTTAGGAAATTTTAGTAAAAAAAATGTGCATTCTCCGGCAGGAACCAAATCTGCATGTTCCTTTGTAGGTAAAAACACTGTCTGATCCAGTGTGCTTTACTGGCCACAGAGAAAGATGCAGCAAACACCTAAGAAAGCACATAGTCTACTAAACTGCTGGACTATTATGTTTAAAGGCAAGCAGACTTTTGTAAGCAAAGTGCTCAATGATAAAAAACAGAGCAACAAAAGTTACTAGAGAAAGAAAAGTTCAAAAGGCTAATCTATCTGACTTTGAGTTTCACAGATAAACCACTTGTATTCAATAGATATATCTGACTCTGACAATCAGTGTATATGTGATAAGTTAGATAGATATGTCATTTAAACTTTTCTTAATCTATAAACCATATATGCACACACTCACATATCTGTATAGATATAAAATTATAAAAGTGGGTATTAAAGTCAACACTGATTGGGGACAGTCTGCTCTATCTGTGGACATACAGTGTCCATTTTTATATATACATATGCTCTATCATTGATATTGAACACTTTTACCCATATATATAGCATACCTAAAACTATATTTTTATCATTATATATATATATATATATTTTTTTTTTTTTAATCGGTTTCACCTCATGCAAGGCAGTAAAGCCACTAAGACACAAAGGGTTACAGAGTGTGGAAGAATTAGAAAAAAAAGAGTGTGAAAAGAAAAGAGTAATCAGGAGGACAGTAGACAGAAGTTGACATTGCATTTAAATTTTTGAAGATTAAAGTTGACTGGAAAGCATGGAGTCAGAAGGGAGGTTCACAAGTGAGAAGATGAAGAAAAAACTGTTTGCATAGAATTTACGGTTGCATCTAGCTAGCTCAACTGTAAATTTATGAGGTCTCGACACCAGTCTAGTACTGTGCTTAAATATATATATATATATATATATATATATATATATATATATAGTACATATATGTATCTTAGTATGTAGATATGTTCATAGTATCACAAAGGTGAATGGGAAGCATTAAATTAGGTAACTGGGAACACGTATAGGGTGGACTGGTTGGATAGAGAAATACCCAAGTATAGAGTGTAAAACATGCTCCAATCATGCAAACCGTTTTAGACTTCTACTTTTCCAGTAAACAGTAAATGTCTCACCGGAAGAAAGAAAAATGACACCATCTGGTATAAGTGATTCTTTTTCTCCTCGGCTCACCGATGTGGTCAACTGCTGTACACGGGATGGAGCACGTCGACAGAGCCATGACAGTAGACTCCTTCGCTTGGACATTGGTTTATCTGTCACTGTCATTTCAGTAGCTGAATCCACAGTCTTTATTGAATCCATAGAAGTTGACGATTCCATTTTTGGTAAGCTGTATGTCACTGTAGACTCTCCCTTGCTGCCAACCTCTGAAAATGTGTCTGTTGCAATAGTCACTGTTCCCAAGGGCAGCCCCTCAAGCTGCCTGAGACACTCATGAATTTTGGCATTCATGTCAAAACGGAAAGTTCGTTTTTTCTGGTTGATACGCAGGTTAAGTTTTTCCACTTCTTTCTCATTGTTTGGTGTCTCTTTTCTGATTGTTGTGATTAAATTTAGAAACTGTGGCTTGTTCTTGCCTTGGAAGGAATTGTCAAATATCCGATATGTCTCTGACAGCGTTGACAGCAAGTTATTAACTTCATTTTCCAAAGTCTCCATCTTGTGGTCTTCTTCAACATGAAATTTGTCAAGTTCTTCAAGTAGTTGGGTTTCATTATTCTGCAAAGCTTCAACAAGGCGTGCAGTCATCTTCTGGATCTCTAAGACAATTTTACTGCGATTCTCTTGGGAGGAATTTCTCTAAATAAAGAAAGAAAGATGTGATAAGAAGAATAACATTTAGAAATTAACATACTTCTTTTTTGTTGTTGTTACTGAGAGAAACACTAAATAATAATGTTAAACAACTATCAAATTTGGATAAAGTAAAATCAATGCTAAAATAGTATACACCACCGATTTCCTGGCATCCTTGATTCCAAAACCACGCCAGATTATCCACTTTGTCAGACCAACAGAAACTACATAATAACAATTTAATAGTACACCTTTTATCCATTAATTATGTATCCAACATATCTTTACGGATTTGTCAACTGTATAAATGTCACCTCTAGCTACCCAGTCAGGCAGTCATGTGAAATTGGAATGATTGCTGTATGGATTAAAAGGAATTACTGTAAATAAATAAAGAAGTAATATAAAGAATAACATTTAGAGACTAACAGACTTCTCATTTTTTTGTTACTGAGAGAAATACCAAATAATAATGGTACCTAATAGTTAACCCTCTAATTAAACAGCCATCAAATTTGGATAAATTAAAACCAATAGGAGTAAATAGGTTTGCCAACTGTATGGTTCATGCTCCTCCCCAGTCTTCTGAACAGGAGTAGAGGTTTATCCCTTGTTTCCTGTTTAGAATTGGGTTTCCAGTTTCTTCTAAAGTTTTTTCCTTCTCTATCATTACCAGTAGCTCCTTGCGTCTTAGTGGCATTATTACCTTGCTTGGATTGAATTGATTTTTTGCTGAAATAGTTGGCATACAATTGTATGTACACCACCAATTTTCTGACATCCTTGATTCCAGAAATGTGCCAGATTAACCACTTTGCCAGACCAACAGAAAACACATAATAACAATTTAATAATACTCTGACCAACTAATTATGTATCTATTGCATCTTTACAGCCTTGTTGACTGTATAAATGCCACCTTTTGCTGCCCAGTGAATTAATCAGGCAATCATGTGAAATCTGAATGATTGCTCATAATTGTGTATGGATTATCATATCTTATGGACATTTTTTTCTGAGCCAAATTCAAATTCTGACCTAATTTGTTGCATTCACTTTTGACAAATGGTCCTGTAAAAGGCACAAATCTATCTCTTCTCTCCTCCAGCTATTGGTTAAATAATAAGATATACTGAGTTCTGTAGCATTGGGTGACAATCTAAGAGAAGGAAAACTGAATTCAAGACTATGGAGGAGGTAAGTGGAAATCATTCCACTGTCTTTCCCAAGAATGCATGGCAATTCACAGATAAAAAAAGAAGAATCTGCAGAGACCTGTGATTACCTACATCCTGAAATGACATTGCATTTAAAAATAATTTTCACACACCATGCACACATACAGTGGGGTGATGATAAGATCTAGGTCCAATTTCATTTGCCAGATTTTGACCAAATTACAAAATATCAGATATAATTTGGAAAAGCTTCTTGGTCAGTTTAAGGACTTTTCAGCACTCTATCATATACATTGATAGAAGTTTGCTTAAAGTTCAATGGCAAATAATTTTTTTATATTTCTTCTTTTTAGATTGAATTTAACACAAGCAAGGGAGTAAAGCCACTAAGACATGGGGGTTACTGAGTGTGAAAGAATTAGAAACCAGAAACATTAAGGAGTGAGAACAATAGAAGAATAATCAGGAAGACAGTAGATAATGATTGACATTGCATTTAACTTTTTGAACATCAAAGTTGACTGGAAACATGGAGCTGGAAGAGAGTTCCACAAATGAAAAATGAGAGAAAAGAAACTGTTAGCATAGAACTCACAGTTACATCTAGCCAATTAAATTCTAAATTGTTGAGTCCTTCTTGCCAATCTAGTACTGTGCTTAAATTCATAAAGCCCAGGTACCACAGCGAAGAGCTCGCTCAAACAATTTCCATGAAAATATTTATAGAAAATGCACAGGGAAGCAATTTTATGGCAATGGAAAAGTGACTGAAGCCAAGATGCCAGGTGAGGACCAATAATATTGCTGATTCTTCTTTGGACTTTATCAAGAATCTCTAAATATGTAGTAGAAGCACTGGACCATATGTGGCAGCAATATTCTAAGCATTGTTGAATGATATATATATATATATATATATATATATATATATATATATATTTTATATTTTGTACAATGTAAAGGTACAAGGTAGAAGGTTACAGAGTAAGAGGCATAATTTATGTGGATATGTGACGAAGATAATGGCTATCCTTAGACTTGAACAGGTTAAGGTTGTAGTGATTGGGGAAGCATCCTATTAGCAGTCAGTTCCACAGAGCAGTAGTTTGTGGGAAGAAGCTGCTTGAATGGAACTTATATTTCACACAATGGAATACGAAAGGAATGTGCATGTTTCACTATATGTGCATGGCATAGTGGGTCTTAGCTATGAAGTCAAGAACTGGTGGAGCAAAGGCGAATGAAAATATTTTAGTGGGGAGAAGTGAGGAAAAGAACAATAAAGAAACAGCATTCAAGGAGTTCTAGGAGCAAGAAGTGCAAGAAAAAAAACAGTAAAACCATGAGACCTAATTGCCAATATAGTAGCATGCTTAAATTGATGCAGTCAAAGCACTAAGGAGAACAGCTCATCAGAACAATTGCCATGAAAATATTTGTAGAAAAGACAGAGAGGAGCCACATCACGTCAATGGGAAAATGACTGGTGTCAAGATGTCAGGTCAGGATGAATTACATTACAGAAGCTTTGAATTAAGCAACATATATCAATGTAGTAATAGCAATACTGATTTGAAAAGGTTTAAACAGATATAAAACATGAAATATATACAAATGAAAATTTTCTTTAGGTAGAATATATAAAATAATTTGTTACATACATTGAAGATCACTGTACCTTGTATCTATGTTCTCTTTTACAGTAAAAGGAATAGTGGAATCATTCTTTGTTTGTAACATTTAATCAAACCTGCCTCAATGAGGGTTTACTGTTCAAATATACTATATACATACATGCATACAAAAAAAAACAAAAAAAGGACAAATAATCACATTACCCTACATGTACACACATCCGTACAAACAGGCACATGCATGTGAACGCACAGCCATACAGATGGGCACATGGCTGCAAACACACAAACAATATGAAAAAACTTGCACCAATGATAAGTGCATAAAAAAGAAAAAAAGTCAATTGCTGATACCCACTGATGAGTTGACAGATTGGTTCGTCTATAAAACTCTGGAGTTGGGATGCTGAAGGTAACATCAAACAGCTAAGTGACAAACTTTTACTTATATTAATTATATATATATAAGATTTTCCTTGAATGACAAAAATTTTAATATGGCCCTTAAAACATTCCCTTATAAGTGAGAAAGCAAAATGAAAGAAACAGTATAATTACTGTAGATGGTAATTTGAAAAAGAAGAAAAAAGAAACAGCTGACTGGTTTTCATTCCTCTCTCTTCAGAGCTCAATCAAGGAAATAAAATAAATGTGCACCACAACTAAAAGGGGAAAATTAATCTAAATGAGGATAGGATATACACATATATATTCAAAATCATCATCAAGTGCTTTTGTTGTCATGACCTGCTCACATCTGAGCATCAGGATTGTTATCCTCTCTCACTATTCCTTTTCTTTCCCCTGGTGACAATGAGAGATGGCTGTGAATCAGAGAAAGTTTGATGAAAACATTCATGTGAATTTGATTTTTTAAGGACAACTCTGCACAATGGAGGAACACACACACACTTAGCACCTCCATTGAGACAGGAGAGATCTAACAAATCTGGTTGCATCAGGCTGTCAGATGCTTGGTTTGTCAAAGTCCACTTTGGTTATGCCAGCCTAACTGGCACTGCCATCTTCCACTGGTTTGACAAACATGTGCTAGGTTCTACAAATCTACCATACATCCATACATTGAATATTGTTGCCATATTGCCATATCTGGTCTGGTGCCCCTGCTGTTCTTCTTGAGATTCTCAACAAAACCCAAAGAAGGATGTGTAACATGATCGGTCCTGACTTGACATCTCGACTTCAGTCACTTTCTTGCCAACATGACATGGCTTCCTTCTGTCTTTTCTACAAATATTTTCATGGCAACTGTTCTGATGAGCTATCTTCCCTGATGCCCTGACTACATGAATTCAAGTGTGCTACTAGATTGGCATCTAGGTCCCAATGTTTTACAGTTGAAATAGTTAAATGCAACTTCTACTCAAGCAGTTTTTTTTCTAACTCTTCCTGACAGTGGAAGTCCCTTCCTCTTACTTGCTTCCCTGATAACTACAACCTTCAAAAACTTAAATGCAACATCAATTGCCATCTTCTGTTGCCATGATCCCCATTCTTCTTTTATCCTTTCCTCAATCTCCCCCTCTGTACAAAATCTTTTACCTCATTTTCGCTCTCTGTAACCTCCTGCGTGCTAGTAGTACAGCCTTCTAATGCAAACAGAAGAATTGTTTGTTAGTCCTTTATATGATCTGTTTGTGACACATATGCATAAATTGGTATATTATTAATATATGTGTATCCTCAATTAATAGTGTCCTAGGTATAATGATAAACTACATCTGAGTCCTGGGTAAGATGATAAACTATGTCCAGCAGCAAGGCCTCTGATCAGGAGGTTTTGAGAAGCATGGAACCACCTCTTAATTGCTGGTGTTCCCAGGTCCACTCTGACCCAGGGTGGTAGCACCTGTTAGGGTCCCAGCTATGGGCAAATAGTTTACTCCAAAACTGAGGTAAAAACACTATAAGAGTGTAAAAATAAGTTTTAATACCAGAAATAAATTGTAAAAAAATAATTACCAGCAATAAATTTTTGAAGGAAAAAATAATATTACCAACAAAATGTTTTTGAAGAAAAAATATTACCAGCTATACATGTTTGAGGAAAAAATATTACCAGCAATACTTTTTTGAAAAAATTATTACCAGTAATACATTTTTGGAGGAAAAATATTACCAGAAATAGATTTTTGACAAAACAAAATATTACCAGTAATAAAAATCTTGCCAGCATTAAATAACCCATTGGGGTTGATATGCTGTAAAACAAAACAAACCAAACCAATCCAATCCTCAATTAATATGTGTATCCTAACATACGTGTGTCCTCATTTAGGATATTTACCGCTTTTAGTCATAGCAGACATTTTTTATAATCTTCATCAAGCTCTAAAGAGAGAGGAACAAAAAACTGTTCAGCTGTTTGCTTTTATCTTTGTTTTGCAAATTACCATTGATGGTAATTATACTTTTACTTTCATTCGTTTTTGTTTCCCTTTAATGTAATATGTCTGTTTTAATTGACACACAAACACACACACACACATATATATATATATATATATATATATATATATATATATATATATATATATATATATATATATATATATATATATATTTGGTGCATTTGGGTAGTAATCCCTCTTTTAAGTTTTATAAAAATGACTGACAAGTAACTACAGTTAAGTTTTTTATTTCATTTTCTGTTGTGTTTTTATAATTTTTTTTTCTTTTCTGTACATAAATTATGTAGAAATTGTCCAAATGTTCTGTATCTCCAAGTGCTTTTAGCCATTATCAAGGATGATTTTATTTTTAATTTTAACTGAATGTATGGATTGTTTTATGTATGTATCTAAAGTTATAGGAATGTTTTATTTTCCAAACAAAATAACATCAACTATAAACAATATTCATAGCACATTGTTACTCGATGTTACTGAGCTTAGTTTTTCTTTTTTTATTAATAATAATGCTTTATATATATATATATATATATATATATATATATATATATATATATATATATATATATATATATGAAGAAATATAGTTTTAAGGTGTGCTATATTTATGGGATAAAGTGCTCCTTATCAGAGATAGAGCATATGTAAATATAAATATAAAAGTGAATATTGAAGTCAACACTCAGAGATGCCTCTGAGTGTTGACTTCAATGTTCACTTTTATATTTATATTTATATATATATGTGTGTGTGCGTGTGTTGGTGTATTTCTATGGTTTACCACCATATCACATTGAAACACCAGTCCCCATATGATCACCGAAGTTAAGCAACGTTGAGCTTGGTCAGTACCTAGATGGGTGACCACTTGGGAATACCAGGTGCTGTATGTTTGGATGTATGGGTGGTGTAATGGATAATGGCTCATAATTGTTAAGAGATGAGTTCCAATTCCCATTGGGTTCATTATATTCACTTACATGCAAATACCCTGGGAAAGATATAAATCCACCTCTTCTCACCCCAGCTATGGGTTAATTACTAAGATGCATGTCACTAAATCATTATTATCAACAAAAAAAAATTCTTACAATCTAAAAATATTTTCTGGCTTTAAATAACCTGTTATGGGTTGATATGCCACAGAAAATCAATCAATTAATATATTTCTACCTTTCAAAAATATATTCTTTTTTAATGAAAATGGACTTAAACTTGACTAATTTATGATTGACAACTGCAATTTTAAAAACTTTTATACTTACCTGTCTTGTGATCTTGTCTCGTAGAATTACCATGCTTTCCATTTGTCTTTTCAAATCCTCAACAATGAATTTTGCCTCTGGTGTGAAATCGCATACAGCATCTTCTAAAAGCAGGACATTTGAGCAGTTTTTGTGGATAGTCATATGGCACTTGTAGCAGATGCACATTTGACAGTTCATACAGAAAGACTTCAATGGTTCATCTTCGTGCTTTGAGCAAGGATAACCAGAGCTACCCACCATCATACTTCTCATACTGCCAGACATGCACAACTGATGCAATGCTGTCATGCGTAGTGAACGGTGTGTATCAGCACAGTTCTGGCACAATGCCTGGTTACACTCTTGGCACCAAATGACACTCCTAGCTTTGATATCATCATTAATACACATACCACAGTATTTGGTCAGTGGCTTAATGTCAAGCTGCTGCATCAAACTGACCAAGTGAAAGTTGTCAGGAAACGAATCAACAACAGCACCAAGGCTTCCAACACTGAGACGTTGCTGCCATTCAAGCTTAACCCTCTGCTTGCAGACAGGACATGGGAAGCTGTCATAATGAAGAACGGAGGACGATGAAGCAGATGAAGGCTGTCTGGATTGTAGATAAGAGAGAAGGCACTCACGGCAGAAAGAGTGCAGGCAAGGGAGAGATTTCGGTTCTGTGTATGGTTCGAGGCACAAATTACACACAAAGTTTTCCAATAAGGAATCTTCCATGTTAGTGATAAGGTTTGTGAAGAATTCAGAATTCAGCTTTCTTGTTGAGAACTCAAAGTTTTAAATATATTGACGGGACAGTTGATCTGAAAAATAAATAAAATAAAATCTCTATATATATGCATAAAAAAAATACCATCTAATAGTTATATATAATACATTTAACTACAAGTAATTGTTTCAATCACTTCAATACAAAGTATACATACTCATACACACACACACTCACACACATACACACGCACACATATATATATATATATGTATTCAGCTCTCTGGGCCACTGATGTATTTTCACATAGGAAACTTTAAAATTTCCCTTCCTCTCTGATGTGTGATGATAGCCTAGGGGTAGAATCTCTGACTAATACCAAATCAGTTGGGTTTTAATCCTGACTTGAAGCAATCAGACGCCTAGCCACACTGAAGACCTGTGGTACAGCCAAACAGTCTGTCTGATAACCTATATATATATATATATATATATATATATATATATATATATATATATATATATATATATAAATTACTATTAATCTGTATTTGACTGAATGACTGAATTATATTTCTGTTGAATGATTAATAGTTTATATTGTGTATATATATATATAAAATTGTGTATTTGGGTAGCAATTCATTTTTATACAAGTTTCACTGAAAATAACTGACAAGGCACTGCAATTAATTTTTTATTAAATTTTTCTTGCATTTGTACATGTGATTTCCTTATATTGGATGAAATTATCTTTATGAAGTTTTCTAGAGTACACAGGCTGGTAGACAAAATAAATAATGTCTAAAATAAATTGAGCATCTACTCAAATATGTGTCTCTACTAAAAATAATGTTTGAAGTAAAAATATATAATTGCTGATGTTTCCTGATGAGTGCACCAAACAGCTACATAAAGATTCTTCTATGAAACTCCACATTCAAAGTGCTGAATATAACATGTATCAACTAAGTGACAAATTTTATTTGTATTAATCCTCTCTCTCTCAAATATACATATATGTTTGTTTACATCTGTAAACAATATGTTGGAATTTCTCTTTCTCTCTGCCGTGCACCATTGGTTTAAGGGTAATGTCTCCATCTGATGCCAAATCAGTAGGATTTCAACCCCAGCATGAAACAACCAGATGTCTAGCCACACTGATGAGCTGTGATACAGTGAAACAGGCCTGTATGTGGATGACTATATATATATATATATATATATATATATATATATATATCACAGTAAGATGATAACACAAGCCTTGAATCTTTCATATTTAATGTTACATTTTATCATTCACTCCAATGTTTCTTCAATTACTCTAGGTCATTTGGTGGTGTGTGTGTCCCTATGCATTCATCTGAAACATAACCCTTACATACTTATGTGCAATGTATCAGAGACTGCCCAACTGTTTTCCAATGTGGCTGTTTATATAACCATGCTAATCTTTCCCATGCTTGAAAAATCAGATGCAGATGTGAGGTCACATGTTTCTCTATTCAGCAGCTAGGAGTCACTCTGGGTCAATCCCCTAGAAGACACATTTTATCTATTTTGATTTCTCAAATGCACAAACCACTAGACATAAGACGTACCGTTTAAAATAAAAATGGGGCATCTATTTAAATATACAAGTGCCAACTATAATAATAGTTGAAGCTATATATATATATATATATATATATATATATATATATATATAAAATGGCTGCTACGAACTCATTGTGTATTGGTTAACGATCAAATTCAAATGCTTTTGACACAATATTGAAAATCTGACATGCAGTTGTAAAAATATCACAAGTGACTGACACGTATATACAAAAAACTATACCCTGATTGGTGGTAAAAGTTGCAAGACAGAGGGAAACATTGAGTAAGCTACCAAATGAGCTTGCGTAAATGGATAGCAGAACAGGGCCTGGGAGTGATAGTGAGTGAACAAACGTTGCCTAGAGCTACAAAAGATAGGAAGTTGTGGAGAATCATGATCAACTACATCCTGAAGTGACACAGCATATAAAAGAAAGTAAATGTAGGAGATTATATTGAACATCAAATGCTTGTTGTGTAAAATAAATGCTTTTTTTATATTATTAGGTTTCAGGCCAACTATTAACAAATCTGTGTATGTGTTTGTGTGTGAAATCAATGAATGACTCATATTCCTTCTCTTGCAGACACACCTGGGAACTTCTAATTTCTGGTTGACAAAAATATAAAAACAAAACAAGTTTAGTGAAGGACATCTGGTTACATATGTAGGTATCCAACCAAGTCACCTGATGACAGTGAGAGAATTTACTGATAAGAAGAAAGAATAAAAACAAAATCAAAACAACAATCTATTAAAAAAAAATATATACTAATTTTTTGTTTCACATAAAGAACTGTCTGAACTGCCAGGTAAGCTTGACATAGCCGAAAAGGATATTAGAATAGACCAAAGCCTATATAAACTATAGACCAAAGCCTATATAAACAATAGACCAAAGCCTATATAAACAATAGACCAAAGCCTATATAAACAATAGACCAAAGCCTATATAAACAATAGACCAAAGCCTATATAATTAATAGACCAAAGCCTATATAATTAATAGACTAAAGCCTATATAAACAATAGACCAAAGCCTATATAAACAATAGATCAAAGCCTATATAAACAATAGACCAAAGCCTATATAAACAAACACCTATAAATTTAAAGAAAATGAATTCAGTAAATATACAAAAATAGAAAGGGGTTTTAAGAAAAGGATGTGTCTTCTCACTGGACTTATTTAACCTATAGAGTTAGGTGATTTTGAGAGAATTAGAAGTCCTACCAGTTTTCATTATTGGCGGCCACAGTCTTAATGACATAAGATAAGCAGATGACACAGTGTTGATAGCAAGCACAGAAAGGAAACTACAGGAACTCCTACAGATGGTAGTGAAGGAAAGCAAAGGAAGGATTAAACATCAATTGCAAGTAGATAGAATGTATGGTTGTCAGCAAAAGGAACAGTCCAACATACAAATTACAAATCAGAGATACCATAATCAAACAAGTACAAAAATTTAAAGATCTGGGAATTGTTTTAACAGAAGGTGGAAAGTGTGACACTGAAATCTGAAGGTGCATTGGAATAGTAAAAGATGCTTTCTAAAAGCTGAGCAAAATATTAAGAAACAAGAAAATTTCATTAGAAACAAAGAAAAGACTATTGGACTGTTATGTAATATCTGACTTCCTATATGGCAGTGAATGTTGGAAAATTTCCTCACAGATGAAGAAGAGACTTGAAGCAATAGAAATGTGGTTCTACAGAAGGATGCTGGTAATACAATGAACTGAATATATGAGCAAAGACTCATATATTTAGAGTTTTAAAATTTTAGAGAAAATGGAAACAAAAAGGACATATGCATAATATCAGAAAGAGAGAGTTGGAATTTCTAGGGGACATAATGAGGAAAGAGGGCTTGGAAAATTTGATACCCACAGAATATATTGAAGGCAAGAGGGAGAGAGGAAAACAGCATATAACCTCCCTAATGAGCTTGTGCAAATGGATGGCAAAAGAGGGCTTAGGGGAGATAACAAGAAGACAAAATTTACTAAGACCTATAAAGGACTGAAAATTGTGGATTGCCACCATCCTGAAGAGACACAGCACATAGAAGATAGTGTTGGGGATGTGCAGAATTAATTAACTGTAATTGAGTGAATCAGAAGGAATTTGTGTAGGTTGCGTGACTTTCTGCATCCACAAACAAATAAATAAACGAATTTTAAATACAATCAAAAACAAGACATATTCATTTTAGAAACCAACAAAACATTTATATACGATTAAAAGTAATATATATACAGGATATTTTGGTATATGTTACTATGGCAAAGTGTGTGTGATATTTGAGGTTTTTCGGTAAGTCTCTTTTTGTATCTGTATGTTCAGTTATAGTCTTTCTGGAATTGTGTTAATTAATATTAAAAATATCGATGTTAAGTGTTTTTAGGAATGAGTTCTTATAGAGTGGTCTACCTTTGACTGTAATATTTCTGAATCGTTCGAATGTCGATTTTTACTTAATAATGTAGTGAGTATAGTTCACTTTGGATAAGCAAAGTTGTTTTAGGTTTGTGATTTGATGTCCACAGAGTTGGTCGACTTTAAATTGCAAGTGAGTCAGTGTTGATGTACTTTTGCGCGGTAAAGTCGTGATTTCGAGTGACGTGGAGTATGTTGGCAATTTCTCTGTGGATGTTCAACTCTGACTCTTTTGGCCAGTCAGTGTTTTCTTTTATATGTTTTTGAAAGTTTAAAATCGGCTCAAAGAAGTTTTGGCACAATTTTGTTTTGCACGTGAAACTTTCAGATTATTGTGAGATTTGTTGATTCGCCTAGTACGTTTTTTTTTATTGGTCGAAGTTTTCCATACATAGGCGTACGGTATAGACTGTTCTGATACTAGGGGTGATAGGTAGAAAAGGACGAGTCTACAATAGTATTTTTTTGTTTTGCATTTAGTTCTATAATATTTATGAATAATTTTTTTTTTAAATCTGTATAAATTAAGATTTTGTAAAACAAACAAATTATACATATGCAAAATATAGTGGACATATTAATAGAACATATTCTATTAATCAAATTCAAAGAAAATAAAAATATTTTTTATTGAAAATTATTAAGATATGAATCCCTATAGAGTGGATACAAGCTTAAAATAAAATTTAATTATATTTTACAGAGAAAGATAAAAATTTACAAAGCATTTAAAACATAATTATGTATAGTTATTAAATTATTAGAAATTTTATACTCTTCAAGTAACATGCTTTAAAATGAATACTAGCATTTAAATATTCATATTCATTTTATGTATAATAGATAGATATGCAGGGGCATAAATAGACTAATAGATAATTTTATATAATTTTATATATCAATAAATAGTATTTAGAAATTTATTTATTTTCCAGTTTGACATATTTTTCTAGATAGATAGATAGATAGATAATGAACCTTGTTCTTATGAAAATATTTGCTCATAGTCTCTTCCACTACCCATAAAATATGAAATAAAAACTAGTTTGTAAATTGTATTTTTATTTTTATTTCTTATACAAATATCAGCTTTTGATCTTAAATTTCAGTTAACGCCTTTTGACCTCTAGGCATTTACTGACCTCTTGGATAGCCCTTTCATCTTCCAAGTGCTTATATCAAACACTTAGGAAATGTCTGATCTAAATAAATTACCCATACTGCCTAATCTTGTGATTAAAGACATGGCATGATGGTATACAATGATAATCATAGAATCTTTAAAAAAAAAATCAATGAAAAGAATAAACAAAAAATGTTTCATAAAAACAACATTTGGTTGAAGTAACAAAGAGTGGAGAAGAAAATCCAACAAGTTTTATGGCTGGACAAATAAATAGAAAATTTATTCTTGTATTTATGATCTCATTGAATATTTCTCAGAACACTTCATTATTTTTGCAGACACCTTATCCAGTGCCATATGTGTGTCTTGTGCTATGTTATATATTACCTCTGATAAGGGCACACCGAGTCGGTGTAATGGTTAGCAAGCTTGTCTTGCTAGAACAATTATGACTGAGTCATGAGTTCAATCCACACTGGGTGGCCTTATGCCACATCTAAGCTACGCTTGGAAAATCACTATATTACTATTACTACTGATACACACCGCATCAATCCCAGAAAGTTATGCCTATGCTTTTTATCATTCTTTAAATAATACTAAAAAAAAACTAAGTCTTTTTTTACCTAGATTTGTAAAGTTGTTTTTTGTTAAAAAAAACATTATATACAAATGTCATATGGCATTATTAGCACTAAGAAGAAAAATGTCATATGATACTAAGAAAAAAGGACATAAAACTAAGAGAAAAAATGTCATTTGTTATAAAGAATAAAAAATGTCAAAGAAATGAAGAAAATCTGTCCTATGGCTCTTAGAAGAAAAAGTGTCACATGGCACATAGAAAAAATGTCATATCACCCTAAGAAAAAAATATCACAAGACACTAAAAAGAAAAACGTTTCACATGACACTAAAAAGAAAAAATGTCATATAGCACTAAAAATAAAAAAAAAATGCCTCCTGAAGGGTTCATCTTTTTTTAATAAGATTTCCATAATGTTCAGGCTGGTGGACAAAAATAAATAAATGTACTGTTTAATAAATAAACAGAGCATCTACTCAAATATGGGTATCCACTAAAAATAATGTTTAAGTGAAAAATATATATATATATATATATATATATATATATATATATAGTGCCATGCAAAAGTTTACAACACATTACAAAAAATTTTTTTTAGGTATTTCTAATACTGTTACATTAATTAAACTTTTACTGCTCATAGAACATATATTTAAGTATTCAGTCAAACAATCAGATTTTTTTTAAAAAAACTTCAAAAATGTATCCAAAGAAAAACCGATATTTACTAACTCAAAAGTTTACAACACATTTTTTTATTTACAACATCTTTTTCAGAAGTGTTAAAATTTTACTAGAATGTTCCAAATTAGAATGGGGTTGTTTTTTAGAACGTTCCAGATTAATTTTATGCTTACTTTTAGGAATGATTAAAAGTATTGCATCATTCTTTTTCTGTCAACCATCCTTTAAACATTGACAAAATGGGGAAAAACAAAATAATTGATCAAGACCTCTGTAAATGTATTGTTGACCTTCATACAAATGGGCTTAGTTATAGGAAGATATCTAGTCAGTTAAATGTGCCATTGAGTTTAGTTAGTACAACATTTTGTCACTGGAAGACGTGTCATTCTATTTGTCCCAAAAAATTTCTGGTCGTCCTAGAAAGCTAACAAAACATACAGCAAGATTATTGGTGAGAAAAGTTGGCAACAAGCCCCAAGTTACGCCTAAAGAACTTCAGGGAGGACTCGAAGTAAGTGAAGTAACAGTGAGTAGGGATACAATTAGTCATTCACTTCACTGATATGACATCTTTTTGAGAACTCCAAGGATAAAACCACATCTTAAATGAAAAAACATTCTTGTTAAACTGGATTTTGCAAACAAACATTGTATCAAATCGGCAACATTTTGGGAAAATGTACTTTGGTCAGATCAAATTAAAACTGAACTTTTTGGCAGAAATGATATGGCAAAGGTCTGAAGAAAGAAGGGTACTGAATATTTACCAAAGAATACTATCATAACAGTAAAATTTGGAGGTGGATCAATCATAATCTGGGGTTACTTTAGTGCCCAAGGTGTAGGGAACATTGAAATAATAGAAGAGAGGATAAATGGAGCATATTATAGAGATATTTTGGAGGGAAATTTATATCAGAGTGTACATTCGCTGTGCTTGAAACCAGGTTGGGTCTTTCACCAAGACAACATACTGCAAAGTTTACAAAATTATGGTTAATTTCAAATAGAATAGAAGTTCTAAAATGGCCAAGCCAATCTTCAGATCTCAATCTGATTGAAAATTTATTGAGAGAGCTGAAACTGAGAATTCAAAGAAGGAACCTACAAAACCTGCATGAACTAAAAGAATTTTGTCATGAAGAATGGAAAAATATTAGCCAAGAAACATACAAGAAATTCATAGGGTACTACTCTAAATGCCTACATGCTGTAATTAGCAATAACAGTTATACTATGAAATACTAATAGATGATGTAATAAATGCATTGTAAACTTTGGTGTTATTAAATATTGTTTTTTTCTTTGTGGAATATTTTTATTGATTATTTGACTAAAGGCTTAAACATATGTATTATTAGCAATAAAAGTTACATTATTCAGTTTTAGAAATACCTAAAGATATATATATACTTAAATTTTTTGTAATGTGTTGTAAATTTTTGTGTGGCACTGTATATATATATATATATATATATGAAAGAATATACTGTTAAAGTGTGCTATATTTATGGGATAAAATGCTCAATATCAGAGATAGAGCGTATGTATGTATGTATATATATATATATATATATATATATATATATATATATATATATATATATATATATTGCTGAGTTGATTCTGATAACTTCTCAACTTAACCCACTTCCTAAAATCTGGTCAAACACAAGATTTTTTTTTTTTTTTGCTGTAGGAGGTGCTTCTTTGTTAGTAAAGAACTTTCTGTTTCCAATTTCATTATTTTTTCATTTCATTTTTTATATAAATTTTTGATATATTGATTGTTTAAAGTTATAGAAAATAAAGATAAACAATTATCACATATCAATTTTTGTCACTACAACCATATTTGCTCTATTTTATACTAGCATACTACCCATAAAAACTTACAAGATTATGTATGAATCAGCACTTTTGACTAAAACTGTAGATTCAGTCTAAAGAAAAAAGTTTTCTTTTCCAGCCCTCTGTATAGGATGAGCATGTAGAAAAGGAGTAGATAGGTTCACCTATTGCCCAGTTCACACTCCTTCCTGGTCTTTTGAACAGGTGTAGAAGTTTATCCTTTATTTCCTGTTTATGATTGGGGTTACAGTTCCTTCTAAAGTCTACTTCAACTCTATACTTCTAATGTCTCAACTTAAAGTTTGGGATTTTATTTACTTCATTTTTTTCTTGAATAGGAGTAGATAGGTTTGCCTATTGTCTGGTTCACAGTCCTCCCTGGCTTTTTGAACAGGAGTAGAGGTTTATCTCTTGTTTCCTGTTTAGAATTGTCTTTCTTGTTGTTATAATAAGCATTTGGTTGCAAGAGGAAAGGAATAATGAGGATTAGGTTTTTGAACAATGTGTATTTATTTAATATATGGGGAGTCTTACAGAGTTGTCAAAAATCAGTGAAAATGTCAGTTTCTTGTTGCTGAATTTCAGGATGGTGATCAGGTGTAAGGGTAGCACTGGGAGTTGACCTATTTCTTGCATGGGCTTGACCAAGGTCGTGGGATATAGTCAGTGTGTGTTTTGGCTGATTGAGATCATGGTGGTGGGTAGATTCATTAGTGGTTAGGCCTGTGCTGTGAAATGGGGTCATGGTGACGGCTACAAAGGGAATTGCTGTATATAGGTGAGTATGCCAAGGCGATGGTGGTGGGTTGTCAAGGAGATGAGGTGGTGTCAGATTGGTGTGGCTAGTAGGTCTATTCTATGGAACGGAGCCATGGTGATGACTGCCAATGGAATGCCTGTAGCGAGTTGGGGATGTTGAGGTGACAGTGGTGGGTTACCGAGGTGATGAAGTGGTGTTGAAGTTGGATAGTCAACCACTGTAGTTGGTCAGGGTTTGCTGAGGTGATGTTATTGTTAGCTGGGTGGTGTCATCGCTGGGTAGTCAGCCACTGTGGGGAGTCGAGTTTGCCAAGATGAGAGCATTGATGACAATGAAGGCTTGTAGCTGGGTGGTGTCAAAGCCAAAATAGCGACAGCAATGGTAGTAGCAGCAGCACCCAGCATGTCAGCCAGTGGCCTCCAGGCACACAATTCATCTGGTCGTTATCGGAGAGCTGCTTTTAAGCTGATCTAATAATCACCAGGGGCATCTCCTTTTCCAACAGGAATGTTTGTGATTGGCTAGTATTGCTTTCATTGTAAGAGCTTATTTTGGAGACTGGATGTGATGCTCAGAGCCTATGCTCAGAGAATGATCTTTTTTATTACATTCTTTGCCTTCATGGCATTCACATCCGGCCAACATGTAGAATAAATCAGAAAGAGATCTAATTGCAATGGTGTATAACATTGTCTTTCAAAAGTTTTCTCATTCTCTTCCACTCCCAATAGCCTCATGTGTTTTAGTGGCATTATTACTTTGCTTGGGGTGAATTGATTAAAAAAAAAAGTAACTGCTGAAAAATTTCCAGCCAACCAAGAAAGGCTTCCAAAATAAATTCAGATATTTGACTATTTGGTTATACTTTTGGAAGTGGATTGGGTTGAGAAGTTGCAATGCCTCTTTATAGTATTTGAACATTTTACTGGGAATCAGAGGTTAGTTGCTTGGCAGTTGAATTTGACTTGGCCCCAGAAGAGCACTTCCTGATTACACTATAAGGGGTAGGTCAGAGTATTGTGAAACTTTTGTGGCACTGTTTGTAGAAATTGGAAAATTTTTGTCCTTGCCTACACTTGAGCACTTGTGGGCTGGCTTACATGTTAAACTGATTATGTGCCACATTCTCCCCACATGTGCACATAGTTATTGGTTTTCCAGAAAATCTGAACAAGAAAATGTGCATTCTTTAAAAAGATAATTGATGTGTAACAAGAAGCACATTTTCATTTAAGTCTGCTGAAAGTGTAGACTGGAAAACATCTTTCAAAGTGATTAAAACCTAGGGTGTTTACTTAAACATGTGTATCCACTAAAATAACATTTAAAGTAATATATATATATATATATATATATATATATATATATATACAATTTTTTTATATTATTTATATATTATATATGCATGGTACTTATTGGAAAGTGCTCAATATCAGTGATAGAGCTAACATATTTAGTTGGATTGATATGAGATTGTGACACTGGATTTCACACCCTTTGCGATCATCAGACAATTTGTCTGATGATCACAAATAGCATGAAACCCGTGGTCACAAACTCACATCAATCAAATCAAATTAAATATATATATATATATATATATATATACATAGGTTCCCAATCACTCAAAGAAACAATTATTCCCAAGTTTCTGATATCTGCTCAGATTTGAGATAGTGAGTTATGCTGTGGACTTTTCAGCACCACTTTATGACAAATTGAGTTCTCCAGTCACTGGTGTGTTTATCAAAAAATAAAATATGTCTAAATTCACCTTCATCCCTGCCATGCACCAATGGCTTAGGGGTAGAATCTCTGACTGATACCAAATCAGTTGGGTTTTGATCCCGGCTTGAGGCAATCAGATGTCTAGCCACGCTGATGAGCTGCAAAACAGTCTGTCTGTGGATGACTATATATATATATATATAGGCAGCATATCTTCATTCAAATATGTTTTATGTAATAATCCACACACTCACACACACAAATATATATATATATATATATTTTAAAATAAAGAGAAAGAACAGTGAGATTTATCATCCAGTGTTCTTATTAATTATTTTTATTTTTAAAAAACAGTGCTCAATACAATTCTGCAGAGCATAAATATTATAAATTTACTAGTTTAAAAATATGGTTCCATTGCTACACAGGAATTACCATGTTTCAAAAACAGAAACTAAAAACTTCAAATTTAATTATAGAATTAAATTAAAATCTTGAGTACTGTTTCCTTTTCAAGTGAATTTTGGAATATATATATATATATATATATATATTTGTAAAATGGTAAATAATAAATATTTCATTATAGATGGTTCACATATTTTTATAATCGTTTAAATACAAAATTATTCAAGTAAATAGGCAATCTAATAAATAGTGTTTAATATCTTGTCAATTCTTAAGAATAAAGAAAATGTAGAAATCCACTTTCATATGTTTGACTTTTATTAAAACTCTACTTGTTTTTTAAAACAATAAACATTGTCAAGTGAGTTCAAAGTGTATACAGTAATAGTGTTGTCAAAGGAATAACTATCCTTTTGACACACCATTTTTTGGCTGATTTTTTTATGGTAATACTCAGAATCAGAAAGAGAGAACTCATATTTCTTGGACATATAATGAGGAAAGACAGGGGAAGGCAGTTGACCATGTACCTGATAAGCATAGGTGAATGGATGGCTGAAATGGGAGGGAGGTTGGCAAAGGGATAAATATTGCTAAGAGCAACAAGAGACAGGAAGTTGTGGAGAGCCATGATCACCCATTCCTCAAAGGACAAGATACAGAGAAGAAGAAAGTAAACAGTTACGTAGGTAAACTAGTATACTAATAAAAGAAAATTCATTTTAAATCACATTTTCATATTCAAGTATTTATCTCTATGACAACATCAGTAAATTTGTAATCATGTTTTTAAATGTTTATTAATAAATGTTTTATTAATACATATGAAAAAGACCTATCAATTTTTAATTGATGTTGGCTGGTTGGGTAATCCTATAATATAGAAGTTATTTGCATTATTTTCAATCAGACTAATATCCTCATTGTTGTTGTTATATCACAACTCTTTGTCTGCTTGAAACCTCCAGCCTCCTAAGTTGTCTGCTGATCCGAGTAACCTTCTTGGAATTTTGAACTGAACTCTTTATTTAATTTATGACAGAAGACTGCTCATGCTACTGTCCATGTCAAGGTATATCTTGACTTGTTCATTTTTAGTACTGCTCAGTTATAGCCAGTCCTAAGCCCACTGAGTCTGTACTACCCAGCCAATTGATTGAATTCATAATTACTATTCCACCAAATTCATGAACCAATACTTTAATCATCTAGACCAAAGTTTCTCAACCTTATTCTGGTTGTGGCCCCCTTCAATCTAATGCGAGTTCTTTATTGCCTCTCAAGCCAACTTGAGTTCTTGCATCAGCAATGAAGGGATCAACAAACCAGTGCATCACTGTCATCTGGAGTAGATCAGAGAAGGGAGTTTTCACATCATTATGCAACTGATTCAAATGATCAACATACACTGCTAGGTCATCATCAAGCAGCTCAGTGGATATATTTGCTAAGGAAGGGAACTATGCAAATTCCACTCTCCCAAGGTTTAACCAGAACAGCTTTAGTTTCCCATTAAATGTGTTAATGGCCTCCTTGCAGGAAAATAGGATGGAGTTATTTCCTTGGAGCTCTTTGTTCAGGACATTTAGATTTTCAAAATTGAAAGACAAGTTGGTGAAAACATACTTTTATTTAAACTTTGAATTATGAGTTTTAAATTTTAAAAAATTGAAAACTAAAACAATCATTTTGCATAGATCAGAAAAATTACAATAAATAAATATTTATGTTAACAAAATGGTTTAGATTAATTTAATATTTAACTTAATAATAGATTTAATATTTTATTTTAAATAATAATTATTAATTACAAAATACTCCATATATATATTTTGTAGGTCCTAAATTTTCTGTGGCCTTCCCTCCATTTTTCAAATTTAGCCTTGAGACTCCTGAAAATATCTCATGGCCCTCATGTTGAAAAACTTTGACCTGTGGAATAATCCTGATGCTGGAACTTGTAAAATGTAAATAATGATAACTCATCATCCCAGAAATTGCGACAGGAAATATAGAAGTTGTTGAAATGACATGCAAGTTTTTTTTCCTTCATGGTATTTTAGAGGCTAAGAGAAGATTATCTAGTGAATGTCATTACCTATTCAAATATACAGTTAACCAAAATATTTGTTCTATTGCTGGTGGACAATGGAGCATTTAATTTTAAATAACTTTAAAAACAATCGATTTTTAACTGCATTGTAACAGCTGTCATATCAGCATAATTAGCTTATATTTATTTACACTCAGACTATTGTCATCATCTTTGATGTTATTATCGCATTGTTTCAACAATTGTACCCTCCAGCCTTCTGGTATTTCTTAATCCAGGTAATATTCAGGGAGTTTCAAACTGAAGACCTTATTTAAACTACAGGGATGGATTGTCCTTGTTCTTGTTCTACTGTTTATGTCTAGGGATATCTCATCTTGTTTTTGTTTTGCTTTTTAATACTACACAGTTATTTTTAGTACTACACAGTTATTTTTAGTCCTGTTTCCACTGTTGTCTAGTGGATAACAGTATCAGTTGATGAATTTGGTGATATAGTAATTGTGAGTTCAATAAATGTAACAGGTAGTGTAGACTTAAACTCAGTGGAAACAGAGTAAGCAGTAGCTGAACTGTACTAAATAAGAACTAGATGAGCTAACAGGAGTACATAGGTTTACCTATTGTCCGGTTCACACACCTCCCTGATCATTTGAACAATAGCAGAGGTTCATCCCTTGTTTCCTGTTTAGGATTGAGTTTCCTTCTAAGGTGTTATGGTAATTTACCCATGCACACATAGACTCTCCCAGCTATAAATAGGAGCCGCTACTGCCTTTTGGAGAGGGAAGTTTCCAGCAGTCAGCTCTTACAGTCAGACTGAACATTTTTGCTGTAACACTCTTGTTTGTATATGTTTGTATTACTGTTTCTGTTAATATATTTGTTTAATTCAATTCCTCTTTTTATTTCTGGCCCTAATAAGGCTACAGCATAAGGTCTTCTCATTCTGTTTTACTCCCAGTAACTCCTTGCGCCTTAGTAGCATTATTGCTTTGCTTGGGTGAATTGATTAAAAAGATATATATTCCTCTGCAGATTATGTAAAGGGTTCAGTTTGAAATTCCCTGAAGGTTACCTGAATTAACAAACACCTGAAGAAAGCAAGATGGTACAATAGCTGAAACATTGTTATAGTAGCAACAAAGGTGAGGACAATAATCTGAATGTAATAACTTCTGGCATATTGATTTGAAAATAGAAAAAAAATTAAGCAATATTTTTGACATATGCTTTTTTTATTAAAAGAATGATAAAAATGCACCTGAAATTCAAAAAATGCTTTGCAAAGTTAATGGAGAATGTATTGTGAATGACTGAATGTATCAAAAGAGGTTTATAAAGTTTTATGCCTGAGGATATGCTCCATGGTTGGGTAAACCAGTTGAGGTTGATAGCAAGCAAATCAAGACATAACTTAAGAATCAATTTCATACAATGTGTGAGATAGCCAACATACTCAAAATATCCAAATCAAATATTGAAAATTATTTGCAATAGTTTGGTTATGTTAGTCATTTTGATGTGTGGTTTCCACATACGGGAAAAAAAAAAGAAAAATGAAACATCCTTCTTCAAATCTTGTGGACTGGTATTACAAAATCACAAAGAATTGTACCAAATAACAGAAACCTGTAACTCAAAGAGAAAATAATGACATAACCAAGATATTGACATTCTACACTTCTTCAAACAAACAGTTAAGAAGGAAGCACCTCCCCATCAATACTTGAAAGAGCAATAATAGCGACTGCTTATTATCTTGAAAAATTGTTTTAACAGAAGGATTTTATAAATTTAAACTGAAAGTTGAAATACTGGTTCTCGTCCATTCACCAGGGTCAAGCAATGTTGAGCCTGGTCAGTATTCATATGATGACTGCTGGAGAATACCAGATGCTATAAGCTACATGACAGGCCTAGCAAGCTGGTGATGGATGCAATTTAGCTACTTATAATAACAGAAAACCTCAATATGTGGTGGTGCTTCTGGGCTAAAAGGTTGCAAGACCTACCTGATGGGTAATTCAACCAAAAGTAACATCACTGTTTGGTCAATGAATAGCAAATATTTCCATATAAGGAAATGGCTAATATTATCATTAACATTAAACTATTTTTTTGTGTGCAATCTGCGTGTTATTGTCATATTTTTGTTATGTCAACAATTTTTATTTTTGTAAATTATACAGTGGTTCCGTCTTAGCATTGCTATGACCCATTGGTACAGTTTTTTGCTACCAAATGTTTACGAAGAATATAAGAAAAATAGTTTTAAAGATTAAAACATCATCCATAATGTATTTTAATGAACTGTTTATGTAACCTGTGATATTAGGACTATGATTTACTAAAAAAATGCACTAAAATCTTCTGTTCACCCTCATAAATAATAAATTATGGCAGTTTTTGGGAAATGAAAATAATCCCAGTTGCATTTTAGGATAAACCATGTTAACATCTAGTATAAATAGACATGGCTTCAGTTTATGTCATCATTTTTAACAGATACTGTCATACCTTGAGTTAAGTTGTTTTGAGTTAAGTCATTTTTGAAGATATGTCAGTTTTTCTCAAATATTATATGAAAAATAAAATTAATCTTAGGTTGTTTTACTTGAGTTTACACTGGCTGTTAAATAAATTTTAAAACTATTATGCATACTACATATATATCATAAAATCATCAAAAACCAAAAACATTAGCATAATAAAGTATGTTCAGCAGATGTTCTTATTTCAAATTCCTTTTAACAGGTGGCACTCATGCGTTGTCTTCTGCTCAAACACCAATTTTGAATTCAGACTTGTTTATATTATAATCTAGAATACATTTTTACCCATGGCTCACAGTGCTATATTGCTGGAAGATAAGATGGAAATTAATTATTTTATTTAGAGTACAGTATGTACATATCATAAATACTGTAATAATCAATGGAGAGTACTTATTTGCGGTTTATAATGTGGTTATTTTGACTTTAGTCATTTTTCAACCAAGTCATCACCTTTGGAACCAATTAACAATGTAGGGTGAGGTATACCTGTATAGGAAATATTTCTAACACATATACATAGTATATTAAGACATGCCCAAACTTTATTTTTTCCACAATAACAGACAATATTTACGAACATGCCAACTTTTTTTGTATTCCACAATACAATACACACTGCTTAAATCAAAGTGTCTGTTGGTTAGAAATTAATATTACCATGTAAAATATTTGACCAAGCAGAGAAAACTAAATCCATATTTTTCTTAAGTATACTTTTGGGACAATTTTCTCATAAAATCTCAGATTTCAACTTTCAAGAGCAGAGATATGACTATCTTCAAGCCATTCAAAAACAAAAAATGTAGCTACATAACTTTTCCTATCACCTAGTGAGTGCTCAAAGAAACATGTGTTAGTGACTTCAAACAAATCATTTCCAATAACAACAGTAGGTTTGGTCAATGAATCTTAACTGACAACCACACCTTTTCTTAATCACAGCTTTTCACTGTGAATGAATTACCCAAAGACTAGCTCAGTTAAAGACAATTTTTACTCTTCTTTGACTCTTTTGAATCCATCTACATATGTTTGTAAATAGAATTATTTTAACAAGCATACCCATGTTTTCTTTATTTTTACTTTATTATTGTTTGGAATTCAGATGTTCAGATTTTTAATATAAAAAACCTGGATGACAGAATTTCCTACACTGACACAGAACTTTGGTTTATAATTTTCACTGTGTAATATTAAGTGTATATGATTAATAATCACTATTGAATTAAGTGCATTGACAAGGTAGGAGATTATATTAAAAAATATTTATTGTGTTAAATAAATGCATTTTTTTGTCATTGGGCTGTGATTTCTTATTACTATAAATTATACATGGGTCCATGTGTTTCAGTTGACAGCTTTTTTTCATCAGTGAAATTGGGATATATTAATTAAACAGTGAAATTAGTATCTACATGAATAATTTCATTTTTTTTTTTTTTAAAAATAACAGATGTGTACACATCAAATATAATGTTTACAGTAATAAGAAATTTTTGATGGCTACTGTATCTAGATGTAAAAAAAAAGAAGCTGAATGTGGTTAGATAGACTGGGAAAGCAAACTAGAAAAAATAGATAGATATGAGCAGATATAGATTGTTACAAGGATAGGATAGATAGATAGATAGATAGATAGATAGATAGATAGATAGATAGTGACAGACTGAGATAGATGGATAATGTTGTAACCTAGGGAAGGTTACTGAATAAAATAATCACACAAAGGTTGGTAATTAATGATAATATTTAGGACAAGAACAACATATATAAGATTCACCAGTGGCGCATAGAAGTATTAGTCAACTGCTAGAAGTGAGTCAAGTGAATTCCACAATGATCTCCAACTGCAGACCTATATACAATATTTACTACTATATTTATGTGAATCAGGACATACCCATTAGTGTTCGTAGGTATGCTACAACAGATAGATAGATAGTATTGTGGGGTAGCTGACCACCCCCATAAGATGGACTAGTCTAAGACTATTTAAACAGCACTCTCTCTTACTGAGCAAGAGGAGATAATGATTAACTGTTTATTACATTAGTTTGTGTTCTCAACCATGTACCATATTATTCTTTGGAATAAACTACTTCTTATTTTCTATATGTTTGTCAACCTTTCCTATTTATGACACAACATTTGGCGACGAGGGATTTGAATGTTAAAATTTCCAGCAGGATGCCAACATTTGACAATGAAAATTTCAAATGTAAAAATTTCCAGTGTAATACCATCACTGACTGAAGATTTGGGTTTAAAGAAATTTAAAGTCATATACGACAAAATTGTTAGTGACGGCTTAACCTCAAATTAAGTCCATGTCTGCAAGTAAAAATTTGATTTGCTCAGTAAATTAAACAGGGAGGATTTAAAAGAAGCAATGGTGGTATTCATGAAAATCCAGCAGAAACAAAATGAATGGTTGAAGGAACTATCACATTTGGACCAGGAACACTCTGAAAAACAAAATGAATGGTTTGAAAAAATGTTTGAATTGTTAGTGTTGAAAAAGGAAAAAGAGCAAGGCAATGCACATTCTTTTTCTCAAGATTTGATGATAAATCCAGTTGGCAAATTTAAGTAAAGTCCTGAGGAGGAAGTAATTTTTGCAGTGTATTTTTACCATTATGAAGAGGTTTTTCAAAATGATTTGGTCAGATGGAAAGAAAATACATCTGTTACTCAGAAAATTTGGTTCAAGTGAACACAAAAAGTATGCAAATTACATACTTCTGAGAAATCTTTCTATGAGAGTGTCTTAATTCTGAAAAAAAACTTTGTGGAGAAAAGTTCTCTCTTCAACAGAAGATGGCAGTGTGTTTAAACTTACAAAAAAAAAGTGGGGAGGATTATTCAACTTTTGCCGGCATTGTCAACAAAGAGCTTGAAAAGTTTAAATTAATATAACTTACTCCTGATATGTTTAAACATTTTTGTATAAGGACTGATGGCTCCAGAAGATGGCGATATTAGAACCAGAATTTTGTCTAAATTAGAACAAAATCCAAAAATCATTCTGAAAATGGTCATACAAGAATGTGAATGAATAGAAAATCTTCAACATGACAAGGTTAAAAGATCGTGACATGTCAAAAATTCAGTCAGTTAAACAAAAGCAACATAGAGAAAATTTTACCCACAAAATAAATCCTTGTTATGGTTATGAACAGATTAATTATTACGAGGAATGTCCATTTAGAAGGAGAGAATGTTTTAATTGTGGCAAAAAAAGATTTAAGCATATGCATTGCAGAAAACCCAAAAGTAAAAGGGGGTCAAAAAGGAAAAATACAATTAACTCAACTACAATGGAAAACAAAAAAACAAAATGAAAAGAAAGTTTGTCAATGTACAGATAAACAATAAGAATATTAAGTGCCAATTGGATACTGGTTCAGATATAATATTGATAAATGAACAAAATTGGGAAAAAATTGGCAGATCAAATTTATTGACAACAAAAAGAATCGCTCATGGCATTAGGGGAAATAAACTAAATTTTGCAGGAGAATTTTATACAAATGTGGCATTTATTGGCAAAACTCTAAAATTAAAAGGATTTGTTATTAAACAAACACAGAACCTGTTCGGTATGGATTGGATTGAGTCATTCAACCTTTTCAACCAACCAATTAGTTTGTTCTGCTATAGTGGCAGGGTTAATTCAAACAGTATGGAAATTTTTTTAAAAAATTAACGATAAAATTTCATGAAATTTTTTCTGAGGGTCTTGGCATGTACACAAAAGCTAAAGCAACATTCAAACCTAAAGAGAAGGTGATGAGTATTTTTAGGCTGAAAAAAGGTACCTTTTGCAGCTAAAGCCTTGATTAGTAAAGAATTAGGCTACTTAGAGCAAATAGGTGTGTTGAGCAAAATAGACTACAATGAGTGGGAAAGCTCTACCATTTATGTGAAAAAAAAAAAATAAAATTAGGGTCTGCATAGATTTTTCTACAAGATTGAATGATTGTTTGGAAATATATAATTACTCTCTGCCAAGTCCTGAAGACATATGAAATTAAATGGTGGCAAAGTGTTTTCAAACCTTGATCTATCTGAGACGTACCTCCTGATTGCTGTTGACAAAAAATGTGCAAAGTATTTAACTATAGATATGCATAAAGGTCTGTATAGATTCAACAGACTGCCATTTGGGATAAATGGTCATACCAGGCATTTTCCAGCAAATCATGGATACGATATTGAATGATGTTGACTTCACAATTAAGAGTGAAAAGCCAAGAACAACATGCTGAACATATTAAAGAAATTTTTGAAAAAATAAAATGATATGGCTTGAAACTTAGTTTGGATAAATGTGAATTTTTTTTTAGCTAAAATTAAGTATTTGGGACAGGCAGAAAACCAGATCAAGTGCAATAAAGAACATACGTCCCCCAATAAATTTGTCAGCACTACAACCATTCTTGGATCTAGCAAATTACTACAGTAATTTTATCCCAAATATGCACTTGTTAAGAGCTCCTCTAAACAAATTATTAAAAACATATTCTGAATGGAACTGGAGTACACAATGTCAGAGTGATTTTGAGGAAATTAAAAAAATATTAACGTAAGACTTAAGTCTGCTGCATTATGATCCAATTAAGGATATTATTGTTACAAGTGACGCTAGTAATTTGGGTTTAGGAGCCATAATATTAAAGAAAACAACAGCCAAATAAAAGTGATTACATATGTATCAAGGACCCTACTACCAGCTGAAAAAGGGTACAGCCAAATTGAAAAAGAGGCTTTAAGGATAATTTTTGTGGTAAATATATATATATATATATATATATATATATATAAGATTGGTGTATATGGAATGAAGTATAATAACCAAAAGATACTATTCTTAAAAGTGTGCTTAATACAGAGTAGAGCAAATATAATTTATTTGAAAATTCTAACATAAATATATTAAACACCATCACTTGATAAGACACCAGAAGTGTTGAAACAAAATGGCTATTTTGTAGGGATTTTATAACATATTTATGTTATAATTTTCAAATAAATTATATATATATATATATATATATATATATATATATATATATATATATATATATATATAAATGGACTAATAGAGAGGGGTAACAGATCAATGTACATAGATAGATAGATAGACTGAGGTAGGTAGATAGATAGGGACAAACAGAGATAGATAGATAGATAGATAGGGACAGACTGATATATATATATATATATATATATATATATATATATATATATATATATATATATTTATATAGATAGATAGATAGATAGTCATTCACAGAAGAAATCAAGCATAAATATGATATTTAAGTTGAAACATAGGACAATAATACTTTTTTAAATTCATAATAAAAATTAGTAGGTTGCTGTTTGTGCTTTTTATCACATTAATGTTTTGCTATGCCGACATATGTCAAAGACAGCCTCACCCATTTACTGAACTGTGAAAATAGTGCACTGTCATAATTGTCTGTCCCAAGCTGCTGCAAGGCTTGGATTTATTACAAATATCTATACAAGATCAGTAAACATGTGACTGTAGGCAGGGTTTTTCTACTGACCCAAATTTTATTTTATTGAACAATTGTGAGATAGTACTTGTAGTGGGCGTGGGTGGCCTAATGGTTAACCAGACTGAGAATGGAATCAGTGAACCAAGTTCAAACTCTAGCTGGGGATGTTTGTATTCAGTGGCCTTGGGAAAAGCATGAATTCTTCTCTTCTATCAACTATGAGTAAATAGTAGGGCAATTGGTTCCCTTTATTTCTGTAAGACAATCCAACCCTGAAAGATTCAATCCTACTAAAACTGAATCAGTTGGTATGGCTTTGACTCAATACTCCAATCTTAGGAGTATGCAGGAAGTTTTTTTTTTTAATTATTACACTCTAAGCATGGCAATGAAGTCACTAAGACACAAGGGGTTACTGAGTGTGAGAATATGAAAAAAAGGAGAGATAACAATAAGTGAACAGGAATTAAAAGATAATAAGATAACAATTGACATTGCATTTAAGCTTTTGAAGATCAAAGTTGACAGGAAAACAAGAAGTGCAAGAGAAGAAACTGTTAGCATAGAACCTATAGTTGCAGCTAACAATTTAGACAGTAAAATTATAGGACCTTGCTGCCAATGTATCACTGTGCTTAAATTCATAAAATCTATATACCAAAAAAGAAAGTTCTTCAGAACAATTACCATGAAAATATTTATAGAAAAGATACAAGGAAGCTACATTATGGTGTTGGAAAAGTGACTGAAGCCAAGGTGCCAGTTCAAGATCAATAACATTGCAGATTCTTCTTTGTATTTTATTGAGATTCTCTAAATACATAGCAGGAGCACCAGACCAAATGTGGTAGCAATATTCAATGCATGGATATATGGTAGACTTATAAGTGTATAAGGAATAAACAATACTCATTATTAGGAAACTGTAGAAATAAGGAAAACTTATTATCAGGTCTGTTTTAGATAACTTTCTTTAGAAAATAGTTTTTCACATTATTATTGTCACATGCATATCACTTATTTTTGTTAAACAACATAAAAAAATTTGTTTGAATCCTAAACGCATATACAGGATTTAATTAGATGCCAAAATTTCTATAGAATGTGAACATACATGGAGAGTATAATATCAGGTCATCCCATAAGGTCTGTCCAAATTTTCAATAAAGAAAACAAGTGACTAAATGTTACATTTAATTACAGATTCAATCAACAATGTATTTTCCCTGATTATCTATGACTTCCTTCCATCTATTAACAAGCTTACTAATTACATTACTGTAAAATTCTTTTGGCTTTGATTCCAAGAACTCACAAATGTCAGTTTTAACTTCTTCCTGTGTTACAAAAGCTGTTTCTTCCAAATGATTCTGTAAGCTACAAAACAAATGGTAATCTGAAGGAGCAAGATCGGGAGAATAAGGTGGATGAGGAATTTCCTCCCAACCAAGTTCTTCGATCTTTTGTGACGTGATTCTTGCTGTGTGGGGTCACGCATTGTCCTGATAAACATCACCTCTTTTCGATTCACTAGAGCAGGTCTTTTTTTCCTCAAAGCTTGGTTCAAACGCTCTAATTGCTGACAGTATATTTGAGCATTAATTGTTGCATTACGTGGTAAGAATTCAAAGTGTATTATTCCTTGGTGATCCCACCAGATTGAAAGAAGAACCTTTTGCCCATGAAGTTCCCTTCTCGGCTGTGGCCCTTCCCCTTTACCAAGCCACTGTCTATGACACTTAACATTTTGATAAAAGATCCATTTTTCGCCGCCAGTCACAAGTCTATCCAAAAAAGGTGAAACAAGTTGGCGAGAATGGAGAGAAGAGCAGATGTCAACTCGGGATTTGAGGTTGTTTTCAGACAATTCATGAGGCACCCATTTTCCAAGTTTAGGAACTTTACCAAGTTGTTGAAGATGACGATGAACAGTTGTATGGTTTGAACTGAGAACCACTGCCAATTCCTTAACTGATAAAGCAGGATTTTCTTCAATGGCTGCTTCAAGAAGCTTTTCATCAAACTCAACTGGACGTCCGGTTCGATCTTTATCTTCAAGGGTGAAATCTCCACCTCTGAATTTTGCAAACCATCTTCTGCAAGTTCTTTCATTCACACATTCCTCTCCATAAACTGAGTGAATGTTTCTAGCTGATTCAGCTGCAGAGTTTCCTTTCTTGAACTTATAAAGCATTATGTGCCTCAAATGATTCTTGGGTACTTCCATGTTAGCAGGGTTTTAATCAAACAAAATTTAATTTTATTGTTCTCTGAAATAAAATTTGATCAGTTTAAATGCATCTAAACATAAAAATAATGTTCAGCTCCATTAGACATTATAAAATACTCTTTAAATTTCATTCATTTTAACAAAAAGTTAAAATTCGGACAGAACTTATGGGATGACCTGATATTAACTGAAAAACATTATCATTTAGTAATTATTTATCTATTAGCAAAATATATAAAACATTAACACCTGAGATATACATAGAAGCTAAAATGTTGCAATTAGACCCCAAATCATCACAGAAGAAGCCAACACTTAACAATTTCTGGTTTTGGCATCATAACATGGAGGTTGTTCACAATGCCATGAAAATCATTATAGTAGCATTTTTGCCTGCAAACAGAATTTGATTATTTAACCAATGAATTATGCAATTTTGAACCTAATTATTATTTTCTTTAGACAAAATTTAGTAAGTTTTGCATAAAAGTCAACAAGAAAAGATTGTCAGTTGCCAAGGTTCTTTCAAGTGTTACAATGTCACAAAGTAGTTATAATGATGTTCTTTTTTAAATTGAGTGGTTTTATGAAAATGCTCCCAATAAAAGAACACTACTTGCTTTTTATCAATTTTTTTTTTTTTATAATAGTAATGATTGAAGCACATCCTGTTTGATATGCTTTATTTACTTGTGATAATATTTAATCTATTTGTCCATTTTATGTTATGCAAACATTTTTTGCCATGAAGATTGCTAATGCACGCTAACATTAAAATATCAGGGGTGTACAAAAAACACAAAAAATGAAAAACCATCAACGGTTTTCAAATTTATATTCAGCTCCTACTTTTTTAAAAAGGGTCTCATGCTATGCCCCAATCTTTGATATGGCCCCCAACTCTACTACATCTCAATTTAGACATATAAAATACAAATTTTATTGTAACCTAATTATGTACAATAATAGATTATGTGCAATATGTACAATAATAGATTATATGCAATATATATATATATATATATATATATATATAATTTAACAAGAAAAATTGAAAATAAATACAATGTATCTAAATTAAAAATTAGAGACATGCCATGATAAACCATTCCATCTTAAATAAATCAAATCATGTTTTGTGGCAATTTTTAAAATAAACTTGAAATTTCTCTTGTTAAAAAGTTGAATACATTCATCATTATGGATGAAAAATGGTGAATTTTATATCATCTTTTTTGAGATTTGACATGAGCAAAACAAATTCATGGATTTAGACAAAAAAAACCCCAGCATGACGTCAAGATCCACAAATATTTTTCATCCTTCAATAATAGCCAGTTGTGCTCAGTTTAATTTGTAATGTATATAAATGAAGGTAGAAAAAAAGTAAATGTTGCTGATAGCGAGGATCACAAAGTGCTGCCCAGAGACCCCAATCAGGGGTCCGGAGATAGTATACACCAGCCCTGCACATACTTAATATTGAAAAAGACATCAAATTATAATTTGTCAAATCATGATGAAGATCAATTGCTTTTTGGGGGATTTTGTTTTTTGTTAATACCTCTCAGTGATTACACATAAAGTCCTTTGGACAATTGTCTTTGATTTTATATTCATATTTTAGCCACTGATGTCCCAAATCTTCCAAGATGTGATTATCATATAGTTTTCTAAATCTTTAAAAATGGCATCAGGAAAAGATATCTGCTTGTAAAAATGCCTTTCAAAAATCCACATTAGACATGCTTAAAAAATATTCTGTTCTATTTTTCAGCGGGAAACTTACATTTGAATGATAATTATGATATAATACCTGAATGAATCGACACTCATAAATTGGCAGGGATCATCTTGTTTGCATATCCTAATAACAGAACACATTTTTTTGTGATAGTTTTGAATTAAACTTCTGTATAACTTTACACTTGTTTATGAATATGAATATGAATTTTTATGGTAAATGTCTGGTGCAAAATGATAGTAATTTTTAGGAATGAAGTTTGAAACCACCTTACTAGTTCAATTTTGTTTTTCCCTGTTTTATCATTTCAGATAGATAGATAGATAGATAGATAGATAGAATTTCTGTTGCATTAAAATAGATAGATAGATAGATAGATAGATATTCTGCATGAAAATATTTTGATAGAATGATTGATAATATTTTAATTCAACAGAATATCTATCAAAATATCTTAATGCAACAGAAAATCTTTGATATAATGATAGATAAATTTTCTGTTGCACTAAAATATTTTGATAGAATGATAGAAATTCTATTTAGCTGTTTAATCAATTCATCTAGATAAGTAGACAGATAGGTATGAACATACTGAAATAGATATATATACTGGGATAGATGCATGTAAGTATATATACCATGGAAAAGCATGTTTTATATAATATATTCTTACCTATTTTACTGTAAAAATCCTTTACTTGAGTTGTCTCAATCATTGCTACTCCTGTAACACAACAACATTCAAAGTGACGAATATATGTATTTTATTCCAGTGTTTGTTTTGAGTAAAATAATCAATGATCCTGTGTCATTTGTTCTTGCCTAAAGCATGCAGCCCAAAACCTTTTACAGTGTGATCGACACGTGTTACATTGAACACATAAGTTTCCAAATGATTTGCTAGTCATTAATTTCTTTTGTACCTTTGTTTATAGCCTAGTTAAGGAATTCATGATGATCAGAGTATTGGCCTTGTGTTCATAAGGTTTTAAGTCCAATTCTCAACAGGCTTTGATTACTATAACACATTAGAAAGTTTATTGATTATAATTTTTTTTTTCTATCATAAATTTGTTACGATGTTACCAAGTAATTCAGTTTCATGATCAATAGGTAGGTGACGCTTAATATAAATTCTACTTTGATTTTCTTTATGGATTTATATGTTCTTTTTATTGTTAAATCCAAAGAGTAAATGACATTGATTCAGTGTGAAATTTATTAATTGAGAAATTTGCAATATCGTTGCTATATCACTTCAAGGTGATTAGAAACTTAGTACTTCCACATGTTATTTAAAAATTTGCCTGTTTGTTTAAAAATCCCTGGACTTCCAACAAACTATAAAAGAATTCAACCAATCAGTATAGTAAATTGTATAAAAGCTTTGGTTGTGATTGCTTTCTCTTTTTCGAAATTAATGAAATAAAATAAATAAATAAACTGAAAAATATATAAAAATTTACTTGTATTGCACTTAAAGTATTCACATGGAAATAACATGTGGTAAAAAATGTGCTCGTTTTCAAATTTGCTTATTTCAATCACTGTTCAGTAAACTTCTTCTATGTTCCATGTCCCTGCAGGACATTGGCAACCATGACTCTTAAGAATTTCTTGTCCTTTGTAGCTTTCAATAAATTTTAACTTTTTCTTATCTTTACTAAATCCTGTTCTGCCATGCATTTACACAAGCTTGCTAGGTAGGTTATATGTTGTTTTCCACTGCATTGCTTGCCTTCAACCTGCCCTGGGAGTATCAAATTTTCCAAGCCCTCTTTCCTCATTATGTGCCATAGAAACTTCAACTTTCACATGTTAAGTATAAGTGTTCTTTTTGTTTCCACTTTCTCTAAAACTTTGTTGTTGTCCATATATTCAGACCATGGTATTCTCAGCATCCTTCTGTAGAGCCACACTTCTGTTGCTTCAAGTCTTTTCCTCATGTAAGGAGATTGTCCAACATTCACTGCCATATAGGAGGACTGATATTACATAACTGTTCAGTGCTCTTTCTTTATAATGATGTTTTCCTGTTTCTTACATTTTGATTAGCTTTTGGAAGGCATCTTTCACTATCCCAATGTGTATTCACATTTCAGTGTCACATCTTCTGTTGTTTGTTAAAACACTTCCCAGTTATTTAAATTATTGTACTTGTTTGATTTTAGTATCTCCAATTTGTAATTTGTATGTTGGGATCTTTTGCTAACAACCATGCATTCTGTCCTCTTGCAATTGATGTTTAGTCCTTTTTTCTCACTTTCCTTCACTACCTTCTGTAGAAAATCTTGTATTTTTATTTCTTTGTCTGCTATCAACACTGTATCCTCTGCATATCTTATGTTGTTAAGATACTGTTCATTTAGAAATAAATTAGAAATGTTACAAATGGTGCAAAAATAATATTTAAAGTAGGCATGGGCAACCTCTTCTGACCAGTGGGCTGCATCAGATATGGCTCATCATACAGTGGGCTACACTTCTGAAAAGATTCAAAGTAATTTTTCACTGAAGCTGTCTCTGTCCTTTTCATCACAAAAGACCATACGCATAACCATCTACCATACAAATGGTGAAAGGTTGATTGTTTTTGGAGAAAAGATTTCTCAATAATTAAAAAAAAATGAAGTCCTGGTATAATTCTATCACAGATGACAGTGGTAAAAACACATTGATGCAAGTGATCTGTTTCTTATTTATTCATTTGAAAATCAAAAAAATAATTTTTAAATTAAAAATATATTTCTTCTCTAGAGAAAAAATGTTTCTCCTAGAAATATATTTTTTCCCAACAAAAAAATTATTATGAATGTTGTGTTTCTAAAGCAAATGATATTTACACACATGGTCTTCTTTAGTGAAAATCACCAATCGTTTAAAATGATGAAAATGATATCTTCAATGAAAAGTTACAAAATTCAAGAAATGTTGTGCTTAATCACTGTTTATGTGTGTGGTTATGCATGAGAAAATGTGAGTGAACAAGTGAGGACAAAACAAAAAAACAAAATTTTAATAAACCTTATTTTCCTCATAGAAATTGGCATGATATTCAGAAAGAGAAATGGGCTACATGTGGCACATGGACCCCACTTTGCCCATAACCGATTTAAAGCTATCTGAACCTAATTGACCCAAATCCATTATATAGTGTGCCTGAAATATTGGTCAGGTATGATTCACACTTAGTAACCAGCTTCTTTAGCAACCAGGTCATTGGAATAGAACTTAGTCAAGTGAAGAGTGGATGTATTTAAAAGTTCATTATTTACATTATTCGGACTATTGTCCTCATCTTTGTCACCATATTTATTACATTTCAGCCTCAAGGACACAAGGCACAGTGGATAAAGGTGTTGGTTAGTTCCAGTGACAGGACCCAAAGAGTGTGAGTTCAATACCTGGTTAAGGCAGTGGAGAACTTTCAGAGGGAAATTAACAGGAGATAACTGATAACTGACATCCATTAAATATGGCACATAGAACTAGAACAGTCTACCCCAGTGAGCGAAATAAAGGGTTATGTTCAATATTCCAACCACCTGAAGAAGGCCGGAGTGTACAACAGCTGAAATGTAATAAATATGGCAACAAAGATGAGGATAATAGTCGGAATAGTGTAAATAATGTACATAATACCTCATCTCAGAAATATAAACAGATATTTAAAAGTTGTTATGCAAAAATGTATAAACAGAACAAAGTTAATATTATATTCTGAATAACTAAATTTTCTATTTAAATATATCTTTTATGTACTTTATCTCGCATATATAAGCAAACAGAAACCACAATATTCCTTTTTATCATTTTTATAATTATACTGTTTTTTTTGTTTTTGTTTTCCTAATGTTCACCCTATACAAGGTCCAAGGGCTAATTAAGGTAGGGAGTTACTGAAGGCAGTTGTTGTGTGAGCAGTAAGAGTAAGGGGTGCAATTTATGTGGATATGTGAAAGATAATGGTTAAGCCTAGACTTGAAGAGGCTAAAATTGTAGTGGTTGGGAAAGCATCCCCCTGGGAGTCTGCTCCACAAAACAATAGTTCTTGGGAAGATGATATCCAAGTGAAACTTGCTCTTTACTAATGGAATACAAAGAGAATAAGGACGGTTTGCCTCAATGTACATGGCATGGTGGGTTTGAGGTTGGAGGGTTAAACTTGGTGGGGACTAAGGAAGGTAGCTTTTGTAAGATTTCCCATGGAAGACTTGCATGTTTCATCTGTGGGAAAGGGGGAAAAAATTCATCACCCACAAGGCTGTGTAGACACTTTTGGACTATATCAAGACTGGAAAATGAAGACTGAGCAGCTCCAGCCAGATATGGCAGCAGTACCCCAGTTTTGATTTGATCTGGCTCTTGTAAAAGTAGAGCATGTTAGTCAGGTACTTATTAGAGTGGTACATGAAGCTGATATTTTTTCCAGCATCTCTGGTGATGGATAGTATATATGAGTTCCACTTAATCTCAATAGCATCTCTGGTGATGGATAGTATATATGAGTTCCACTTAATCTCAATAGCCATTCAAGGCAAGGAACTTCCTCGAGAGAACAACTGTTCATTGCAATAAATGAAAATTGTTGATATCAACTAGGACTGATATATGATATGATCTTATAACCAAACTAGCCATAGTCTGTAATATCCAAATCATAACAGGAGTTAATTATTGATCTTGATCAATTTAACACATTTTTGGCAATCACATTTCTGCTTTAGACTTTGATTTTCACAAAACATTAAACATTCTGTTGACAACAAACACATTTTTTACAGTTTATCAACCTACAATCTACAGAAGAAGCCATGAGTTAGAATATCAAGCCTTGTTAAACCAATTCCATGTTTTGAACTGATTAACACATTAAACTAGACAGTAATCTCTGACCTCAAAATGTTATTGCTCTTTTCCAGAGGATCCACTGCTAATACTAAACTATAAATCATTTAAGTAGATTCATGCAGATTAGAAAGATGTAAAAATAAGGAAAATCACTACAGTACTTGCAAATCAAAAAAGAGTTTGATATGGTCAATATTTGGAATACATTATACTGAAAAAAAATGACTCTAAAAGAAAAACTTGACAGCATTTTTAATTTTGAAGTTGAAAGAAACAAATGAATCGGTCTAAATTTTAATAAAACATTGATTACTTTTTAAAGAAATTAGTTGCATATCTGTACCTCCATCACACTGTTAGCTGGTAGCCTTGATTTTTCTTTTGTTCTTTAATGTCTCCCATCTCACATGGAATTGAGAACTTTGAAAAAGGAGATCTATAACCAGTCTACTTTTAAATTTTTTTTCTAATTCTGTTCAGGTGTATTTTAGTGTCTGCTTTTTTTCATATTTACTTACAAAGTCTCAGCAACAGATGTTTTTCCTTTGTTGTCGAATTTCTGCTTTCAGGGTATCAGGTTGGGGCGGGGATTAAGGTTAGAATTTTTTTTCAGTGTTAATTATTGGCTTCTGTAGGATTAGTTCAATTTTCTCTTCATGATCTCAAGCTCAACAATCTTTACAATGAACATCGTGTGAGTGGCATAGTTAGAGTGCAACCTGGGGCAGAGTGTGTACTGCCTGAGGCAACCTTTCAGTTTCCCACTTCTACCTCTGGACATGCTAATACCCTTGAGAAAGGTATGAATCCTCCACTTCTTCCCCCAGCTATGGGTAAATAGCAGGACAGACCAGGTTCTTGAGTCTTGGATGGCAACTGGTCTACTGCAGGAAGAAATGGCAACCTACTGTGGGGAAATAATCTGCCTCGTCAGTTATGTATCAAAAGATACATGATGGCCTCCACAAAAATACAGTATATTGCACAGTGACTACCTATTATATATATATATATATATATATATATAGGTAACTATACTCGTTTCGAAAAACCTTTGAATTTTTGATTTGCCAATAATCAAATCAATCTCAAAGGATAAAAAGGTTTTAAAAAAAGAAAGAGCTAGAAACATGAAAGTCTGTAGAAAAAAATCACACAGATACAGGTTTAAAGTCCAAAGAAAAAACCCCAACACAAGTAAACAACTAATAAAAGAGCTCAATACAACCGTAGAGCAGACCTAGATAAACCTAGTGAGCCAGACAAACCTACCTAGGTTTCACCTAAGCAGATCATCAGGGAAAGCTGGCTTTCCTGATGATCCGCTTAGGTGAAACCTGGGTAGGTTTGTTTGGCTCACTAGGTTTATCTATCTATCTATCTATCTATTTTATATATATATATATATATATATATATATATATATTACATCAAACTTAGTATAAAGATAATGAAAAATGAGAGTCAATTGTGGAAACTTCCTGACAATTACAAAAAGTTTAATCTAAGAAAAACTGGGGTTGAGTTTCTGAATATAACATCAATCAACTTTGTAACAAATTTTATTTGTATAAAGGCCAATTCCTTTGTTTTTGTTGTTCACTGAAGACATACACCTACACACACAGACACACACACACACAGAGACACACACACACATATATATATATATATATATATATATATATATATATATATAAGTATTGGAATGACATGGGCAATTCCTTTGTTTTTATTGTTCACTGAAGACATACACCTACACACACACATGCACACACAGACACACACACACACACACACACAGACACACATATATAAGTATGGGAGCGCCATGGGCAATTCCTTTGTTTTTGTCGTTCACTGAAGACATTTGGGTTTAAGATCAAAAGATGAATATGAGACAGTAGTTCAGAACTTCAGCTTTTATTTCCTGGTATTTATATTTAGATGTATTAAACATCTCAGAGCATTTTCTTGTATAACGTATATATATGTATTAACCTGTTGAATATCTTATAGAGAGTGCTTGTTGGGGGAGAAGGGTTTATGCAGGAGTTTAATGAATATTTTTCTGACTTGTTTTTATGTTTTTGTTGTACAATGGGTGGGACCATATGCTGTTTCTTTTTCTGTCGGCTTTTTTGTGTTATGTGGTGTGTTTAATAATAACAACCAACAACAAATAATAAAATAATCAATAATAAATAATGATAAATAGTTACAATAGCTCATCAGTGAAATATAGACAAAATAAATAATGAGTAAAAAAGTTAACAACACTATAAAAACTGCATTCAGATCCACATTTATTTCCACTCAATAGCCCCTAGAATAATTTGAAACATAACTGTTACCTCCCACCTGAATAACTGTTAGAATAATACAATAGAACTACTTCTAATGCACCACTAACCAGTATATATAGTCGAGCCAAAATAAAATGTATAAGGCCTATTGTGTTTAATAATTAAACAGACTTTCACCACAGGGTGTTGACTTCAATGTTTAATTTTATATTTACATATGCTCTATCCCTGATATTGAGCACTTTAATCCATAAATATAGCATAGCTTAAAAATATATTTTTATCACACACACACACATATATTAAGAAATGGACTAAATCCAACAATTATTTTAATATAATTTATTGTTATATAGATACAAATATTTAAGTAAATGTTTATAATAAACAATATTAACAGTATTTACTGGCTTGAATGTCTGAGAAATTTCATAGGAAATATGCGTTCTCCAACTTAGTCCATTTCATAATATATGACATCATTTGTGTTAAGCTACACTTTGAGCAGATATGAACATTCAAGGGAAATCATGGGAAATTTGTAGTTTAAAAGCAGTAAATCAACCTTGCTAACCAGACCTTCATAGCTAAACTGGTATAGCATGTCAGGCTATATGACGGTTCTGTGTCGGATACAGGTACAATTGCTGTCAGAGGACACATATTTTCTATGAAATTTCTAGGACATTCAGGCTGGTAAATGTTGTTAATACTGTTTATTACAAACAGAACATTTACTTAAAAGTTTGTGTCTATATAAATAATGTATAACAATAATATATATATATATATATAATATGAATAAATGAAAAACATTTATCCTTTTTCTTTTACAATGACAAATCCTACAAAAGTTCAGGAAGAAGGAAGAAGGAGAAAACAAGACTGTTTTTTGTCACCTACAAGAAACCTTTAGGTTATTCATAGGAAATGCTTTTGCTAACATACACATGATTCCTTTAATGTGAGACACCAATGGTATTTGCAGTATGTTTAATTGCACTAAGTCTAATTGAAGAGTACCAATCATTGTTATGTGTACTTTAAATATTAATACTAATGATATAATGCATTGAACGGTAACTTTCTTAAAGCAAAAAAAATCCTTAACTTATACTATTAACTTGATTGGCATACAGGTATTTAAAAAAGATTTAATAGTGAATTTATAAGTAATATAATTGAATGGTTGTTTTGTTTAATACTGTACTTGACATTTTCAATCTATGAATCTGCTTATATATAAAGATCAAGTTAAAATAATTGTAGCAACTCAGTAGCAAGTTAATTTTTGCCTTTTGACTTGTCAAACTGTGAGTGCTATGATGTTCAAAATTGTGTGTGGGACAATTTCCATTAAATAGCCAAATTTGGGTCACAAGTATCACTACAGATGGTAAAAAAAAGATTTTGATGCATAAACCAGAACAGAGTGTGGGGTGGACCCATTATTATTTATATTTATATTAACCCAGTTACTAAACAAATATCTTTTTAATTCAATGTTAGATTGCTTTGGTTTCTTTAAAGTGGTGAGCTTATATATATATATATATATATATATATATATATATATGAAAAATTTCTCAAAGTTAACCTGTAGCTTTGTATATCTGTTTTTGGTCGAGTGATGTTCTAAATTAAATAAATTAGCAAATAACAAAAAATTATCATCTCACCATCTGACAAAAGTGATGGCATAGTAATTATAAACACTGACACAACACAAACAAAATGACAATGTTACCAGCAGATAATAAAACCCTATGAGAAAACCAACTTCAGAATTATAAATAAAGATATAAAAAATATTTACAAAATGCTATGAAAAAAATTATTTAAAATCAGCTTACGGTCAAAATACACTGAAAACATCAATTCTCATTTGATCACCAAAATTAAGCAGTGTCTAGTTTGGTTAGTAATTAGATGGGTAACCACTTGGAAACACTGGATAGTGTAAGTGATCTCCTACAATCTAAAGTATATTTCAACTTTAAATAGAGAAAATTTTTAAACATTATAATTATATACATATCACAAGTCTCATAACCTATTAGGGTAATAGGGATACCAAATGTACTATAGTTGCAGTAATAGTGGTGTTTCCTGAGCAAGAACACCTGATGAAGCCCAACTTTCTCCAGGCTGGTTTGAATTCAGAGTTTTCTTTCTCCTAGACTGGTTGCCACCCAAGGTTATAGGGCCAAATCTGTCCTGCTATTTACCCATAGCAAGAGAGGAGATGAATTCATACCTTTCTTGAGAGTATTAGCACATAAGTAAATATGAACCCAACTTTTTGATTCCTCAATCCAAGCCACTATCTAATGCCCACTCAGTGATTTATCAGCAAATTAAAAAGAATTAAAAAAGATTGCATTGAGGATTGAAAGTGACAATTACCATACAGTTTTCAGCTGAATCCATAACAGAAATTGTACTTGAAACTTTTTCTTTTAAAATATCTACCAAAAAACATCATTGTCTTGGTATAGAACCTCAAACCACCAAGCCAAACAAACAAGAACTGTTGTTTTGTGGAACAAATTCCAAAGAGGAAGCTTCCCTGACAACTACAGTCTTGGTCTCTTCAAGTTCAAAGTCAATCAATATTTATCCCATATAAATCAACCATCCATTCTTGCAGGGAATATTTCTGCCATATATGGTCTGGTGCTCCCGCTGTATGTCTCAAGGTCCTTGACAAAATCCAGACAAATATGCAAGATGATAGGTCCTGATCTGGCATCTAGTCTACAATCGCTATCCCACAGACATGCTGTGGCCTCCCTCTCTCTCTTCTACAAATATTTTCACAGCAACTGTTCTGACAAGCTGCTTTCGCTGATTCCCAGACTACATAAATTTAAACATGCTACCAGGCTGGTATCTTGGTCCCACCCTTTCACTGCCAAAATTGTTAAATGTAACTCTTCTCAAACAGCTTCTCCTGCACTTCCTGTCTGTGGAACTCCCTTCCCCTTACTTGCTTCCCCGATGACTATAATTTTCAAATATTCAAGTGTAATGTCAGTTGACATCTGACTCGCTGAGTTTGTTCCCCATCCTTCTCTGTATCCTTTCCCCCAAATACTTTACTCTTGTTCTCAATCCTCTGTAACCCCTTGTGTGCTAGTAGCACTTCCGCCTTGCTTGGGGTGAATTGCTTTAAAAAAATAAAAGTCCTTATAATATGCATTTCTTAATTCCTCCTTCTCTCTCACTTATAACAATCTCACTTAGTAACCCTCTACTTTGAGTGGCCCTTGTATTGGGTGAACTATCATCACGATCACAAGTTCCATAACCCATTAGGGTCATAAGGGCACCACATGTACTGCAGCCACAGCAGTGGTGTTCCCTGGGCAAAGATAGCCTGATGAAGCCCAACCCACTGTAGGCTGGTTTGAACTCAGAGATTTCTTTCTCTAAACTAGTTGTCAACAAAGGCTATAGGACCCAGTCTCTCCTGCTATTTACCTGTAGCTAGGGAGAAGAGATGGATTCATACCTTTCCCAAGAGTATTAGCCCATAAGTAAATATAATGAATTTGAACTTGGCTCTCCAATTCCTCAATCTGAGCTGCTATCCATTATTCCACTGTGCCTCCAACATATATACATATACATTTGCATATAATGTATAATTAAGCAGCAAGAACACCTTCAAACATGTTTTATTAGAATCAACTTATAAGATTTGACTATTTAATCAAACATTGACTTGCAGAGGTTAAAATTGTAGCATTTGGGAAAGAATACATGTGGGAGTCTACAAAGAAGTTTGGGTAAAAGCTGTCTCAGTAGAACTTCCTCTTTGCAAATGGAATACAAAAAGAAGTGTTGTACATCCCAGCCAAATTTATGGATAGACTGTCCATAGTTCATAATGATCTTGTTTGACTGCTTTCAACTATCACTAGTCATTATCAGGAATATAAAGATTATATATATATATATATATTTAATTGATTCATTGAGTCTGATAGAAACCTCAACAGGAAATAGAGGAAGCACTGGACGACCGTTTCGTCCTATAATTGGGACTCATCAGCAGTGCGCATCCACCACCAAGTATCGAAACCCTGACAGTTGGGTTGTCAAGCGAACATACAACATACCAACTGGGCCTCGGTAACAAAGAGATTCCTAATCAGACTCAACTAGTGCCGCTCGCTCACATATTCCGTGGCGGAACTCTACTGAGTTCTCTGTAACCGTAGGACTGTGCCCCCGGGAGCCACGACTACTCTCACCAAGCCGCGCCGACTGGAGCATTAGAAGCCGGTTCAAGCGAAGATAAAGACAGATAATAATAAGTAGGAGGATTTGATAATTATGTTTAATTGATTCATTGAGTCTGATAGAAACCTCAACAGGAAATAGAGGAAGCACTGGACGGCCGTTTCGTCCTATAATTGGGACTCATCAGCAGTGCGCATCCACCACCAAGTATCGAAACCCTGACAGTTGGGTTGTCAAGCGAACATACAACATACAAACTGAGCCTCGGTAACGAAGAGATTCCTAATCAGACTCAACTAGCGCCGCTCGCTCACATATATATATATATATATATATATATATCCATATACACACCTGAATGGAATAGGCATGTTTAAAGTGGGAGTCTCACTTGTATATGGAACCAGAAGCCAAAAATAATCAAGAACATTCAGATTAGGATAGTTTTTATTAGCCTCAATCAAGAATTTTTTAGAAACTTTTGGAAGGCATCTTTTGCTATTTCAATCCACCTCTAGAGTTTGGTGTTACATATTCCACCATCTGTTAAAGCACTTCCCAGATATTTAAATTTCTTTACTTGCTTGATTTAGACATCTTCACTTCATAGCTTGCATCTTGGGCTACCATCAAAAATCTGAAAAAGTGTTGGGAATAAGTCACTTGACCACAGATATGTTTTTGCTGACAACTATACATTTTATCTTCTTACAACTGATAGTCTTATTTTCTTCCTGCTTTCCTGTAATACCTAGTCTAGAATTTCCTGCAGTTTTCTTTTTGTGTTTGCCATCTGCATATCTTATACTATTGTAGTCATGAGTTGAGTTCTTTATTGCAAACCATTCTTGGATAAAGTTCTGGGGACTCCATTTCTTGAACATATGATTCTTAATACATGTTTCACTGTAGATCTACTTTTACTTTAGGCAACCTTGAAAATGTATCTATTTTATTTAAGAAAAGTTCATCTCCTCTGATGTACACATGGTCCATGGAGACTCTATTCCATGGTTCTAACTTTTTAGGCCAGAAATGTAACTTCTTTGTGTGAAATTTCTTATTTCTTTACACTTGGGGCATCTTTTTACATATTCTTTCACATCTCTTGATTATCCCAGCCACCATGCTTTGAATTTTAACCTTTTTTGTGTAGCTACTATTCCACAAGGTATGCCATGTACACCATTTATTAAATCATTGTGTTTCTGGATGCACCACCATATGACCATTGCAAATTACTCCTATACCTACTATCAGCTTGTATCTTACTTTTTCGTAGGGTCTTTCAACTTGAGAACAATTACCCCATCTATTCTTTCCAATTCTCCATTTTATTCTACTGTGGGGAAAATGAAATAAAAACCAATAAATAAAATAATAATAACAAATAAAAAAAATCATTTTCCCATGATGCAAGTTATAAACAAACTGGAGAGAGTCTCTGGTCACATGTGCAATTTTATGACCCCACTTCCGGAAAGGACAGAATCTTTCTCTTTCTCCTCTTGACAACTGAACATTTTTCACTAACAACATCATCAGACATATTTTAACAGCCCTTCTCATGAAGTAGAGGTTTGGTCTTCCCAATACAGCATGAAGCTGACTTGAGCATGACCAGTTTTACACATTCATATCCTTACTTCCATAAATTATTTCAGAACCAACAGGAAAACAGACATACTCAAAAGACCTTTTAACTTTATTTCAATACAGTCAACATAAAAGAAATAAATGTTCATAGCAGAAACACAAGTTTTTTTATGTTTCTTTTATCATCTTTGTTTATATATTCAACACATACCTCACCTAAAAAAATACACTCCAAACTCACAGCCTTGTTAACCTCCACACTACTTAATACAGAGTCTTGCATAATTTCCTCAGCCATTTTCTCCAATGATAAAATATCCAGTCTCTAACCAGTGTAGAAATGAATCTTCAAATTTTTCATGCTCTTATTTGACTCCTTATAAAATCACAATCTTGATATGTCAAAGATAATCTTGAATTACCCTTAACAAATTCTATGTCAAAATCAAAGGTCATCAATTATATTGACCTCCTTAAAATGTTCAATATTGGGACTTTAGGTAATTTTTTTTCCTTGAATTGAATATAAATTCTGTTTATGTTCACAAAAATTTTTTTTTTTACAATTCAAGTTCAGCAGGTGTATGGGCAATGACTGGAGCCCATCAAAGATTCTTTTTAATGTCTGAATAATTCAATTTGGTATTCACCAACTTTCTTAATAGATACATTATTGGAGGACTTTCCTGTAATAAGATTCCAGGTTTGGTTTCAAATGTTACCAGTTCCTCTAGGTAAGTAAAGTTCAAGGTTATTTACCTTACCTTCCCACAAGGCAGGATGTGGCACAAAGCCGTTTTTTAATGCAGGACAAAACTGAGCCCATAGGTTCAGGCAAAAATTCCCCGTAAAAAACGGGGTCAGGTAGCTGTCTACCACCCAAGACAAGACTCTGCCCTTCAGCATAGCCTTGTCTGGGTTCCTCTCTGCCCAAAGGCAGAGAGTTTGACTAGCACAGCTGGAGAAGAATCTCCAAAAGTTCAAGTACCAAGAGAGAAATCATAGCAGTTTAAATAGTATCTAATGACCCAATCCACCCTGTGCAGGAGGGGGATACAAGTCTATGCTCCTGCTGATAGGAACAATCCATTAAATTGGGGAGGGGCGATAACTGGTTTTACCAGTTAACAGTATTCCCAATATTGAATGTTCACTAGCATATGTAGTCAATGTTATATCTTTAGTTGGATCAAATATTTTGACTACTGGTCTTTTAGCAGGAGTTAATTTTAGTTGGCCAAACACTTTTTGTTGGGTCTTTTCCCATATAAATTTCACATTATTTTCTTAGCTTGGCAAATGGGCTCACTCACTCACATTAGTACAGGAGTTGGTAACCGTTTTTGTTCATGAAGGTCACATTGAAATTCATTGTCCCTTATAGAGGCGACATTTACCAAGTGATTTTTTTTTTATAGTTACACATTTTATATCTGTATGTTGAAGAAAAACATGAAATAAGTTAGTGTGCATGTTCAAAATGGCAAGCATTCTACCACCGTTTTCCAAATTTTAATAGGATCTTTCTTACTGACAAACAGAGTTTTCAGGATATTATCTTCAGACAACTCAATAAGCTTCATTTGTAACTCCTCAGCAGCCTCTGATACACTAAGTGAAGCTGAAAAGTAAGCTTCAGGGTGACATTATGCTTTTCAAAAATCACTGAATCTTCTGCTGTATTCTTCTGTTAATGATTCTAAAATTGACTGATATTTCTAAAAAGATTCATAGATATTCTCTTCACTTTCATTCATTACTTTTGGCAAATAGAGAAAGTGTCCCTCTGAAAGTTTTGACTGAGCAAGAAAGGACTTGAAAAATAACAACTTCTTTCTAAATGAAAGAATTTTTTGCCACATATCATATACTAGCAGTAGATGTAACAGTAAGAGATAGATCAAGTATCGACCATCATAAAGACTGAAAAATAAAATTGACAAAGATTATTGTTTAAGGTTGATTAGTTTTTTTTTGTTTTTTTTCCATTATAAATTAAAACCCAAAAATAAAAATCAACATTGTTTTCAATGGAGGTTATGAGTCTACCGATTGAATAGAAATTTATTATAAACAATTGTCATTGTAAATGGAATTTTAAAGCATTTTGAATGTAAAAATAAAAAAAAAAACTTAGTAAATAAGACTAATAAAAAGACATTATAAAACCAAAAAAAGTGAACATTTGTTGAAACTTTAGTTCATCTTCTAGACAAAATCCGATCCCATATATTGCTTCTTTTGAGACACACACACACACACACACACAAACAACCTGGGTTTTATAATTGTTATCCAAATTCGATATGAGTTGTCCCCTTTCATTCTGGCAACAGAATCAATTTTTTATTGTGTTTTCAAGAAAAATTGATTTTGTTCATGAAAACAATTGTATTTTTCCAATTTTGGCAAACTGTCAGAACCACTGTCAAATAATTTTACATAGTCCTGTGAAGTTTTGTTGAAATTGGTTGAAAAATGTGGAAAATTAGTCCAATATATAAACGTACAGACACAAAAATTACACAACAAAATCGTTTTATAATTTAAATATCATATATTGATTTATTTCTGCCTTGTAACGAAATATTTAAACCATTTAGCTTTGTCATTAGATCACATACAAATGCAGCATCTCTGTGAAATTTTGTATCTGATAATTCACAAAACTTACTGTTTTCTTTGAAAAAGTCAATTATTTGCTTTTATAAAGACAAAATTTTGATCAATATTTGTCTTTGTGATAACCAGCATATTTTTGAATAATAGAGCAAGTCTACATTAATTATCTCGTCAGCTATCATTAAAATGTTTCGAAACCGACGATGACTCATGGCATCTGCTCATATATAGTTCACAATACTTATAATCTTTTGTAAGGTGTTATTTAAAAGAGTAGATTTTTCAGAGATGAAGAATGCAGCGAAAAGAAAATCAGTGCATTTGGAGCTGTGGTTTCTCATTTTAGATGTGCAATGAATCCTTCATTTTTAGCCATCATAGCTGGAGCACCATCAGTGAACACACTTACCAATTTAGTAAGATTCAGACCAACCTTATGACAGTATGTTATCTATTCCTTGTGTCTTTCCTTTAAGAGTGCTTAAAGCAAGTAATTCTTCAAATAATTGAAAATTGTCAGTTGTTGCACAAATGAAATACAATACTTGTGCTGAATCAGTGAAATCTGTCGATTCATCCAAAGCTAAAGAGAAATATACATTGTCTTTTTTTTATTATATTTTGGAGCTGTTCTGTTACGTTACTGACCAAATCATACTGTTGATCTGTATTAGTCCTTCTTGAAAGAGACACATTTTTATGTTTGTTAACTTTATCTGGATTTCAACATTTTATGACAATGCATTCTTTTATGAGTTCTGCATCACTGAATGGTTTACCTTTTTTCCACCAAGATGCAACTTTATAGCTTGCTTCTGTTGCAGCATATCTTGAATTTAATACAGAATAGAATAATTGTCCCTGCTTTTGTTTTCTATCCTTTAGTTTCTGCAGTGCATTCCTTCAAGCTTCACCCTCCAATTTATTTATTATTTTTATGAACAACATAATGTGGAATATGCATCATACTTTTTAACTGTTAAAATTGCAGTACCACAAAGCAAGCAAGACATTTTACTATTGTTAAACACTAAAAAAATATTGCAATTCCCATTCATCATTGAAGGTCTTATTTTCTTCTTTCAAAGTTTAATTTTTTGGACATAATAGGTTAATAGAGAAATGATTTTATTCTGAAAATATTAATAAATAAATATTAGCAAAAAGATAAATAAATATTAGCAAACACAAAGAACTAGGCTTATATATGCATTGTTGTTATTGAAAATCATGCTAATTATTTGCATCAGAAATGAGTATACATAATTAAAATTAGTAAAGATACTAGAAACAGTTAAAATATGAAGGCATCATCATTATTAAAGTTGTATTACAGCCTCAAATAAAAAAGGAAAATTTTATGTTGAAAAGGGAAATTTTGATGGCTTGTCTAGGGAAATTTGTGGGAACTTGGCAACACTGCTCAAAAGCAGGGTTGTAGAGTTGACATCTTCATCTCTGGCTCCAACATTTTGAAATTTACTGGCTCTGGCTCCAGTTAGTCTCACAGTAATGATTGTTATACCTTACTGAAATTGGACCTTGCTCATTGCTATTCATAGGCCAAAATAGACGGTTATTATTCTAAATTCTAATGAATATACCTCTGCCTTTGTTAATCTCTTATTATTGATTATAATATAATCAATAATTGATAACAATATAAAGTTAGCAACACATTTTAGTACAACACAATTATCCTTTGTTAACTATAAGTTCAATGTTTCAGTGAAAATTCCAAAGAACAAATAATATTAAAAAAATATAAAGTTTGCTGTTAATTGAAGTGGTGTAAGATTAGTATTTGAAAGGTGATAGATGAAGAGTCAGTGTTGAAAATATTTACTTACTCAGACTGAAAAGTAATAAGTAGGCTGGTAGCAAGATGGCATATAATTTTACCAAGGAGTGTTTTTCGCTGGTTGAAGGAAACGGAATTTGATTTTTTTATATTACAGCAGTCTTTCATTTGGTTAGAGTTCTTGTGTAATAGAAGATTTTCTTTGTAAGTTGAGCTGTAGAAATAAATTTGTCATCAATGTTCTGAAAGGTCAACTGCTAAGTTGAGTTACATTTGCATCTTTTTATGTCTCTACTTTTTTTTTCACTGTCTTCTGTCTGTTGTCAGCACTTCTTATCTGCTTATATGTCAGTTTATCTTCTAGCATAAGCTCATGAATTTCTTTTTCTCTAATTTCACAAAAGCGATGCTTCTCAATGGTTGAATATTTATTTCTAATATAGGCTCAAGAATTTCTTTCTTTGTTTGTCTAGTTTCCCTAAAGCAAGACTCTTGGTTGAATATTTACTTCCTGCCTAGTCACAAATTTCTTTTCTTGAACTGGTGATTTTGCTAGCCAAGTTAGGAAACTTTTTTTTTTTTTCTCTCTAACTATGGTATGAAATATAAAAATTTTGAAAATATGACCACTGATAAAAGATGGTTTGAATTTTGTGATCTTCTTTCAAGTTAAAAATAATTTCATTTTTTTCTCATACAGTATGTATTATTTTTTTTTTTTTTTGGCTTAAAATATTTTTATTGAGTTTTTCTTATAAACTTATCTCAGAAGAAAAGAAAACAAAGACAACCAGTTGAAATTGTTAGTAAGGGGAAGGTGAAATGTTAGCCAAGGCATAACTAACAGATACATCACTAACAAACAAAGACTGTTGTTACAAGCAGAATAATATTAGTGTGATGAAATATATAATTCTGTTATAAAGATCTTAATGGTTCCTAGTTAACACCAAAGAAGAAACCTTAGCCAACTCAAACCACATTAGTAATGTACTTTTGATTACCAGTAACACAAGCTCAGAATGATAAATTTAATTATTGCTGAGAAAGAAAATAAATTATTGTGAACTTTTAGTTTAGAGAGCTTGAATTGGAGCTAGATTTTTTCTAGTTTTAGCTCTGACCCCAACTTTTTTAAATTATCTGGTTCCATAGGACATAAATGAATGGAATCATCCATTTATGTAAATAGGTGGATTTGAGGAGAGTTAGCATTAAGTACAATTGCTAATTGTCCTTTCATGTAGTAAACCTTCTATTTCATTACTTACCTATGAGTTTGTCTTTCTTATTTGATTTCTTGCTGTTATCTTGAAAATATGAGATAGAGCCCAGCTGAAAAATTGCAGAAGGCCAGACCTGATGAGTCAGAAGGCTGCAGGTTCTCCACCCCTGCCTTAGTAACATTTTATAGATATGTACTAATTCCAAAAGAATTCTAGTTATTTCTTATTTTCTGGTACCAATACTTTCAGTATTATTTTTTATTAGTGTTTGATCAGCTGACGTGAATTCCTTCAAAATTGAATATTTCAGAAATTATATTTCACTACTGCTGTGTACATATTTTTTGTTTATTTTCTTTGTTGCTGCATTTCTTAACGCAATTCCAGTTTTTGGTTTTTTGTTCTATTTCATTTCTGGCCCCTATACTAATGTCACGTTGATATCACACAATATTTTTTTATATTGTCCCCAATGTGTGTTCTATGATTCTTTGAAAAATAGCACTTTTTCCATATGCCATGTCCCTTCAGGATGTGGGCGATCATGGCTCTCCACAATTTCCTGTCTGTGGTATAGTGGCACTGTTAACCACAAGAACTGGTGGTTACTTTCTAATAAAGATAGTACATATGCAGGATGTATGAATCATCAGATTGGAGACAGCCCCTTGTGAGTGATAGAAGCTTTTAACTGATCTCTGTGTTTTATTTAGATATCTCTAATGTGTCTCTTGTCACATTCATCTTTTACAAGCCATAAGACACTACATTTTGGCAATGAGGATAACAATGGCTTTTCAAGCAAGGACTAGTTTTATTAAAAAAATAAAAATACATACAAACAGGAATTTAACAGAATGGCAAATCTCCTCACATTTCCATGATTCATAGTGTACAACAATGAACACACCACAGGCACGAGATGGCACAAATGAGGGGAAAAATTTGAGAACCTGCTATATACATTAGATATGGAAAAAGGCAATGCTCTTTCATTATGCTGAAGACAAAGTTTGATATTCACCACAGTTTTACAGATGATGAAAAAGGTACTGACATGAGAAAACTCATACATGGTGTGGAGGTGCTGGTGGAATATGAGAGAATAACACACTTCTTCATGGAATATTTCCCTAAAAAAATATTTCCTTTATAATATTCAAAAATTTCGACAGATCTTGCAAAGAAGAAAAGTATGGATGTCTGCTACACCAAACTACAAATGCTGGCACAAATCATTAAGGGTTGTTGTTCTTCCAAGATTAGAAGGAAAGCTCTTCATGAAAACTGCACTCTAAAACAGCTTCTAAATGAAGCAAGGGTCATAGAAATCACAGATACCAGAGTGGTAGAATTAGAAAAGGAAAATTGGGCAGACATCATGGCTGACCAAGAACAGCAGCAGTTAATGAAGAAGAAACAGGAGTGACCAACCCCAACATGACCCCAAGTTTCATAATAATACAGCCTGCCAGTATTGTGGTGGTCCACAGACTTCTTGCTCTGCTAAAGGATAAAAAACTGCAACAAGCTAAATCATTTTACAAGAGCGCGTCAGTCGGTCAGGTAAAATAAGAATAGGAGACAAATTTCTTGAAACATTTCTCTGAGAGAGAGGGTGAATAATACCTGTATAGTCTATGAGAGGAAGGGGTGAAGAAGTAAAAGTGTCATACCTGTATAGTCTTTGAGAGGGAGGGGTGAAGAAATAGGAGTGTCTTATCCTTATAGTGATGAGCATCTTTTCAGTCAAAGACACATCGGCACCTACAACAAAATTTCCGACAGCCCACGTAAATGGCACACCGACTAAATTTCTAGTTGATACTGTTACCAGCATGAAGACTCCATTCATGGCTTCTTCAAAGCAGAGATTCAGTTTAAAGACACTAGACTCAAATCTACTTCATACATTGTGGACGCCATCATCTTTGGTTTCCTATATCAGATTACAAAACTTGTTAAGCACTAACACTGCTCAACCCCATCAATTTTACATTCTGATTCTCCTTTCACTGCAATGTATCAGACTAGATGTAGAAGTGAAGATCAAGCAAGTAGAACAATTAGACATCATAGAGAAAGTCACAGGACTCATACTCTGGGGAAGTACAGTTGTAGTGGTTCTCAAGAAGACTGGTTGAGTGAGAGTCTGCATAGGTTTGAGAAAAGCAAAACCATTCAGAGAAACACTCAATACTGACTGTTGATGATCTTATTGCTGATCTCAACTCATCCAAAGTTTTCAGCAAATTAGATCTTTTAAGTGTGTACCATCAACTTAGAGGGAATCTCAGTATATAACCATGTTCACCACACATGCAGTGTTGTATCACTATAAGCCCTAAATATCATCCATTTTGCTTTTCTCCTCCTCCTTTCACAGCAATATACCAGACCAGTTTCTTTCATTATTTGATGGCAAAATGGAGATTTCTGGAGCCAAGTTCAGACTCCATATCAACCCCTTAGTTCCATTAAATAATGCAGATATAGAAAGATGTAGGGGTGGAAGTAAAGTGACTGGAATAATTGGACATCATAGAGAAAGTCATGGGGATCTACACCCTAGATAAGTTCAGTTATAGAAGTTCCCCAAGAAGACTGGTTGTATTGAGAAAAGCAAATGAAGCCATTCTGGTGCTTGATGACCTTACTGCCGACTTCAACTAAATGTTGAAAAACCAGTTATCATATGATCACTGAAGTTAAGCAATGTCAAGCTTGGTCAATACCTAGATGGCTGACTACTTGAAAATACCAGATGCTGTAAGCTTGAATCTGCAAGTGGTGTAATGGATAATGGCGTGGAATTGTTAATCAGAGAGCTGTGTTCTACTTCCCGTTGGGTTTGTTTTATTTATATACATGCAAAAATCTTTGGGAAAGGTATGAATCCACTTCTATTCTGCCCAGCTATGGTTTAATTAGTAAGACTTGTATCACAAAGTCTCAAAAAAAAAACTTATAATCTAAAGATATTTTCTGGCTTTAGATAACCTGCAAAGGGTTGATAAGATGTAGAAAATGAATGAATCAATCAATTTTCCTTCTCATAAACTGGTTGCCACCCAAGGTTCAAGAGCATAGTTTACCCTGCTATTTAGCTAGGTGGAAGAGATGGATTCATACCTTTTCCAATGGTATTTGTATGAAGGTTAATACAACGACATGGGCCAGAATTTGAAATTGGGATCAGTGAACTATGACCACTGTACGACACACACATCTCCTCATTATCATAAAGGATATTAAATAATAACTTGGTGTTAAAATTAATAATAAAATACAATATATTACCGAGTGGGTAGCAAAATTTACAGTAAAATTTAAACTAAAATTTCCCACTAACCATTAATTAAAGAATGTGAAACCAAATACAAAACAAAGAGTGTAAAAGTAAGAAACAAAGTAATTGAATATAAAATAGGTTCTACTAGAGGTAGTTTGCCCAACACTACAAAACCAAAACATTAACCTAAAAACACAAGTTATGGTCTTAAATAACCTTGTCAGATTGAGACATTTATATGGATGCCATGCATAGTGACTTGTTCAGAAATATTTAAACTGTCAGCTGTGTACAACCACTTTCTGAGATCAATGGTTAGCAATGACTTTGAACAAATGAAACCTATAGATCTTACTAAAGATCATCTTTCTTCAAAATTTGTGAACTGAAGCTACATAATCACAAAGTGTACCAAATAACAGGAACTGTACCACTTGAACTGCAAAGACCAAAATGCATAGCACTTATAACTTGAAAAGAAAATAATGACATAATCATGATGTTGACATTCCAAGCTACTTCAAACAAAAAGGTTAGGCTGGAAGCTCCCATCATTACAAAAAAGAGCAATAACAGAAACCTATTTTCCTGAAAACTGCAGAATGTTTACTTATAAAGAATCAATTAATATTACCATACTATCAACTGTTAATACACACTTATTTTTTCAGGAATATCAAAGAAAATGGTTTTTACAGGACAAATAGTGAAGTGTTTCAAATTTGCTTCATGAACAAGCTAAACTGAAAATATCTCCAATATAATTTCTGTGTCCTTGTACACTATCAAAAAGACTAGACATGGATAATGGTATCCAGAGGAAGATAATTGGCGGCAGAGTCAATAATAGGCAAAATCAGCACTTAATCAATGCCCACAAGACCCAAAGCATAAAAGACCAAACAATTTCCATGCAGAAGAGAGCTGTTGAGCTAAAAGTTGACCACAAGACTAGAATATCTGCATATAATATGAGCCTTAAATTATACATTAGGACTTCAAAGCATCTCCTCAGAGTCCATGAAGGTCAAGAAGCTGGAAAGATGAAAAGAAAGTACTCAGGTAGCTAAAGAATCATAGGTCTGATGTGAAGCTCTTGAAAATGGACATTGTTTTGAACTGTTAAACCAACCAATACCTTGAGAAGTCAACTGTTGATATCAAAGGCTCCTTCTGGACCAAACATCCAGCCCAAGTAATAGTCTTCTTCCATTCTTTTAAGAGCTTGGAGAAAAAGTGGATGCTAATGTCTACTGCAAGATCCTGAGGCACTATGTTTTGCTATCTCTCAAGGCTAACTTCACACAGGGCAACTATGTGGCTGAAAACAATGTTTTCAGTCACAAAGCATGGAAAATGCAAAAGTTATGTAAGACTAAGTTTGGTTATTTCTGAGCCTCCTCCAGCCAAGACCAGAATCTGCTACACAGGGCCAGCACAATTAAAAATAATGTGACGGGTCACACTGATTGCAGAATGTAAGAGTAATTTTTAGAGTAAATTACTGAGTATGAGTGAGATATAGAGAGAGGAATGGAAAGAAATTTTTTTTTCTATTTTAATTAGATATAAAGACAATGAAATATATTTAGAGATTCTTGACAAAATCCAAAGAATCTGCAATGTTATTTGTCTAGAGCTGGCATCCAGGCTTCAGTCACCTTCCCACTGCCATAATGTAGCTACCCTGTATCTTTTCTATAAATACTTTCATGGTAATTGTTCTGATGAACTTTCCTCAATGGTACCTAGACTTTATGAATTTAAGTGCTGTACTAGATTGGGGGCAAGATCTCTCCATTTTATATTTGAAATGGCTGGATGTAGCTGTAAGTTATATACTAACGTTTTTTTTCTATCGGACTTTTCACTTGTGAAACTCTTTTCTAGCTTCTTGTTTCCTGGTCAACTTTGATCTTCAAAAACTTAAATACAAAATTGAATGTCAATCATTATTGTCTGTCTTCTTAATTCTTGTTCTTTTATTAGTCTCTCTCCTTAATATTTTTTCTCATATTCTCTGACCCTCAGTAATCCCTTGCACCTTAGTTGCTTTATTGCCTTGCTTGGCGTGAAATAATTAAAACAAAAATATTGATTGAATAAAGTCACACTTTTACAAAACTGAATTTTTTTTTGTATGCAATCATGTACCGAATTTATTTGGATGAAACACAAAACATTTGCTAATTTGAAAACCCCCTCATGCCATACTGTGTATTCTTGCAGTATACATGAAGCTTATGGGCTGTATTTTGGCCTGTGTTAGAGAACATGTCATGTGAAGCATTTTGAAGGAAGCAAGCAACCAAGAAGACCTCCAACCCCAACATGAATAACTTCAAAGATGTCATCAAGAAGAAATGAGTCAAGGCATCCAAGGACTTTGTGATTAAGAGTTATATAGCTTTCATGGTAATTTTAAGGCTGTAGATGAAAATAATGGAATCTATATTAAATAAATTATTAATTTTGATATGGTATGATAAAATTTTGGATATGGGTAAGACTGAGAACTTTTTAGCACCCACTTTGTACAAAGCTGTACCTTTTCCACATGGTGAAGAAACATCTTCTCTTCATGGCATCTACCTCAAAAAAGTCTCATAAATGGTTAAGTTAACCCAACAGAGCTATTTCAAGCATTGTAATATCTGAATCTTGTTTACTTGTTCTTTTATAACAATGAGAACCAAGTCAGCATCAACAATAAAAGAAGGGTATCATTTTAAGAAAACAAAAGCTGTCTTTGCATAGTGAATATGTTTGTCATAAAAGAATAGCATGGAGGAAAATGTAAAGTATAATATGTTTCTTAGAAATATTCACAAATAAGCAAAAATAAAGTTTTCTTAACCAGTCTATATCATTTATATCTATTTAGGCAATAAGGTTTCATTTGCAATGTTTAGCCATCAACATTTCTATGATCAGTTTTTGCTATGCAAAAAATAGGGGGTCATATTACAGACAGGTAATTTTTTTGAAGAGGTTAAATATCATCGATTTTCAGTGACTTGGGAATTATAGTAAAGTGGTTCCTTGTTACTTTCTCCAGTTTTCAGAGATTTAATTCTCACACACTAATTGCTACCCAAGGCTAGAAAACCCAGATAGTTATGTGTGTGTGTGTTTCACAATCTTCAGGCAGTACAAGTGATGAGATACTCAATTCCTGATACTGACTGAAGATTAATTAAATATACATAGAAAACAGAAAAAAATTTGTTAATTTAATAGAGATAAATCCCATTTATCCATTTTAATGGGTGAAAAAACTTTGTACAATGCAAATTTCAGATTTTAAAACTTTTAAATTGCTTTAATACTCTAGATTATTTAAGTGGAATATTCTAGAATGTTTCAATAATGTTATCAGTCGTTATTTTTAGTCTAAAAATAAAAAAATACAAACAGAACATTCTGTAATTGAAATTCATGCAAGAAGGTTTTCGTCATGGCAAAAGGTAAATAACTGACAAATTCGCAAATAGAACTGATTGTTAAGCTCTGGAAAAAAGGTAAAAGTTACAGGAAAATCTCAGATAACCTGAATATTCCATTTACTATCATTAGTTCATTCACTGCAAAGTATAAGAAACTCAAAACTGTTGAAAGCCAAAGAACAACTGCTCCATGGAAGATTTTTTTCAAGATCTTTGAGGAAATGCATCAAATTAAACAAAATTCAATGGTTACTCATCAAGAGTTGTAGGATGATTTGCTTTTGTCAGGAATCTCTGTCACTAAATGGACAATAAGCAATGAAATTCATAGTAACAATCTAAAGTCATGCTCCCCTCAGAAAACTTTACTGTTATTGAAAAGACACAGAGATGCCAGGTTGAAATTTGTTTGTCAACATAAGGAAAATTCATATTGGAAAAAGAATATTATAGACAGAGGAAACCAAAATTGAGTTGTTTGGACATAATTGTAGAAATCATGTATAGAGAAAAGATGGTAATGCCTTCAAACAAAAGAAGGCATACCTAACAGTGACATTTGGTGGTGGCAGCATCATGGTTTGGGGATGATTTTTCTGCCAACGGTATTGGAAACATATCAGTAACAGATGGTAGAATGAATGCTGCAGCATATCAAAATATTTTGGAAGCAACTTTAATGATTTTGGTTGAACTTCCTCCTGATTGGATCTTCCAACAAGATATTGATCCTAAGCAAACTGCAAACTCTACAAAGAAATGGTTTGCTGAAAAAAAAGTATCCTAAAATGGCCAAGTCAGTTTTCAGGTTTAAACCCAGTCAAGAATCAGTGACATTTGAAAATTCAAATCCAAATATGAACTCCAACAAACATCCTGGATCTGAAGACCATATGTGAAGAAGAATGGAACAAAATACCAACTAAAATTTGCAAATCATTAAGAACTACAAGAAGAGGTTGGTTGCTGTAGAATTGAATAATGGTTATTCTCCACAGTATTAAATGAAGATTATGTATTTTTTTGTATTGTACAAATACTTTTTTCACCCATTGAATTGGATAAATAGGATTTATCTCTATTAAATCAGATTTTTTTCTCTTTTCTATGCATATTTAGTTATGTATCGAAAGTGTGTATTGCCTAAGTGTGTATCACACATGGCACATAACTGACTGAGGTTTATTCATTAGTTGGAAATACAATTAGAAATTTGTATGTGTATGAATATTTGTTTCCCTGTACTGTTTATTCAGCACTTCTACTCCAGAATTTCATTGACAAATCTAATTGTTTGTTCCACTCATCAGGAGGTATCATTACATCAACTGAAGTGAGCCTCAAGATTATTCAATGTTTTAGTAAATATTAGTCTAACATATACTTTAACAACACATATGAGGTCCGGAGGATATTTTTAGCCATGGGGAGGAGGTGGATTTACATGGAGATACATGTGTATGTGTTTGTTAAAATCAGACAGAAATATATGAGTGAGAGTGAGAGATAGATTGGGATAGATAGAGAAGACTAAATAAACAAACAAGTGCACAGTTATGGTAATAAAATAAGCACATCAAATCTCCCCTCTTGCTTGTAACCATCTATTATAATAAAATAAATGTTTTCAGCACCAAAGCTGAATTAGTCAACTAAAGCTTCATAAGCTTCTACTTAGCATTGTTGCTATATTACAAGTATATTAAATTTTTGAATCTCAGCATCAGGATATTTCAAGTATAAATCTATTCTTATGTTTAAGATGATAAAGAGAATAAAATAACAGAAACATGTCCCTGAAATAAACCAAAATTAGCTTGTGTCATTAATGAATCAACTTGACATCTATTGAGTAAAGTTTCTGCAACAATAAAAATGTTACCGCTCACCTTTGAGAGCCATCATTTGAGCTTACTCCTCACATAAATGTGCATGTATGTCTGTATGCACACACTTTCATAATTCTCTTTTAGTAAATAGTTGTTAGTCCTGTTGACTTACTCAGTGTATATGGATGAATGAATATCTGCTTGAGTATCTGAGGGAATAAAGCAATGTAATAAGAGGGTGAGGAATAGTAGTAGGAGAAAAAAGAAATAAAGAGACAAGAGGAAGGAGATTTGTTTTGGAGAAGATATGAGAAGGTAGAGAGATGGAAAGAAGAAAAAGAGAAATGAATGTGGAGGGGATGGGGCAAGAAGAAGATAAAAAAAAGCAAAAGAAAAGAATGAAGGGAAAGAATTATTGGATGAAGAATAATAATGAGATGTATGAATTGGGAAATAAAATAAGAGAAAGAAAGAGTTTCTGGGAAAAGGAAAAGAACTGAGTGAGAAAATGGGTTGAAAAACAAAAAGAAAGCAAACAAAATGCAGGAGAGAGAGAAAGAATTGAAAAAGAAAGAAAAAAAGAAGGCAGAAGAGAGAGACAGAGAGAAAAGTTGAAAAAAAAGTAGAAAAGAAGACAAAAAGAGAGAGAGGTGGAGAAAGACAAAAAGAGAAAGAGTTGAAAAGAGGGAGAGAGAGGAGGGGTTGAAAAAAAAGAAAAATAGAAGGTAGGAAGAAAGAGAGACTAAATGAGGAGTAGAAAAAAAAAAAAGAAATCATAAAAAGATATGTAGATATCAAGTGAGTAAATATACAGCATAGTTACTTGATTAAATCCAGCTAATAAGAGATTAGCCATTGCAAGTCTGATACCTTAATCTGCTAGAGGGGGAGAGAAAAGACAGAAATAATCTTAAGTTGTTGCTTCATTTAAAAGTCACCCAAGCAAATGGCTTAACTTTCCCAAAGCCACAACTCCTGCCCTTAAGGCAATTTATGCTAAACCACGTGACCACACACACAGGCAAAATGTTTACTAAATTGTGTTGTACTTGAGTAATTAATATCTAATTTTTGTGATAAAGAATTGTCATTATTTTTATATATATATATATATATATATATATATATATATATATATATATATATATATAATAATGAAACACAGCCATAGGTGGTAACTACAACTCTGATAAAGATGGCAATTAAAAGTGCTCAATACAATGTAGAGCCTAAAACATAAGAATAAAAAATTAATTCAAGGAAACTTAAGTTTCACCCAAAAAATTGAAGGATTGTCAGGCCAGGTTCAATCTTTATTGTGCTTAAAAGGATATACAGCAATCATGTGTTCATATTGAGCAGGTATCATAATAGCACTGCTCTGTCTAGATATATCTGGAAAATAAGAGGAACAGAACAGAACACAGAATTATTGGTTGGATATATGCCAACAAAAAGTGACGGAAAACTCAGCAGAACCAGAATCAAACATTGGATCATGATGAACAGTGCACAGACAAGACTTCCACATGGAAACACCATGCATATGGGATGAACACAGCTGTGACACCAGAAACACAAAACAAGGATGAATGAATTTGAAACAAGACTGGGTAACATGAACAGAAATCCTTGGTAACACATGGCATCCCGTTATATGGTCAACATGGCCCACTGCCAGATGCTGCCCATTTCCAGAAAATGTGCGTGCTTTTATGGAGCCTAAAGGCTTGGAGGTTGGCTAGCAAAAGAAATCATTTGCATAGCTAACACTGCTCAGCTCACTGTTCTAAATATTTAATTGGGAAGTTGGTAAACAATTTCTTCAAAACCAGACATCCCAGGGTTCACACCAGCTTTGTTCTAGCAGGGCAGCCATTAACATTATTTCTGCAGAGACAGCACACTAAATGTCATCTCTTTAACCAAAATGGGTGGGTACAAATAGCAGTAAGCTTTTTCAATTATATTTTGCTTCCACCACACATATTAATTAGCTAATATGGAACCCAGATGACACTTACCTGTGGGCCAACAAAAAACAGAAGCACTAAAGCTGTCCATATTAAAGCATAAACCATGATAAAGATTGAACTTCACCCAACAATCCTTCATTTTTTTTCTTTTAGGATGAAACTTAAGTTGCCTAGATTTTATTTTTTATTCTTTATTTATCTTACATTTAATATCCAAATCAAGAGCCTTGTCACTGTAGCTGGAGGAACCCCTACCCTAGTTGATCTCTACCACTTCCTATCTCTGACCATACTGGGCTTTGTAGGTTCAAGGTACTGGTCAGACCATCACACCATCTTGCCTTTGGCTGCCCACTAGTTCTTTTCCACTGCCTTGGTGTCTACTCTGTCACTCCAATCTTCTGTCAAATCCAGGCGTTATTCTTCCATTATAATAATGCTACATCCACTCTCAGATTAAACTAAAACAGCAACAAGATCAAGTTAGAAAGAGGAGCAAGACAAGCAGATAGCATTTCCCCACAAAGGATTACATCTTGTTCACAAGGTACCATCATCAACAAAGTCAACAAGGGTATCAATATAAATGGCTAACTCCTCTGTCACCTATACTTTACAGAAGACACTATCCTAATAGCCCATATATATATATATATATATATATACACAAAGGCAAATATTATTAAAGACAACAGACATTTTGTGTGTATTAATTTTACTGATCAACTTTTCCAAATTACGAATGATCCTTCTCAGACAAGGAGGAAATTCCATCAGAAATTGTCTGAAGTTCATTTTGGAAGAAAACTACAAGAAATATGGCCCAAGCTTTCAACTTTCTTAAGTCATCATCAGGATAGGTAGAGGCAATGATGTGTTTTGTAGAACTAGTCAGTGTTGTGATGTGGGCAAAGAGTGTTGTGAGGTATGATATTTTTTTTTATTATAAATGAACTTTGGTTAATTTTGGGTTCATTATATTCACTTACACACAAATACCACTGGGAAATGTTATGCATCCACCTCTTCTCCTTCCAGGTGTGTGTGTTAATTGGCAAGATTTGTATCAATAAACCATTATTATTTAAAAAAAAAAAAAAAAAAAACTTTCAGTTTAAAAACATATTTTCTGGCTTTAAATAACCTGCAAAAGGTTGATAAGCCATAGAAAATGAATCAATCAATCAATCAAAATGAAAATCAAACCTTTTGGATGTGAGTTTAAGCTTGTGCCTGAAGAAGACTTTAATGAAACCTTTGAATCAAAGATTTAGGTAACCTGAAAGAAACAAAGCAGGACTCCAGAGAATTTCTCCACAATCAAGATAACATCTTCATCAACTGACAAGCTCATATCATTGTTTCTCTAGTTTTCAATACCACCATTACTACCACATGGACTTTTCAACTGACTTAATTATATTCTTTTTGTTCTCATTTCAACGAATTTTATTATATTCAAAACATTCTATTACAGTGATTTTAAAACTTTGCACACATTTTATTACAGAGACTTTAACACACATCCTTTTCAATTAATTTTAATATCAATGGGTGTTAATACTATCTCATGTCATCAGGTATCACCAGATTATAGGCATGCTATGGAAGAAATGAATAGTCTCTGATTTGCATTTCCTCCATTATGAGCATTATTACATCCACAATATAATAACACTTTAATACACAGATGGAAGGGAATAGCTGAAAGAAAAAGAAATGACAAATGTGTTTTGTTCTCAGAGAGTGTCTTATGCTGTCCTACACAAAATTATATACACATATTTACTTTTGCCCCATGCAGAGAAATTACAACACATGTTTACACAACAAGTAGTGTGAAAAGAAATGGTCTTACTTACAACAATTCTCAATGGGATCTGCAGCTGCTGGAAATTTTTCTGTGTTTCTGGAGAAGCCATATTTAGTATTCTAGATTCAAGCAGGCTGGATTTATCTACTATGTTACTAATGAGGACATATTCTGCAAATGGAGAAACTGTGAATCATGTGTTTCCCCCAAATTGAGGACTGCGAACCAGAGATAGCTTCTATATCTGAAGATGTATTTCTATAGAAAAATGGCACCATGGGCTTGTAAGTTGTTGGGTGAGGCAGATTTAGCCTCAGCCCAGGCCAAGGAGCTTGGATTAAGAAAGGTAACTGCTCAGTTTGACTACTGGAAGCTGACTGACTGACCACAACTTGAAGTGATCTCACTAAGCAACTGTCACATGACACACGTGACTGAATCTTGACCAAAGATAATCACCATTTGTATCTCTACAATATGTTATAATTCATGCATTTACTGAAAAATGTATATACAGGAATAAGATTTATCAAAAGCTTCCTTCTTTTAGTGCTTGTCAAGACAACACCAACCTGCCTTGTATGTCAGATAACAGCAACCGTTTAACTGTGACAGAAATTTTTTCCTACCATTTTTCTTATAGATGTAGACACCTGCAAGCAACCATTTGCTATGATTGACCTCTGATTATGTAAATATCGATGCTGATAGCTCAATCAACCAAATAGAAACATTATTTTGTTTTATATGCTATAAAGAACCACTTATAATTGCATATTTATTATGTCAACAGTGAATTGGGCCTCAAAACTGTTCAGTTTTTATTTTCGTAATGAATTAGTCACAATTAAATATTCATATTTTGAAGATGAACAAAAAAAAAAAAAATATCGAAAACAAACTGAAGTGAACACAAGGGAACAAGTTTTACATAAAGTGATTCTCAAATGAGAGTTACTTGGCTCCCATTGGAGGAATTTTAGCCTGAGCTGTTATTACAAAATGGGAAATAAACTGGTCAGACCTGGGACCATAAATGGAAGAATATGATGGAGGATTCTGAAAATGCAGTTTTAGATGAAATAGATTCAGAGATTGAGAGAAATTATCTCATTAAGTGGTAAATAATTTTGTCAAAAAGAAGAAAAAAACATCTAAATTAGTATTTGGATTGAAAATAGATTCCCATTTGAAAATGTTAACTTCAATTTCTTAAAAATTGAATTCTATCAATTTGGATTATTTCCCTGTGTTAAAACTCCAAAAGTTACCACTTGCCTAAGTTTAATTTAAACTAGCATGGCTGTTTTAAATTGGTAGCAAGATAATAATTATAGATGTATACACACCTAGTATTATAATTTTAGATTTAACTTATTATACTGTGAACCAATTTCATTTTGTTTTTAATTATCAATAAGATGCTGATAAAAAAAATATAAGCACCAAATGTCTACAGAAAAAACAAATATTAATAATTAATTTAATATTTTGCATAATTTAGTTGAAACAAATTACAAACACTAAAAACAAAAAAAAATTTTTAATTAGATTAAAATCTCAAATATGATTCACTTCATTATAATTTTTTGCTTTGAAATTTTCTTCAATTCATACCAGAATGAATAAAATTGGAGGTCCATTCACACAATCAGTGTAGCTTTGTTTTAAGTTTACATCAATACAAACACAAAATGTGAGGAGACAGGATAATTATGCATATTGTAGGTTAAAAGTCAAACAATTGGCTACTTAAATAATGCATTTGATTTCATAGAACTGCATTTAGTATAATAATAAAAAAATACATTTTATTACAAATTTATGAAAATTTAGAAAATACAAGGAAAAAACACCTTTCATTTTGTTCTTTTTTAAAGTAGGAGTAATAAACAAATGATGTATCATACTCTGAACATTTGCTTAAACATCCGAGATAATAGTGATTCATTCAGGCAAGTTTCCTTTTTTTGATTACAATATTTTGGTGACTGTATATTCCAAAGGTTAAAGATTAGTCAAAAGTCAAATGCCATATGAGTTACACACTTGAGTGATAATATCTCTTTCGATACATGACAGACTGGTCAGAAGATTTCCTACAGTAGACTTCAGTCTCTTTCTGTGATAGAGACTGGTTTCCAACAAAATTCATAGGGCCCAATCTGTCCTGCTACTCAATACATAGCTTTAAAGAGATGGATTCATACCTTTCTCAAGGATATTTGCACATAAGTGAATGTAAAGAACCAGACTGGAATTCAAACTCAGCATTCTGATTTCTCATTCCAAACCTTTATTCATTACACCACACAACACATTTAAAGATTACAACAGCCAAAACATGGTGATAAAAAAAGGGAAGAAACTGGCCCAAATCAATCAAAATATTCTACAAATTTTATGGCATTTTATCATAAGATTATTTTGTGTGTTCTTTTTTCTTTTCTTTTGCAGGATTCCGGCAACAGGTAAAGTAAATAATTCCTATGATTAAAACAATAAGAAAAAATATGAAGCATACTCCTTCCATAAGGATCTTATGTTGGGGGAAGTTTTTAGGGTCTAATTCTGGGCACCGGCCATCATAGCCAACAATTTTCAGTTCAGATGGATCAACACATAGTCTTCGGGCAACACTCTCTACTTTTGCCTGTTGAGTTGGTGTATGACCTGTTGGTTTTCTGTTCATTGTCTGGACAACTGCATTCCCTGGTTCACACATTCCATTTGATGCAACTTTGAGGCATGAATAGATGACAGAATAGCCTGTGTAGTCCGTCTGTATTACCCACTGGGGGTACCTAACTTTTGGCGAAATCTGAACCGTAAGTTTCTGAGGTGCAGTCCTGTTCATTACATAGGCAACAGTTTCATACTGCTGACAGAACATATGAAAAATCATGCCTCCTAAAAACAAAAAAAAAGGAAAAATTTACTTTAAAATGCTTTTTATTAAAGGGAATTAAAAAAAGATTCTTGAAAAATAAAAGTTATTAAAAAATATTTACAAAAATAGAAAAAGAAATTTATTGAAACTATTGTTTGCATGTTCATTATTTCTTATTACTATAAATAATATTTTTAATGAGCATATTTGTTTGAGTTGACGTCCCTGATTTTTTCTCAATCTCGACCAGTTGATATTAATTTCAATATTTAAGAAAACAAAAAATGGATGTCAGCTCATATATGTGTATCTACATAAAATGATATTTATAGTAATAAGAAATGTCAAATTAAGAACCCAACAAACTTGGACTACCGTGCCCCCAGATAAAATAAGTATTAAAAGAACGGTTTTCCCCTGACACCACTATTATTTTAACCACCTTCACTCACAGCAACTTTATTGTTTTAAAAAGTGTTATTAGAATTCTAATAACACTTAAGCATATGATGAAAGTGAATTTATACATATTTTTTATTGAGAATTGACAACAAAAATAATAAAACATTATTTATTAGATTGTTTATTTACACTATTATTTATTAGAATGGTTGGCAAAACATTGGCTAATTGCCAATCGATTTGAACTTTATAAAAGGGTAAATAATAAGTATTTCCTTATAGTTGGTTCACATATTTTAATAATTTAACAAATTTTTATAAATTTATGAATAAAAAATCGTTTTCATATTTATTTTTTTATAAATTGGTAAATGATAAATATTGCATTATATTAGTTTTTAGAATATTGTAAATATAAAATTATTTTTGTAAATGAACAAATAAATAGCGTTTAATATTTTTGCTGTAAATTCTCAAGAACAAAAGCAAAATGTATAAATTCACTTTCATCATATGTTTAGGTTTTATTACAATTCTAATCATTGCTTTTTTGAAACAAGAGACATTGCCAAGGAATGAAGGTAGTTAAAATAATAGCAGTGTCAAGGGGGAAACAGTTCTTTTGATATTCCATTTGATAATGTTGTATTTCACCATAAATCAAAGAGGCCATATGGAAAAAGTATACGAATATCACAAAATAGAATTTATGTGAATAAAATAAATATTAACTATAGCTTAATATATTTTCATAAAGAAGAATTGGTTAATTCAGAATTCTACACTGTTCAAAGATGAAGGCCTTAATGTGCATGTATAAACAAGTGTATTGGGTAGCAACAAGGCAATCCTTAATGTGAAAATGATTGCAGGTGAGTTGAAATAAATGAGATGAAGTGTGTGTGTGTGTGTGTGTGAACAATTTGGCCTTATGGTGTTTTACAACATCCAGCATCAGAGAACTGATAAAAATCATCCCTAATATATTGGGCTCATATAGGTATCTTGTTGAACAAAGAGGATCCATTTGGAAATTACAGCTTGGCTTTTGATTGGTTTCAAGATCATGACATCATATCCTTGTTGGAAGCAGTTCTTGTTTCTAATTGGCTCATGGAAATATGGCTTTATAGATTTTCTTTCTTCAGTAATTTCTGAATTCTTGTCTATTTTTAGCAATGATGAAACTTGCTTGATTTTCCCATTTTACTCATCACAAGTTCAAATAAATATAAAAATATATAGGCAATTGATCATCTCAAAAATGGAATAAGAGTCATTGAAAAAAATAAAAATTGATTAAAAAATTTTTATTATAAAAAAAGGAAGCTTTTCTTGAAAACTGAATAAAAATAATGTTATCACTAAAAAATGTATATATTCCTTTTTAGTGATAACATTTTATATATATATATATATATATATATATATATATATATATATCCAAAATATTCAATGAAAACAAACATAAATACAATCAAGCCCTCAAAAATAGTAAATTCCAGCAAACATTAAATTATCAAGAAAAAACGACTCAAAATACACCAAACAAATCTAATAATAGAAAAAGAAAAATTATATATGGTTCAATCCCCCATCCTGCAAATTATCTAGCATTAACATAGGAAACTGAGTACACTTGAACCTAAGTAAATTATTAAGGATGGTTTAAAAAAACAACCTTATCCCTATTTACATTTCCAAGATGGACCTTTCCATAATCCTCCAACCACTTCTGTCACCTTATATCAATCTAAAACTATAACTAAAAAATTGTATCAAAAATAAAGGAAAACCTAATTTTTTTGTAACTAGAGATGCGATCTGAGTGAACCAGGCAAATATATTTTCTGGGAAATAAATTATATATATATATATATATATATATATATATATATATATATAATATAATATATATATATATATATATATATATATAATATATATATATATATATATATAATATAATATATATATATATATATATATATATATATATATATATATATATATATATATATATATATATATATATATATATATATATATATATATATATATATATATATATATATATATATATATATATATATATATATATATATATATATATATATATATATATATAATATATGTTTGTGTGTGTGTGTGTGTGTGTAGAAAATGAAAAATCAAAGAAAATAGATTAAATCAATCAAGTTATTTTTCTTAAAAAAGTATAAAAATCTTAATTTTCAGTATTTTTTATCTTTTATAAAAGCAAATAGAAATCGTTTGAAAATTATATATATATATTTTTATGGAATGGAAGAATGAAAATGAATAAAAATCATTTTCACAACTTTCTTACTCTTTCTAAGAAACATTCCTAATTTATTAATGAAAATATTTCATTTTTCTTTGTCATTCATTTAAAATCAACTTCAGATTTTGTGTCAAAAGGGGAGATAACTTTCATTTTTTTTATTCATTATTTTCTTTGTACTAACAACAAACAGATATTTAACAATTTAAGCTTGTACCATTCAGTGGGAAGATCCAAATTTTTAACACAGTCAAATGGAGCATACTGTGAGAAACCAAATCATTCTAACTGATTTGTAAGTCTATCTTGTTGCTACACTAAGACGTCTTTTTGTGTATGTATATACTAGGAAAATTAATGAGAAAGTGGAAAAAGTTTTGTATGACATAATTTAAAGTGACATTTATGTTGATGTACGTTACGTATGCACAAAGGAGAGGAGATGCTGAAATGTTAAACGTTTTAGGATTTTATTAAGTTTATGTTTAATTTTTTTTCTGTGTTCGTTTCATTTTTACCAATAAAACAATGGCTAAAAAAAATGTTCTGTAACAGCAGTTCCACTAAATTTTAGCTACGGCCTGCAACTGACTATAAACTTTGTCTTCTTAGTAAATTGCTTTTTCTTTTAATTAAAGCAGCATTTTTTTTAAATTGAAATTATGGGCAGACACATTTACGGTGAGCAACTAATACATTATGTGTGTTGTTTTGATAAAGATCACACTTGCATTCAAAATGAGTTTCTTCTATGTATTTTTTGTGGCAATTATTACACTATATTCCTCCTTCAAGTTTTAGCTTATTATTATTTTATTTTGTATTAACTTTATTGTTTTAGAAGTAGTTGTAACAAATTTTATGTTAAGCTTAGATAAATTCTTTTCAATTGTAGTTGTAATAGAGTTGGTATATATATATAATATACACACACACACACACACACTCTACCATAGAAGTCAATGCTTTCATAATAAAATTGATAACTAACCGATGTTGTAATGCATATTTTGTGTTTCAGATTTTATCCTTATCAAAAATATAAGTAAGGATTTGTTTAGGTGTCAGTTTTTATTATGCAACAGAAAATTTTATTTCAAAATAAATCCAAAAGATAGAGGCTGCACAAACATTTGATTAACACAATATCCTATAGACCTGAATAAATTGTTTTACATGTTCTGAATTCCTTGACATTTTATAACATTCATCAGTTGTTTGTCCATTGATTTTGTTAAATTTTCTGCTATTTTAAATTTAACATTACTTGCAGCAGTTTTTATTGCTTTCTGGCAATCTCTGCTTGAATATTGTTTTTCATTGTCAGATTGATCTTTTAATAATGCCTCAAATGTTTTCTACTGGATAAATATCTGGAGAATTCATTAATTTGATATTATTAAAACTTTTGGAAAGATGAGCAATAATCAGTTTTGCAGAAAAGTAAAGGAGCATTGTCTTGTATCAATAAAACAATTAAATTAAATCTTCTTAGTTGTGACCTGTACCATTCAAAAAATGTCTTGTCCAAGAACTTAAAATAATTCTCCACATTAATCCTGTTATAAAATAAAATAAGACATTTCTCGGCTGATTTGCAGGCAAATAAACTAACATACTCAAGAACGAGAGCCAGATGTGAACGGGACAAGGCCCTGTCACAAAATGACCATTATCGTCGTTTACGCATATGCCCAACGCACGAGTTCCGGTCAAAAAATAAAATAATATTTTAAAGTGTTTCTATTTTTCGACCAATAAAAATGCTTCCCTCCTAATTATACTTGCGTTGTTTTACGAGCCTGTTAAGCTATAAAAAACACTATAAAAGGGGTCACATGGGGAAGTACAATAGGAAGCCAGGGAAGAGACCTGTCACGGTCAGGCTGAGCGGTCGGCAGTAGTCAGCAGGAGGAGCGCCACGACAACCAGTGACAACTACTATGAGAGATCAACCCAGATCGAAGCCGGCTTATGAACTATACCACAAGGTAGCTGTCCCAAACCCACGCGTTCATGTTGAAATAAATCACGTAAATCTATTTCTGCTGTTGTCGTATTTCTTTCTTGCAACCATACACTTGTCTATAACAATCCTGACAGTACTAACAACTTTGAATGAACCAATAATTTTAATGCCTGCAATACTCAAGCAAAACATTACTCCACCTCCCTGCTGTTGTCTTCTAAGACGTGTTGGTTGATTATTTTTAATCTCTAGTCTAGCTATCAAATCCATCCACGGTAGCTCTACATTCATTTGTAAAAATTACTGCTGAGAAATCAGTTTTCAATGTATTTCTTTCCCCAACTTACATGTTGTCCTTTTTTCTTTTTTTTTTTTACAAAAAGCTGCTATTTTGGTTTAATTCATTTCTCTAGCATTCTTAACATTTTGAATCTTCTTTTTTTTTTTAAAAATAAAAAACTCCACTCCACCTTCTATAAGTATTTTTCCTCCAGTATCAATCCAATTTTCTTGCTTATTAACCTTTTATTTTATTTTTTAATAATCTAACATTTAAATAATTTATATATATATATATTATATTTATATATATATATATATATATATATATATATATATATATATTATATTTATATATATATTATATTTATATATATATATATATTTATATATATATATATATATATATATATATATATATATATATATATATATATATATATATATATATATATATATATATATATATATATATATATATATATGTATATATAATAAAAAGAAAAAACAGTAAGATATATAATCCGGTTTTCTTATGAATATTTTTTTTTACAAAATAGTGCTCATTGTAAATTTACAGAGCATTAATATTATAAATTAATTGATTTAAAATATGGTTTTTTTCTGCTGCTACACTATTTCTAACCCATGTTTCAAAAATGGAAGCTCGAATTTAATTTTGTAATTGAATTAAAAACATTAGTTCCATTTCATCTTCAAGCGAATTTTGGAGTAACTTTTAAAATTACTGGGTTTTAAAGACAGCAAAAATCATAATTCACGTTTCCAAGGATACAGAGAGATTTACTTCAACCAGACGAGGAGTGTTTGCGTGTTCATTATGTCTCTAATTAGTTATGTTTTGGTAGGGGGTAGGGATGTATTCTTCAATGAAATCTGACATCCGTTAAATGCATGTTGTCTGGATTTTTTAAATAATATATATATAATATACATAATATATATATATATAATGAAGAAATTTTGAAAAAACAAACAAAAATCATAAATGTAGTTAAAAATGAAAGAAAATAGACGTCTGACGTTTCGGTTTATTAACAAACGTCAGGCAATAAACCTTCTGCATTTGATTTATCCATTTATTTTATATAAATATAATATATATATAATATACATATATATATATATATAATGATTATATATATATATATATAAAATACATTATATATAAAATCCTTAAATATACATTATATATATATATATATATATATAATATACGTTTATATATATATATATAAATATACATTATATATATATATATATATAATCATATAACTACATTTAATATATTTTTTATTTATTATATATATTTCTTCATTCTATTATATATATATTATCCATTTATATATATATATATAATATATATATATATTATACATATATATATATATATTATATACATTATATATATATATATATATAATATACATTATATATATATATATATATATATATATACGTATATATATATATATATATATATATTATACATTATATATATATATATATATATAATACATTATATATATATATTATATATATATATATATATATATATATATACATTATATATACTATATATATATATAATATACGTTATATATATATATATATATATATTATATATATATATATATATATTATACATTATATATATATATATAATATACGTATATATATATATATATATATATACATTATATATATATATATATACATTATATATATATATAATATACATTATATATATATATAATATACATTATATATATATATATATATATATATATATATACATATATATATATATATATATATATATATATATATATATATATATATATATATATGTATGTATATATACATTATATATATATATATATATATGTATGTATAATATACATTATATATATATATATATATATGTATATATAATATATTATTATATATATATATATATATATATATACATTATATATATATATATATGTATGTATAATATACATTATATATATATATATATATATATATATATGAATCATTGTGAATCAAAAAGGAAAATCTATCAAATGATGCATATAACAATTCTAATTGACCAAGCATCGAGAAAAAAAAAAGTGAAATATGACAATTCTCGCTATCACTATTGAAGAACTGGCAACATTTCAGTTTTGTGAAAAGATTGGAATAACTTGAACTACAAGTAACATGGTTATTTTTAATCTCCTGAAATTAAATACAAAAATAACTTCTTTATGTCACATGTCCCGTCATGGCTCTCCACACTTTCCTGTCCTTCATAGCTTTTAATGAATTTTGACTTTTTAATATATCCCCTAAACCTTGTTCCACCATCCAGTTACGGAATATCACTAAGTAGGTGATACATTGTTTTTCTCTATCCTTTTTTCTTTTAATCTATCCTGTAGGTAACAGATTTTACAGAGCCTCTTCCCTCATTATGTACCCTGGAAATTTCAACTGTCTCTTTCTGATGTTAAGTTTCTTTTTTGATTCCATTTTCTTTAAAACTTCATCATTGCTCACAAGTTCGGTCCATGGTATCTTCATCTTTCTGTAGAACCACATTCCTGTTGATTCAAATCTTTTCTTCATCTTTGAGGAGATTGGCCAACATTCACTGCTATATAGGAGGACAGATATCACATAACGGTTTAATACTCTCTGTTTGTTTCTAATGGAATTTATTTTGTTCTATTCCAAATTTAGTTACAGCCTTAAGTACAAACCAGACAAAATGACAGTAAACAATAAATGTTACTAATGAACTCAAAAACAAGTTTAACCAGGATCATAAACTTGTTAGAAATTCCACAGCTGTGAACATTATATATATGAGAGAGAGGAATGGGTAGGAAAAAAATGTACATACGCACACAAATACTTGCATATACATATGTATATTAATTCCTAAGGTGTTATAAATACAGTGCTCAATGTTAATGTTATGAAACAGAGCGGTAAGTATATATTAGTGAATATACATAATATCCAACATTGTTAACACCACTCAGAGTAGTGAATTTGAATGATATAAATTATTAATAGTTAATTCTATATCTTAAATAGACAAGTTTGTACACCCAATTTTGAATCACTTGCACAAGAACGCAACAGATAACTGTCAGAATTCACACCTGAAGATTGTCTTAAGTGGATGAAACTCTGAGTAGTGTTATCAACATTGGATATTATGTATATTCACTAATAAATATATATATATATATATATATGTATATATATATATGTCTTCAGAGTCAGGCTTATGGTTCATGGGAACCAATTGTAACTCTATACCCTCCCTGGTCATCCAAGATGTCTAATACCGCAGCTGATTGATGGAATGATCTCTTCAATCTTGACCTGTCTTATCTCACATTGTGATTGGTTGATCATAGGGCCAAGATCAACTCGTCATAGATATCTTCATATTGGGCTGGTACAAGCAGAGCAAAGACGTACAGTAAAACAGGACAAAAATAACTCAATATATATATATATATATTTACTATTTTTATATTGAGTATTGTGTACAATGGTTTTGTAATAGTTATTTGGGTCTAGATGTTAGCATGCAGGCTTTTGTTGACCCAGCCTGTTTCTAAATTGGACACAACACTTGGCTAAGCCAGTAAGGTTTGGCTTGCAGACTTAGCAAAGTTTGTTTAGCTGATTTGGTAAGTTTGGCTCAAGGCTGATGTTGGGGGTTTCACATTGGCAGATAGTCACGTGCATTGTCTCGTGCTCAGCAGCTGGAACAGAGTCTCGGGCAATCTCTCTCTCATCTCTCAAATTCACTTTGCATATTCATATTTATTGATGTCTGCCAAAAACTGGTGTGGTTGGGGGGGCATGCATTTGGGGAATTGGTATTTCCTCCACTTGTGATCTTCATTGTTTTTAGTCCTGAGAAATTAGTTATTTCCCAGTTTGAAAACATCTACCCCACCTTTTCTCAGGTGATGGCAATAGGCATTAGTCCGCCCACAGCTTCTTCCTCCTCCTCCTCCTCCTCCTCTTAGCATCTCCCACTAATACTCCTCAGTGAGTGCAGGCAGCTCCTTCACCCAACTTGGTGTCTCATCTGGGCCTTCTGCCTTTCAGTGAGTGCAGCCAGCTTGTCCTCCTTCCTTGATCTCTCTTCTGTGCCTGTCACCTCAACCATTCAGTGAAGACTGATTTAAAAAAAAAAAAAAAATTATTGTTCCAAATACTATCACCTCAAAAGTGAATTGATACTAGTGTTGACTTTTGCCTGGTCTGAAAGTTGAATAAGCAATTGGCCTTCTCCCACTCAACCCACAGACACTTTCCCCAGGGAAAAATCTTGCAACTTACATTATGGTGACAATCATTTGGCTGAATCTCAAGATATCAGTGTGTTTTTATTTTTAAAAAATTAAGTCAGGTAGTTATTGTTTTCAATCCTGACACCTCTGTAGAAAAATTTGCCAAGTCAGTTTTATATTTCTAACCCATCCAAAATCAGACACTGAACAGCTGGCCCTCATGTCCTTCGGTTTGGTTCGTGTTAGAAACATTCCTTAAGTAACCTTTTTACCTCTAGCTAGCATTTAAAATTTTATCCAATTCTTCACACCTTGATTCAATGAACATGCTGCAGGTGTTATCAACCAATTGTCAATACCTCTCTCGTCAGTTAAGTATTGTTCTTAGCTGGCTATTTGGTTTTTTTAGAAAATTTCGATTCTCTGGGAACATATTGTTTATCAGTCTATCATTCTTGATATCCATTAACCCTTTTCATGATAGTTTATTTATCAGTATATCATTTCTTTTTGATATTCAAAAGCCCTTATTATTAACTAGCAGTAGAGCCCGGGGATGTAACAGTAAGAGATAGATCAAGTATCGACCATCATAAAGACAGAAAAATAAAATTGACAAAGATTATTGTTTAAGGTTGATGGACACACATGTCTTAATTTGTTTTTTTTTTTTTTTTTTTTACGAATTGGTCAAACCCAAACTCAAACAAAACATTGTTTTCAATCGTTTGAGTCTACCAATTAAATAGAATTTTATTATAAACAATTGTCTTGTAAATGGAATTTTAATGCATTCTGAATGTAAAAATAAAAAAAAAGTGTGCAAGACAATAAGAAACACTATCTGCCCCCCCAAAAAGTGAAGTTTTGTTGAAATCGGTTGAAAAAAAATGGAAATCTGATCCCATATATAAACGAACACACAACACACAAACAAACCTGGGTTTTATAATAAGTATAACTCGATATGATTTGTCCCCCTTTCATTCATAAAAAGCGATGCCTCTTAATTGTGTTTTCAAATTGATTTCATGCATAAACAATTTATTGTTTTCCAATTTGGGGCGCTGTCAGAACCAAAGTAATTTTACGTAGTCCTGTGAAGTTTTATTGAAATGAAAAAATGTAGGAAATCAGTCCAATATATAAATGCCAGACACACACACACACAACCTGGGTTTTATAGAACTGCAATAATTACGTTCAACCAAAATTGTTGTTACATATATATTATGGAAACACAAACAAAAATAAAAGAATTAAATGAAATCGGCCAGATTTCAAAAACACATAATTTAAAAAAAAAAAAATTAATTTTAAGTAAGAAGTGTCTCATGTAAGGTATGCTTTCCCATAAACTCAGTCCATTGAAGTTATGAAATATATGAAAAACTTTTTTCCACTTTGACATACATCTTTATTTTATATATATATATATATATACTATATATATATATATATTATTTCTTTTATTACTTCAAACATTATTTTTAATGGATAGTTGTATTTGAGCTTATTTTAAACAGTATTTATTTTGTCTACTGGCCTGTGTACTCAAGAAAACATCATAAAGAAAATGTGCCCTTCAGCAGTATTCGAATCTGTGTCCCCTTTTGCAGGGGGAATCAGTGTCTGATCCTGTCTGCTTTTACTACTTGGATATGAAAAGCATCACAATAAAACAAAGTTCAATTCAAATACAAGTACCCACTACAAATAATATTTGAAGTAATAAAAATATGTTGGATTAAAAAAATAAAATCCATCAATTATTTAAAAATTTCTTTGTTTTAATATGAAACTGAGCAGATATGGCTTTTAAAAAAAATCTGAACAGGTCATTATATGAAGGCAAATAAAATCTTCCTTGACTCTGAAGATCTCTGTAGCAAAGCAGTCAAAGCATCAGATGGTGGTTTATCCTGCAAAGAGGGTTACAGGGTCAAATCTTAGTGGTGGACACATTATCTTTAAGTTCTCTCAAGTGTGCAGACCATTAGACAAAATGAACACTGTTTAAAAAAATGGACCAACTTGAAATACATGTATCCACTAAAAATAACATTTGAATATATATATATATATATATATATATATATATATATATATATATATATATATATATATATATTTTTTCTTTCAAAACACTGAAATATTTGGTTACTAGTGTATGTGTTATAAACTAACTTGCACTTTGTGCTATTTTAAAACCAGCACAGATATACAGTAATGGACAATACAACCTCTTTTGCAGTGTACTTTTATTATTTTGTTATGTTGGGGTGTCATTTAACTTCATACATTTTTACATAGGATTATGTGTGCACACACACACACAATCCTGCCCACAAATATACAGAGAAGTGGTCTGAACCTTAGTTAAATTTTTATTTGAAACTTTTGAAGTATGAAAAATATTGGCTGAAGTGAATTGACAATGATAGATTATGTTGAAAAATAAATATTTGTTGCATAATGTAAATGTTTTTTTTTCATTGTTAGATATGTCAGAGCCTATGTCCTGTGTTCTATTTCTAAATTGTAAAGATACACCACTGAACTTTCACAAGTCTTACTTGGATGTAAACAAGAATCATCAATTACTCTAAGTCACCATAAAATATCACAAACCTGTAGATCTTGAATCACAAATAATCAAGATTCTTTCTGACTCAAACAAACAAACGATTCAACATGTCTAGGATCCAGTCTTATCTTCACTGTGTTAGTTACAATGAAACCTTTGTACAATTTAAGTTTTTTTTTTCTCTCCCAACCATCCAGAAAAAAATTCCCAGTGACTCTGAAATAAAAACATAAAAAGAAAAAAATAGAATGAGCATGGGAGAAATTTCTAAGATCAAAGGCTGGCGGCCATCTTAATTTTGTTTAAGAACCTTTAAAAAATTGTGATCTGCATATATAAATTTACATGCTTGTATAGTAATATACAAATAAAAAAAGAAACGTATCTTTGCACATATAAATGTATTTATGAGCTTTTTGTATTTATGTCAGGCTGTCCAATACATTAGTTTTAATTAGCCTTGTAGAGAAAAACAAAAAAAAAGTATACATTCAGAGTATATACACAGATAAATTCTCTCCTCTTTTGAACTGAAATTTGTTAATTATCTTGAAGTTATGAAAACAAAAAAAACTTATTTAATAGACATTAGAATTCTAATCTAAAATTTTATTTTGTATCAAAAATAAATTAGATTTTTTTTTGTTGTAAAACCCAGGCAGTGCTCTGTCATTTAAATAATAGCGAATACAATTTAAAAATAATTACTTTCCATACAATATTTACAGATATGAATGTACAGGTATTTTATGATAGACAAAGGAAGTGACTCATAGAAAATATTAAAGTAATTTTAACTAGAAGTTATAGTAGGCATCTGTTTACCTTGCAAAATAATGGTAGCTATCTGTCTCTTCAAAAATTCAGTTCTTTTGTGAGCAGTGTTAGAAGTAACTTAGCAGTCTAATCTTAGCATGACAGTCTTCTGCAAGCATGGCAGACGAAGCTAGAATGTAGAATAGATTACTCTCTGCTTTCTGTATTTTCTTCTAATCTCCAGATGTTGGTGATTTATGGCCATATCATGTTGAAACGCTGACTCTCATATAATCACTGAGTTTAAGCAATGTCAAACTTGGTCAGTACCTAGATAAGTGACCATCTGGGTATACCAGGTGCTGTAAGTTTGGATGTGCAGGTGATGTAATGGATAAAGGCTCAGAATTGGGAATCAGAGAGCTAAGTTCCAATTCCAGTCAGGTTTGTTATATTCACTGATGTGAAAATACCCTTAAGAACGGTATGAATACACCTTCTCCCTCCATATATGGGTTAATTAGTAAGATTTGTATCAGTAAATCATTATTATCTCCAAAGTATTTTTAAAATATAAGAATATTTTCTGGCTTTAAATAACATGTGAAAAACAAATAACTTAATCAATCCAGCTGTTTTCGCTTTTTCTCATTCTTTATGATTACTACTTGAACATCATGGTGACACCCACTGCTGTCATCTGCTAGCTGTTCTCAGTTACTAGTGAGTTTCAGGTCCTTCTTGCAGACGTCTTTGAAAGATTGTGCAAGGTGGCCTGCCAGATAGCGTTTGGTGGGCAGCTTACTGTATATGATGTCTTTTGGTATACAGTCATTATTCATTCAATATACATGACCCAGCCATCAAAGACGACACTGACAGAGGATATGTATGCCCCAAGAGTCTGCTTGCTTCAACATAGAAATGTTGGAAACTGTCTCTCCATGTGATGCCAAGGATACATCGAGATTGAAGTTTTCCTGTCAGTTTTCCTACCTGGTGTATTTTATTCAGGTTTTGTTGCCGTAAAGCAAAGTACTAAAGATGCAGGTCTAGAGTACTTATATTTTGATGTATATGTCAGCTGACTGTTGTCCCAAGATAGACAAAGGAAATAGTGAATTGGAGCAAATATTAAAGTAATTATAATGAAGGGTATAATGCCACATAAAAAATTTGCTTTCAAACTCATTCTCTCTCATAAAACACACATATATATATTTTAAAATATATAATTATATAGATATTTATAACATATGATAAACATAATTACTGTAGGTAGTAGTAATACTCTATTGTACCAGCATTTAAAATAAGAACGGAATATACTTTTTAAAATCAGTACTTGAAATCCCAAGTAATACTTTATTTTGCATATCAGAAATAAACATGCAGTTATCTCAGATACCAACCAGCTAAATATATACAGGTAAAAGTGTGTTTCTTTCATATATATATATATATATATATATATATATATATATAGGCCAGAAGATTGCATTTATGCATGAAGCACATTATTGCAATACAGAATAAACATTAATGATTTTTTTTAAAAGTCACTCATTTTCATTCTTTTCTTTTATCATGAGAAATGCCAGCCAGCCAGCCAGCTTAGCATAAAAGTACAAATGATTTATTATTTAAGCATACACATAAATATTTCTTTTTTTTCGTTTTTGATTTGATAATGGCTTGAAAAGGCGAAATGCGTAGTCAAGTCTAGTTTCAATTAAAAGGTTTTCCATTTGTCATATTTCTTCAAAACTTTGTCAATATTCTGTATCCTATTTTATACACACACACGATATAAATATATTACCTCACCAAACTGAGTTTCACCCTGTGAACAGGTATTATCAGGCAAGGATATATATTTATTTTAAATTGCAACCAGATGCAATCACATTTTATATAAACTCTATTTTCTTATATTGAGTACATTTATGATTTAATTTAAAAAGAAGTTAATCATAACCAAGAACAAGTGTGTGTGTATATATATATATATATATATATATATATATATATATATATATATATATATATATATATATATGAACTGGGATCAAATATGGACAGTCACCAAACATGGATCAAAATGCTTACAATACACACACACACAGATGAATATAAATTATAATCTCGCATAACAAACTAAAGTCATGATATACATGCACACATTACACATGAAACTAAATAATATAGAAAGATATGTAAACTGAGGAAAATTATTTTGTCTTAACAAAAATATGATTTTAGATCTTATTTAAATTACGACTCACTTATTAAGCATGTTACTTAGAACAATTACTTCACTACTTATGTAAAGGTAAAAACAGTCTTAGTTGGCAATATGTGACTGATGGCTATAAAAAGTGGCAATAATTGTAAATAAAATGATGCACTAAAATAAGCAATTAACTAATGGTTTTAAGTTCTCTAAATAATCCTGTAATTTCATGACTTTAAAAGTTTTTCAAAAGCAGAAATCAAAGATGTGAAAATAGCTGCACTTTGTCCAATACAATATAAAAATGTGCACACACATTAAAATCTAAATCAGTGTACAGTCACATAATATGAAATGTGAAATAAATTTAATAAGGATTGGTTTAAATGGAAAGTAAGTACCAAAGCACAAATTTCTGCATCAGGGATTTTAGCCATGATTCAGAGAAATTAATCTAAATATACACAAGCTTTAAAAAAAAAAAAAAAAAGAAGAATATTGTCTGGGGATTTTTTTTTTTTTGGAAAAGTACTGGGAAATTACCTCAATAAATTTTTAAAACAAAATCTTTTGTACACAGAGAAAATTATGACTTAAAACTCCTTAAAATACAAACAACTCCTTTTTTCTTTTCTTACTATTTCTGTTTAACTTGTGTATATATGCATGCGTGCATACACACACACACATTATATATATATATATATATATATATATATATATATATATTTGCATTGCACCTGTCAAAAAAATGTTAGGATTATTTATGTATCAATAAATTGTACAAGTGTAAATTGTCTAAGTGCAAACAATTATTCAATTATTGTAAACAAAAAAATGCTTTTGTTGATCAATTTATTTTTCTGATTTTCTACAACTTTTCTTTTATTTTATTTTTATATTAAACTAACCCCCCCCTCCCGCCAAACAAAAACAAAACTGAGACATCACCAGCAGCATAAGTAGTTGTGATATTGCCAGTAGTAGTTGCCTACTTCCAGCAAACACACAAACAGTAAATCCCATATTAGGAGATTGGCATTATACAGTCTTCATTCTGCCACTATTTCTCCCATTTGGTCTTATTACAGGGAGTAAACCACCTGCATATGGATAGAAACTATATAAAAAAGAGAAAGGGATGTGAGACAATAATGAACCATCTCCCCAGATTTATTCAACCTCCACAGCAATGCTATCCTAAGAGAACTGGAGACCCTACCAGGATTTATTATTGGCGGGTGTAATTTCAACAATATATGACACACAGATGACACTGTGTTGATGGCCAATGCAGAAAGGAAACTACAGGACCTCCTAGACAGGATGGTAGAAGAAAGTGAAGATAAAGGACTAATGATCAAATGCAAAAAGACAAAGTAAGTAAGGAAAAAAGCCCAAGATACAAATTACAAATTGGAGATATAAACATCAAACAGGTGCAGAAGTTCAAATATCTGGAAAATGTTTTAACATAGGATGGATAATATGACATTGAGATCCAAACATGAATTGGACTAAAGAAGCATTCCAAAAGCTAAGCATGATACTGAGAAAACAAAGATTTTGTTAGAAACAAAGAAAATAGTTCTGGATTGCTATGTGATATCCATCTTCTTATATGTCAGTGATGTTGGACAATTTCCCCAAGGATGAAGAAAAAACTAGAAACAGCAGAAATGTGGTTCTGTAGAAGGATAATGAGGAAAGAGAGGCTGGGAAACTTAATACCCACGGGGCATGATGAGAGCAAGAGAGATAGTGGAAGGCAGCGAATCACTGAAGAGCAAAATGAGGAGGCAAAAATTATTTCATGAAAGAAGAGTTGGAGAAAAAAAATGGCAGTAGCAAGAGGTACACGCTACTACAGGGTGTGATAAAATGGGTAAAAAATATCTGGAGGAAGTTCAACGAACATGCCAGTCCTCTCTTCTCATCACCTCTCAGACAGGATGTGTAGCAACTGCATTCAAGTGTGATGCTCTATGAAAGTGAGACCTGACTCATGACCAGGCCAAGTCTGCATCATAATGACAGGGCCATAATCAGACAGATATCTAACATCAAGCCAGAAGATGTGGCCACCATACAATCAAGCAAGTTGTTGGTGTGGCTTGGTCTCAAGGATCTCAACTGCATTCTGAGAGAGAGAAGGCTTTGCTAGTATAGACATGTGCAGCATTCTAGCAGTGCTAGCAAGTGTGCCCGTAACTTTCAGGTTAAAGGAAAGCAAGTGCTTGAGAGGCCCAAGAGTGAGCTGACAGAACATGATCACAGACAGTGGAAACTCTCTGCGGTCGACCCTCATGACAGATGCATTTGGAGATCTTGTGTGAGAACTGCCATGCATGCAGTTAGCCAGTTACTTGGAAGGGGATCCACTGCATTGAGGTGGATGATGCTTCTGCATCTTTCAATAAATAAAAACAACTGATAAAGAAGACGTTGAACTGCTCCTTTTGCTAATAACCATGCATTCTGTTTTCCTGCAATTTAGGTTTAGTTAAGCAATCTATCAGTGTGTCAAGTGGGAATTATTTCCCATCAAGGAAAGATATTGCCTTGTTGCCCATACAAGTTTTGAATTTACTGACAACTGTATAGTGATCATGTTCTGGAAACTATTATATAGAATAGAACAGAGAATTACATAAATGTATTCAGAGTATTATCAATTAAGAATATTTTGCTTCTATTTTTGTTATAAAAACTTATTTATTTCTTGACTTAACATTAGAAACATGGCTGTCTAAAAACATTTGTACCCAACTTGGAACTTTTGACATTCATTGGTAGTATAGGAAAGAAACGCTATTTTCAACACAATTACCTACCCACACACATAACCATACTAGAACGTGTCCAAAGCTTATCCTCTACCCAATAACAGACAATATTTACAAACATGTCAAAAAGATTCTACAATATAACATGCACCATTTACATCAAAATTTCTATTGGTTAGAAATTAACATCCCTATGTGAAATATTTCACCAATCAGAGAAAACTAAAACTATTTTTCTTGAGCCTACTTTTGGGAAAAATTTTTTATAAAAGCACAGATTTCAACTTTCAGGAGCAGAGCCAACTGACTGCAAGCTATTCAAACACAAGAGAAGATGTGGCTCCATAGCTTTTTCCTTCCCCCAAGTGTGTGGTGAAAGGAACTTCTGTTGGCAACTTCAAACAAATCATCTCAAACAACAACAGCTTGGACAGTCAATGAATTTTCACAGTTGATCAAACCACAGATTTTCTGAGGACCAACTACCCAAAGACTAACTCAACTAAAGACTATTTTTACTCCCTTTTGGATCTTTTGAATTCATGTACATATGTTTGTAAATACAAATGATTTATTTAACAGGTATAACCATGTTTTCTTTATTTTTATTTTATTATTGTTTGAAATTAAGACATTCGTATTTTTAATATAAAAAACCTGGACAACAAAATTTCCTACAGTAGTTTGGTATCATATTCAAAATATTTATAATCTGACCTCTTTAATCCAGCATCCTTGAAATCAAGCCACTTCCGGACCATAGAAAATGCCAGATGTCAGAAATCATCCCTAAAAACAACCTATGTAAATCTAGTATTGCCAGTTCATTCCATATATATATATATATATATATATATATATATATTTGTGAAAATATATAGAAAATAGGAAAGAACTGGTTAGGTAGATCCAAAGTTCCTTAGTATTTTAGTTATTATTTTTTAAAAAATAGTGCTTGATACAAATGTAGAGCATAAATATAATTATTTATTTAAAAATATGATTCAATTTGACATAAGAGGTCTCATGTTTTCAAAACAAGAGCCGAAAACTTCAATGTAATTATTTGAATTAAATTGAGTTAAAAGAAAGCTCTGTTCCATCTTCAAGCTGAAATTTTTTTTTGAATAACTTATTTCAGAAATTTACGTGTTTTAATAATTGAAATCAAAATTTCCATGGTAACAGCTAGGGCGAATTGTTTAAATTGGGTAGGCGTGTGTTGGGTGTTAATAATAAGTATCAGTATAGAGTTACTTTCATAGATGTCAAGTCAGGGTAAGGTGGGGGTGTCTAAATTTGAAACGGAAGATGTTTTAGCCTAGTCTGGCTTACGTGTCTACGGAGATTTATTTATTTTTTATTTTTTTTTCTTTATGAAAGGGATTTGTGCATATAAAACTGCCGTAACTTTTGTTTTTTGACGACTTCATAAAGGGTTTTCTTTTTGTAGGGTATTTAAACTATTTATTTTGGCTATGGATTTAAATTTCTGAAATAAGCTATTCCAAAAAAAAATTTCGCTTGAAGATGGAACAGAGCTTTCTTTAACTCAATTTAATTCAAATAATTATATTGAAGTTTTCGGCTCTTGTTTTGAAGCATGAGACCTCTTATGTCGCAAGTTGGAATCATATTTTTAAATAAATAATTATATATATATATATATATATATATATATATATATATTACTTGTTATATAGTGGCATGAGGCATTAGGGTTAAAATCAACACACACCAAGAAAATTAATGGCAGATGGTAATGACAAGGAAACATACGGGTTATTTTAACAAAACAAGATAAGAAATTTATTTATGAATTTACAAGCTTGAAGTAATGTCAGTAGCTTATTTCAGGAAAATAAATCAGAAATTTTTAAAGTCTGTACTTTTAACAAATTGTCATGAAGAGGAAATGTTCATACAACAGATTAAATGATCTGACACAAAATAATATTCAAAAATGTTTAAGATAAAAGTAAGAGAGTTTGTTTCTCAGAGAAGGGATATATGGTTTCCATACGTTCAAAGGTAGAGAATTTGAAATACTTAGCTTTCTTGTATTGTTGAAGGAAAATTCTTTGAAGTGCCACATGCTTGGTTAAAAGGCTGATAATATAATTGGCAAAAACTTCAACACTGGATGTGTGAACAGAAATGAAACCTTTTACATGACTTCACTCTTATTAATTTAATTTTTCTCCTTATTTTATGTCAAAAGGAATTTTGCGTAAGCTTATAATTTTCTTTTCTTTCTTCTTGGCTCAGCAGCTAATTTCTATGAAGACAAGGTTTTCATTGGTCCAAAGAAAATTTCACATAGGCTCGCAAATTTCTGTCATTTTCCTCAGCTCATTCGAATTTGATGGAAGTGGATAAAGGGAGTTATTATTTCTTACTCACTACAATTGCTGTGTTATCAAAAGTAGAACAAAGTTTAAAATAGGAAATATAACAATCATTCTAAACAATCATGCAATACAAAGTTTTAAATAAAGCCTAAAACCAAAAGCTAATAAATACTTATCCTGAATGGATAAATAAATATGCAGCTATATATAAGAAATAAACAAGACAATATCACTAAAAACACTGCACTCTACATCACCGATGCTGATTTTGGTGATGACATTGCACTGTTGTCTGACAACCTCATTAGTGCCCAAGCACTCCTTTCTTCTCTTGAATCAGCAGCTAACTGTGCAGGTCTACACCTAAATGAAACTAAAACTGAGTGTATGCCAATTAACATTCGCAACAATCATGAGATCAAAACACTCTCAGACAACATCTTCAAATGTGTCGAAGACTACAAGTATCTAGTATCACACATCAAGAACTCCGAGAAAGATTTCAACATTAGAAAAGGCATAGCATGGACTGCTTGTAACAAAATGGATAAGATCTGGAAATCCAATCTTGCTCGTCAGTTCAAAATCCAACTTTTCCGCGTACTTATTGAGCCAATCTTACTCTATGGCTCTGAAACTTGGACTCTCTCAGCAAAACAACAGCGCCATTTTGATGGATGTTATACACATCTTTTAAGAAGAGTGCTTAATCTCTCATGGCGAAACCGCCCAACTCTAGAAATGATATATGGAGACTTGCCGAGAGTATCAACCTTAGTTTGCAAAAGACGTGTCCAGTTCGCCAAGCATTGTGCACGTGCCACAGATGAACTCGTGTCATCATTTGTACTCTGGAGGCACCCATCATCTGACAATTGATCACGCAAATTAACCTTTCCAGAAAACGAGACACATTGATCCCTAAGGAAGATCTTTTAGGAGCTATGACAGATAAGGAATACTGGAAAGGTGTAGTGAGTTCAATCTCGGCTGAGGCCGCAAGATGATGATGATGACTGTGGAAAGCCGCTCAACGAACTAATAGCGGCTGGTTAAAAAAAATGGACCACGGTATGCCGGATTAAAGATATCAGACTGTAGTACATTTTATTGTTAATAATAATAGTTCTGTTGTCAAAATATTCTTGTTTAATGCCAATGGTTTTACTTTATTTCTTGTTAATTTCGTGTACAAAACGCCAAATGGATTCCTTCCAAATTTATTTTCTGTATGTGAATAAAAAACTTAAAGAATTCAAAGTTATTTTTGTTTGGTTGTTTTTTAAATTAAGTTTTTAATAAAAATCAATCAAATACAATCTTAAATTTTTTAAAGATTGCAGATTCAAGTAAGCTATATTGAGTCATTGACTACGTGTCCACTTAAATCTTAAACAACTGATACATAGGCTATTAAAAAAAAAGAAGAAAATACGAAAGTTTAAGAATAATATTCACGTTCTTAACTTGCAATGTTAAAAAAAAAAACTACGAAATATCTTGCTTTATGTGTTTTTTTTAAAATTCTTTCATATATTCACAAATGATTTAGAAAATGCGAAAGAATTCCTCGTCATATGACATAAGAAGACCTAAGTAAAAGATTAAGCTTTCACAACAAAACATTTATTTTTTAACATCTCCTTCTTTGTCACTTTTTCAATAAGTGAATGGGAATGATGACAGTGTTACTGTTAATGAATCCAAGTAAAAAAAAAAAAAATAAAATAATAATAATACAGGTAAAAAGTCAGGGTAAGAAAACGTCACAGGTTAAAAAAGAAACAGGACAAAGTCAGAACACAGCGGACAAAATCCTAACCACTTATCCTAAAAGTGGATACAAATTTAAAATCCCAGTCACATAAACTGAAAAGTTAAAATTCAATGAACTTTTAATAGATAAAAAAGTCGGGTCTTTATAGGACACTGTGGAGTGGACACCCTATCGAATATGTGGATGTGACCGTAGCATTGTTAGAAAACGTTTTTTTTTACGACTAAAATCTATTTTCGTATACTACGATCTCTGGGGTTTTTTGGGGTGAGCTAACTTTAAAAAACTTTCTTTTTTTTTAAACTTAAGGCTTTCTTTCTTCACAAATTAGGTCCTTATGGGATATTATGACGTCTTATGAAGAAATTATCGAAATGTGACTGTAGAAAACGATTTTAAGAGGTTGGAATATGAATAGAATTTCTGTTGCAAACAAAGCGGACCCATAAACTCGAAGTACCTGACAGAAATAGATGACTTTTTTTTCTTTTTTTTTTTTACAGGTCACAGTAAGTAAATTATTAAATTGTGACTTTATTAGCGACCACGGTTAACTTATTCAAGTTTTTAAAACTAATAATTATCCAACAATCCATTGTGTCACTGTTACTGTTTATTTTTACTCTGCTTAGTAGCACAATTACTGGATACCCAGTGAGGATCGAACATGCCACACAGAACAACTTAAGAACCACTTTCTCGTAAAACATTCCGTTGTTTGTCGTTACGTTTACAAACCATACCTTCCCCTCCGCCGAGGCTCACCGATTCGTTGATTTTTAGGTGAAAGACAAATTTTTCCTTATCTTCCTTATGAAAAAAAAATCGTAATGAAAAACAATTGGTAACTAACTACAAAAAGTGAAGTATTTTTAACAAATGCGGAAAGAGTTTTGTGACGTTTGTCAAAGTTTCAGTTGGAAATCAATCTAAAAAAAGAAAAGAAAATGAACTGTAAATAGCGTCAATCAATAATAATATGGCACCAGAAAATACGACGCAAAAAAGTTAAAATGACAATAGGCAGTGAATTTTTAAATACTCGAGAGGACGTTTAAACTTGAAATCTTGGTATATTGTCAATTTTTTAAAAAGGTAACAACAGAGAGAAAAAAAGGTAAGTGGCATCAATGCAATTTGGCTGAAACTACTTTTTTTTATCGAATTTATTTGATTTAAGTTGCTACTATTTCTGAGGAATTTTAAAATGATCTCAGAAAAAAAAAAGAGAATTAAAAAAAATGAACTTTAAAAGTCAAACGTTTTAAACAAAGTCTTATGTTTTTTGGTCATTTTCTGTTACAGGTTTGATTAAATTTCTATTTGTACATTTTTCTCTCTATCTGTATATAGCACAAACACCCAACCCCACAAAAAAAAAAAATTAAAATTCACATTTACAATTAAAGTCTTTTTGCTAACTTTTTTTTTTTTACTTTTAGTCTGTGACAGCATTAATAAATGATAAATGTCCCAACAGCTTTTTAAAATGGTTGTTTTTGAAACAATTCACAAATGGACACTAATTTTCAAAAAGAAAACTTAACTTTTTACAACTTCGCTATGATTTTATTTTATTTTTAAAGATCCAATTTTTAAGTGACCATAATTACCACTTTTTTATGATTTTATTTTTATTATTTTAAATTTAATGTTTAGAAGTTGGATTTTATTTTGTAAACAAAGAAGTCTAAAAATAAAAAAAGACTTTAAAAAAAATTTATTTAAATCTTCAAAAGAAAAAAAATTAAACATTTTTAAAAGAATAGCAATTTTTTCTATATCTTCTTTAAGCTTAAAAAAGGGTATATCATAAATTTTATTTATTTAAAACTTTTTTTCTTACCTGTGAGGAATCTGAAATTGCCATCATCAGGACCTATGTAATACGCCTCAGCATTTCTGATACTAACAAATTTAGACAGGAAAGGATGCTCTACTGCCATGGAATGTTTGTTCCAGGAAATCAGAAACCAATGGCCCTGATAAAGAGATGCATTAAAGTTTTTCTGTACAACAAAATTATTCACTCGACATTTCTTCTCACTGGGTGGATCTATTGTTGTAGTTGCTCTCTTCGAATTTGTCGCTTGAGCCCCGAATTTAGAAAAACTTACAGCCAAAGAAAACAAAAGACAAAAAACAGAAAAATTAGAAACCCACTTCATAATTTCGTTTTTCTTCAGAACTTAGTAGTTTTGAACAAGTGAGGAACTCCGGAGATAGCGCATTCGAGCTGAATTGTTTTATTTACAAAAATGCGCAACTCCGTTTCTTAACTTAGTTAACTTAACAGTTAACCTGAAAAAGCTACTCAGGTCAAATCGTGAGGGTTGACTGATTCCTTCCTTCCTTTCTTTCTTTCTTTATTTCATTCTCTCTCTCTCTTTTTCCTTCCTTCTCTTTCTCTCACACATTCTCAAAATTGTACACCTATGGTGCTGGCAAATAGAAAAACACCTACGCTTTTTAAAAACTCTCTCTAGACACAAGCCAACCACCCGATACGTTTGTTGCAAAAAAGTAATTTTGCGGACTTAAAGCAGAGATTATTATTCTCAGACATTTTTATTAGTATTTATTTGAATTTGATCGTGTTTTTTCAGATGCTTTAGTTTAAAATTTAAATTGCAACTGAAATTAAAATGAAAATAATAATTTAATGGTCAACAATGAAAATAAAATTCACCTTTTTAATTCAATACTTAGAATTTTTTGGCCATAACTTTTTTAGTAAAAAAAACAAAACAAAACAAAAAAGTCCGATTTTAAGCAAATTGCAAAGGTAAAATTTTCAGTACTTCACTATTCTGCCTCAACTACCATCTTTCGTCGATTATTATTATTATCATTATTATTCTGTACTAGAAAATAAAAAAAATCTCTTTTAAAGAACTTATAGCTAGATGTTTTTTTGGCAGTTTCCAAGAATTTTTTCCCCTATTTTGGTACCCGTCGCTTCACTGATGACAAGACCAACCAAATTTCAAATCCATATTGTTTCTCGATTTATATTGGAAAACATATTCAGCTAAAAAAAAACAAAAAAAAAACAAAAAAAAACAGAAGGAATAATAAAAATAAGTCCAAAGGACCGCATATCGATATACTCAGGCTCACTCAGTGTAAGAAAAAGAAAAATCGATTATTTTTCTTATTTTTAAAACTTTATTGCACAAAAGATGCAGTTTGACAAAATTTTGTAAGCAAAGATGCAGTTTGACAAAAATGAAGCTAAGTTTTTGTTTTCTTTTTTCATCTCCAGCTTTATGATTCTATTGGTCAGAGGTTAACTAAAAAAAACTAACGATTGGTATTATTAACGGGGTCGAATGTTAAGGCAGTTAAACCACTTCGTTGTTATTGTTAACAGAGGAATCCTTTTTCTTTTTATACTGAAAACGAATTAAAATGTACAACAATAAACAATGATATTTCAGACACGTGTTGAAATTAATAACAAAAATTTGTATTTTCCTTTTTCGTGAAGTACATTGGGATGGTTATGGCGTGTGTTAGTTAAAAAATGTTTTGTGTAAAAAAACTCAAACTGTCTCTTTTGTTTCTTTTAAAAGTTTCTGCTTAGCTTACTTCTTTTGCTTGTTTCGAGACGTTCTTTGGAGAGGATAACATTTTACGACGGGATGAGGATATGTGTATGTGGGGGGCGGGGGGGGGGCTTTTTACTCCTGCAACTCCACTTGCTACTCTGCTGTTCTCTACTGACTTTAAGTAGTCAACTGGCCAATGATGGTGAAGTTGTAGTGAGTGCGAAATAATACTAACTCCCTTCATCCACTCCCTTCAAATTCGTAGGACTGAGGAAAAAGAAGGAAACGAATTTGTGAGTCCATGTAAAAAATTTTTTTTTTTTTTTTTTTTTTTTTTGACCAATGAAAACCTTGCCTTCATGGAAATTGATCAATCAGCCAAGAAGAAGAAAAATTAAATTAATTGGAGAAGAAAAGTGTTTCTAAAATCATATGAAAGGTTTTGTTTCTGTCTATCACAACCAGCATTGAAGTTCTCACCAGTGTAAGGTTAATTAACAGTTATTATTGGCCTCTAAACAACATGCAGCACTTCAAAGAATTTTCTCTCAACAATCCAAGAAAGCTAAGTATTTCAAACAATCTCTCTTCGTTCTATATTTGAGCATATGTAAATCATATATCCCTTCAGTGAGCAACAAACTCTCTTACCTTTGTCTTAAACATTTTTGAATATTATTTTATATCAGATTATTTAATCTGTTATGAACATTTCCTCTTCATAACAATACATCAAAACTACAAACTTTAAGAATTCTGATTTATTTTCATGAAACAAGCTACTGACACTACTTGGAGCATGTAAATTCATGAATAAATCCCTTATCTTGTTTTGTTAAAATAACCCGTGCGTTTTTTGTCATTATCAACCTTCATTAACGTTATTTTAACACCTAAGCCCCACGCCACTATAAAGTCATGGTGGAACTGATCATGTGCATTAGGGGTAATAAGGTCAATGAGTATGCGTCAACTCTTTGGCGCTCCATTCTAAAGGGAGATGGGTGTAATAGTAAAAATTTAGCCTAGTTATTTATGATGTATATTGTGACACAAAGACGAAAGCGTGGAGCACCTAGTGAGTACCGAACTCACTACTCATTTGTAATTTATCTAGCAAGACAAGCTTACTAACCATTATTACACCATGTCAAAGTTCTCAGGGCTTGTCTAAACTAAGTGGGAAGCGATTGTATGACTAACATTCTCTAATACCTTTATTTCAAACTCCATCATGAGTGTACACTTGCTTGCTTCCATATACATTACTTCCATAGAAACATAATACCCAAGGTTTAAAATGAAAAATCTTCTTTGAAGCTTTTATTTTAGTTTTAATTTCAAACTAATAGATTAAATTTAATATTTCCAATAAGCAAAATACTTTTCTGTATTTCAGAACTAATTTAAATTGACTGCAAGGAGTGTTTTGTGTTGAACTCAATAAAAATTGATGATTTTAGTGCCATTTTTAGCCATTTGTCATCACAATTTAATTTTTTATTAAAAAAATCATTCAAAAATAAAATATGCTTTTTTGAAACTTTGAGGAACATTAACTGATTTAAAGTTTAATTAATCTAACTTAAAACAAATATTACTTTAAAATGTCACAGAAATGCTTTTTTTATCACAAAAGTAGCTGTTTTATTATCAGATCATCCCATACGTTCTGTCCGAATTTTGAATAAAGAAAACAAGTGACCAAATGTTACATTTAATTACAGATTCAATCAACAATGTATTTTCCCTGATTATCTATGACTTCCTTCCATCTATTAACAAGCTTACTAATTCCATTACTGTAAAATTCTTTGGCTTTGATTCGAAGAACTCACAAATGTCAGTTTTAACCTCTTCCTGTGTTACAAAAGCTGTTTCTTCCAAATGATTCTGTAAGCTACGAAATAAATGGTAGTCTGAAGGAACAAGATCGAGAGAATAAGGTGGATGAGGAATTTTCTCCCAACCATGTTCTTCGATCTTTTGTGACGTGATTCTTGCTGTGTGTGGCCGCGCATTGTCCTGATGAAACATCACCTCTTTTCGATTCACTAGAGCAGGTCTTTTTTTTCCTCAAAGCTTAGTTCAAATGCTCTAATTGCTGACAGTATATTTGAGCATTAACTGTTGCATTAGGTGGTAAGAATTCAAAGTGGATTATTCCTTAGTGATCCCACCAGATTGAAAGAAACTTTTGCCCATGAAGTTCCCTTCTTGGCTGTGGCTGGGGTCCTTCCCCTTTACCAAGCCACTGTCTACAATGCTTAACATTTCGATAAAAGATTCATTTTTCGTCGCCAGTCACAAGTCTATCCAAAAAAGGTGAAACAAGTTGGAGAGAAGAGCAAATGTCAACTCAGGATTTGAGGTTGTTTTCAGACAATTCATGAGGCACCCATTTTCCAAGTTTAGGAACTTTTCCAAGTTGTTGAAGATGACGATTGTTGTGATGATATAACCCAACTTCCCCATTCACGATAATGGACGGACTGGTTGCCGATTAAGTACGACCACAGCGGACAGTCAAGAGGTCTTCGTTTGTTAACACCTATTGAGGTTAGCATACTCCCGACTCTCTCTCTCTGTATTTGACATATCTACATCCGATTATAAACCTATTATTGAAACCCAACACTCGTGTTACTTTGTTTATTATATCTTGCACGAGATATAACAGCTGGCAGCGAGGATTGTGCAGCGTACTTACCTGAAAAAAAAAAAATGTATATATATATATATATCAGATTACGCTGAATGGATTTCAGAAGCAGATTCGCAAGTCAAAGATATCTGTTGACGCCGATTAGGATTTCGAAAGCGGAGTCACAATTCAAAAGGAAACTTTTTGAAAAGTAAGAAAATTTTTACTGTTAAATTGCGATTTGAAAAATATATATTGAACCGCGACTCAAATACGAGCCGGTCTAATAATTGATTATTCAAGTAAAAATTACGGGTATAAAAATATTATGGCTGTAAATTGTCTGTTAACCATCTAAAAAAAAAAAAAAAAATTTTTTTTTTTTTTTTAAATTCTAAATAAAGTCAGGATGGAGCAATTAGTCGAAATGACTGAAATGCTGTGTACAAGCTTGCAACAACAACAGCATCAAGAATTACAACAACAACAGCATCAAGAATTACAACAACAACAGTAACAAGACTTACAACAACAAATACTGCAACAGCAAAAAAGTCTCGAAAAAATTCTGAAACAGGCGACTGGAGAAAGAAAAAATGCTGTTTTTTCTGCCGAAGGAATAGCAAATTCATTATCCAAATTTATTTATGAACCTGATTCGGGCATTACATTTCCAGCATACTTTAAACGTTTCGAAACTATATTTACCAAGAGATGTCAACATTGGTCAGATGAGGAACGAGTAACATTATTAGTCCAGAAACTAGGGACAAATGAGAATAGGAAGTACTCAAACTTGATATTGCCCAGAAAGCCAGAAGTTTTGTTTGAAGAAACTATAAGTATTCTGTCAAAAATATTTGATGAAAAGGAATAGTCTGTTCCACACGCGATACAGATGCCTAAACATCGTTAAAGCAGATAACGAGGATTTTTGTGACATACGCGGAACAGTGAACTCTCTGGTTGAACAATTCAAGTTAGAAGAAATAACCAAAAGATGTATTCAAAGTGCTTAATTTTTTCTTCAAGGACTAACTGATCCTAAATATAAAGAAATTAGGTCGAGAATATTAATAATGGTCGAGCAAGACTCGAAAATAACATTACAAAGGGTGACCGAAGAATGCCAACGTCTCATAAACGTAAAAAGGGATAATACACAAATTGAGGAAAAAAGTGTTGCTAATGTTCGACTCATAAAAACTCCACGAACTCCAAAAGCCAAAAAGGTAGAAAAATGTGAGACGTGTGGAAAAAATAACCATACCAAAGACGTGTGTTGGTACAAAAATAAATTCTGCCAATCGTGCGGAAATAAAAATCATACCAAAGACGTGTGTTGGTACAAAAATAAATTCTGTTAATCGTGCGGAAATAAAGGGCATAAATATTCGGTTTGCCGCAAGAAAAGGAAATTACAAGATGTAAGCCTGGTATTATCAGAAAAAGAAATTCAGAACGGTAAAAATAGAAAGTACGTAGATGTACGTATAAATAATCATACAATTACTTTCCTATTGGATTCTGGTTCAGACATAAGCATCATTGATGAACAAACATGGAAAAATATTGGAAGACCAAAATTATCTGAAACCAAAAAAACTGCTAGAGGAGTTTCAGGAAAGAAATTAAACTTTAAGGGAGAATTAAAGTGCGATATTTCGTTATGTGGCAAGACTGCAAAAACGAAAGTGTATGTAATCCAAGGGATTAATTCATGTCTTTTTGGAATAGACTGGATAGTACTCTTTGATTTGTTTGAACTCCTGATTAACTCATTTTGCAACGTAATAAACAGTGCAGAAAAACAAAAAAGTATTAAAAATGAAAAATTCATGAATGAATTAAAAGAAGAATATCCTAGAGTTTTTTCTGAGGGATTGGGTTTATGTACTAAGACGGAAGTCAAATTTGAACTCGAGGAAAATGTGAAACCAATTTTTAAACCTAAGAGAAACGTTCCTTTTTCCTCCTTAGAGACAATTAATAAGGAATTGGAAAGGCTTGAAAAAATGGGAGTGATATCTAAGGTTGACCATGTGGATTGGGCCTCACCCACAGTTTATGTTAAGAAGAAAAACGGAAAAATAAGAGTGTGCGCAGATTTTTCAACAGGGTTAAATGATTGCCTTAAAATCACAGTTATCCACTACCTTCACCAGAAGATATTTTTTCAAAAATTGAATGGTGGGAAGATTTTTTCAAAAATCGACCTGTCTGACGCATACTTGCAGATTAAAGTGAGTGACGAATGCTCAAAATATTTGTGTATAAAACACATAAAAGGTATTTATAAGCTAAATAGGCTTCCTTTCAGCTTAAAGGTCGCCCCAGCTTTGTTTCAACAGGTGATGGACACTATGCTGGCAGGCCTTGAGTTTGGTACCGCCTATTTAGATGACATTCCAGTCAAAAGTAAGAATGTTCAAGAACATAAAACGCACATCAGAGCGATATTCAAAAGACTAGAAGATTTTGGCTTTAAATTAAGCCACAAGAAGTGTAAATTCTTCATGGAAAGAATTACATACCTCGGACAGGTAATAGACAGTGAAGGCAGGAAACCGGACCCACAGAGAGCCGATGCAATTAAGGACATGCCTGCACCCAACACAGTTCTTGAAACTACAATCGTTTCTGGGGTTGGCACAATATTATGCAATCTACATATCTAAAATGTATGATTTAAGAAGCCCCCCTTAACGAATTGTTGAAAAAAAAAGACAAGAAATGGTTTTGGTCAAAAGAATGAGACGGCTTTTTGAGAAAAAAAAAAAATGCCTACTCTCAGATCTCGCCTTAGCACATTATGATCCTGAGAAAGAGATCATTCTGGCAACTAATGCAAGTTTGTACGGAGGGTGCTGCACTGCTACACAAATATGAAGATGGCACTACTAAACCCGATCAAGACACGCGCCGAGGACTCTTCTTCCGGCTGAAAAAATTATAGCCAGATCGAGAAAGAGGCTTTGTCGATTGTGTTCGGGTTTAAAAAATACCATCGCTTTTTTACATGGTAGATCATTTGTACTTCAAACGGACCATAAACCGTTAATTACAATATTTGGAGGTAAAAAGGCATTCCTACGCATACAGCTAATCACTTACGGCGATGGGGTGTAACCCTGCTTAATTACCATTTTAGGATGGAATACGTCAAATCTAAAGAACATGGGCATGCGGATGGATTGTCAAGGCCATTCCAAAAAATGAAGAAATTTTAGAAGAGACGGTTATAGCAGCATTAACTGAGGAAAAAGAAATATCAGGTCTCTTGTTGAATACAATCAGAGAATTGCTGGTAACTTTGGACCAAATAAAAAAAGAAGCGGAAAAAGATTATTAATGGGTACTATTATTTGATATTGGTGGACTCTTTATCGAAATGGCCTGAGGTAGTCAAGTGCAAGCATCTTACATCTAGGAACACCATCAGTGCATTGGATGAAATTTTCAGTAGTTTCGGGGTTCCCAGGACTTTGGTTAGCGCCAATGGTACAGCATTCAAAAGTATGGAGCTTAAGGATTTCTGTACTGCCTTAGACATTGAACACATAACTACACCAGTGTGTCATCCCAGGTCGAACGGTCAAGCCGAGAAATTTGTTGACACCTTTAAACGTGCTTTACGTAAAAATAAAGGTATGGACACGGAAGAAAGAACTATTTAGAAGTTCTTAGCAATCTATAGGGTAACTCCTAATGAGAACAACGATGCGAAAATGTCACCGGCGGAAATTATGTTTGCAAGGAAAATTAGATCAATTTTCAACAGATTGTTACCCTATCAAAACAAAAAAGTTGCTAAGAAAGAGGAAAAAGTCAACATAAAAAAATACACTTCAGGAGACAAAGTTTTTTTTTTTAAATTTTAAAAGTGGGAAAAGCTATTGGATGGATGGCATAATCCAGAAAAGGATTGGTAAAGTGGTCTACACGATTAAAAGTAAAAAATTTACATGTAAAAGACACATCAATCAGATTAGACCATGATATGGTGAAAAAAGCGAAGAAGAAATTCCGATGGTGTTATGTGATGCTTTTAACATGACACTACCCAATAGTGTATATGAACCTGTATCTCATGGACCAGCCTTATGGGCTGAAAAGAGGAAATTATCTTCGCCAAAAAAGGATCTAATTGTGACAACTAAATGAAGGAGCACACGGGAAAGAAAACCAGTGGAGCGTTTTAGTCCGGATTCAAAAAGAAGACATTAGAAGTAGAAATTTTCAAAAGGGAGAATTTCAGCTTCGGGGGGAGGTGTTGTGATGATATAACCCAACTTCCCCATTCATGATAATGAACGGACTGGTTGCCGATTAAGTACGACCACAGCGGACAGTCAAGAGGTCTTTGTTTGTTAACACCTACTGAGGTTAGCATACTCCCGACTCTCTCTCTGTATTTGACATACCTACATCTGATTATAAACCTATTATTGAAACCCAACACTCGTGTTACTTTGTTTATTATATCTTGCACGAGATATAACAACGATGAACAGTTGTATGGTTTGAACTGAGAACCACTGCCAATTCCTTAACTGATAAAGCAGGATTTTCTTCAATGGCTGCTTCAAGAAGCTTTTCATTAAACTCAACTGGACGTCTGGTTCGATCTTCATCTTCAAGGGTGAAATCTCCACCTCTGAATTTTGCAAACCATCTTCTGCAAGTTCTTTCATTCACACATTCCTCTCCATAAACTGAGTGAATTTTTTTAGCTGCTTCGGCTGCTGAGTTTCCTTTCTTGAACTCATAAAGCATTATGTGCCTCAAATGATTCTTGGGTACTTCCATGTTAGCAGGGTTTTAATCAAACAAAATTTAATTTTATTGTTCTCTGAAATAAAATTTGATCAGTTTCAATGCATCTAAACATAAAAATAATGTTCAGCTCCATTAGACATTATAAAATACTCTTTAAATTTTGTTCATTTTAAAAAAAAAAGGTAAAATTTGGACAGAACATATGGGATGACCTGATAGGTGTTGACAGCTTGACTGACAGACAGAAGTTTATCTAATTTTTTTTTTTTTTACAGTGGACATATCTGTAAAAATTACTTGAGGAATATAATGTAAGCACCTTTTTTTTATATAATTTTTAACTACCCAGTAATCTTAACAATTTAGGAAAATATTCTCCATAATCTAATGTTTTATTGAATTTTAGGTACTTTGGCTTTAAATTTACTATAGTTATAGCTCTCAATTTCTGATAATGTCATGTATGGACATCTGTATTTACATTTATGTTTAGTAAACATAGTTTTTAATTAATAATAATATCACCTAACCTGTATAAATTAATATAGAAATTTAAAAAGTTTAAAAATATAAGTTATTTTAATGAAAATTTTTAAAAAAGGAAAACAATTCTTGTAAAAATTCATTATTCATTGAGAAAAAGTTTTTTCTTAAGACAATAGGGTCAATAATATATCTTATTCAAAAAACAATTAAAGCTTTTCTAATTAAATAATGTCTTAGTTTTATTTCATTTTTTATTTTACAATTTAGAGCAGATTTTCAGTAATCAGGGGTCCTGTTTTACAAAGGAAAAAATTGATTATTTAAATTCTCCAATGAGTTTTGCATAGAACTAATATTAAACAGTACAAAAATTAATTTCTTGAAATTTCATAAAATGAAATGGGGTGTAATAGATGTAAAAATGTTTTTACCAAGATTTAAAAAAAAAAAATTTCTTAAATAATTCCATTCATTTGTGAGTAAGTTCTGAAAGTTTCATTAAAATCAGACAATTATTTGTTTTTTTTGCAAGAATGTCCATATTAATGTGTTTTTTTACCACCAAGAAGATACTTACTTAACCTAACTTCTGGACCAAGAAGAAACAGACATACTATAACCATTTTAAAACCTTCCAATATAAAAGTGATGTAACAGTAAGAGATAGATCAAGTATCAAACATCATAAAGACTGAAAAATAAAATTGACAAAGATTATTGTTTAAGGTTGATAGACACACATGTCTTAATTAGCTTTTTTTTTTTTTATGTATTGGTCAAACTCAAACAAAAACATTGTTTTCAATCGTTATGAGTCTACCGATTGAATAGAATTTTATTATACACAATTGTCTTGTAAATGGAATTTTTAAAGCATTCTGAATGGAAAAATAAAGAAAAAAGTGTGCAAGACAATAAGAAACACTACCTGCCAAAAAAAAAGTGAAGTTTTGTTGAAATCTGTTGAAAAATGTAGGAAATCCGATCCCATATATAAATGAACACACACACAACCAACCTGGGTTTTATAAGTATAACTCCATATGAGTTGTCCCCTTTTCATTAATGGCTCTTAATCGTGTTTTCAAATTGATTTTGTGCAAAAACAATTGTTTTTCCAATTTTTGGTGCTGTCAGAACCACCGCAAGGTAATTTTACGTAGTCCTGTGAAGTTTTGTTGAAAAATGTAAGAAATCCGATCCAATATATAAACGTACACACACACACACACACAACCTGGGTTTTATAATAAGTATGATGAACACATACCCACCTACAATATATATCAACACACAACCTTTAAATTCCACAGATATCAGTCAAAGTAGGTAATTCAGAATTATTTCCATGCTGAACAATCATACAAAAAATAATCTAACAGTTGCAAAGACAAAAAAAATCAAAATTCTTTTAAAAGTGCTTCACACTTGAAAATGGCATTGAAGTTTACATTTTAATTCTTCAAACATTTATTTAATAATAATAATAATAATAATAATAATAAACTCTCGTTAGAAACAGAAATGGAGTGAATTTCAAAATAACACTGGAAATTTACAATTAATTTTTTTACAAATAAATATTCCATGTAGTTTTTTACTTGTACAATCTGAAAGAAAAGTATGTGTTTTATTAAATTATGCAAATACTGTCAAAAAATAAAATATTTTTAATGTTTTATTGAATTATTTTTAGTAGGATTCATGATGAATCTTCACACTTGATATTACATAAATTTTGTACTGAAATAATATCTTCAGTGATTTTTCTTTATATAACTGGAAAAAATTTCTGCAAACACCCACCCAAATTAAAAAGTATGCATGAAATATTGAAAGTGGGGCGAAACTGACCCCAAAATTAATATTTTTCAAAAAAGTTTCTCATAAAATGACCCATTCAGTATACAATTCATACATTAATAAATAAGTACTAAAAAGTTCATTAAAATTGGATAATTTACTGATTTATTACAAATTTTTAAAAACAGAGGGTAGTATAGAAACTATTCCACTTGTTGGCTATTATGGCATGTGGTGGCTTCCTTACTTTGCTCAATTCAGCAGCAGCAACAATGGAAGTAATCAGCAGGGTATAACTGGAAACCCCAGAACCCATAAAAATGCTCACCAAGCACTATCCAGCCTCTTTCCCATTTCTCTATTTCAGTGGTCTTTACCTTCAAGCCCAGCTCAAAGGGCTACTCAACCCATGCTGCAGAAGACGAGACCTGTCCTGGCAGCACGACTTCAAATTTCTTGTTCCTTCTTGGTGGAACCAGTGGAGAAATCTCCCTCTGAGACACCTACACAAAGGAAAAACTACACACAACCCTTGCTGCAGAAGATTCCTACCATTCCTAATGGTTGGTTTTGCACTAAGATTTCTCATTCCCCACCCCCATGGGAACAAATGGAGAAATATCTCTCAGCAAAACATCTGCTCAAGAACTTTGTTAATTCAGAAGCCTCACTTTTTTCCTACAAAATATTTTGCACATTCTCTTTCAACCAGAAATAAAAGCTGTTGAACAGTTATTTCAAGCCTTAGGTTTTGTTTATTCCACTCTCATGGCCAAACACACACACACACACACACACACACACATGACCAGGAAAATTCCTACAGTAGCTGTACACTTTTCTGCTAACATTGTTAATGAGGAAGCAATACTTTGAGCAATGTTGGTGGTATTTCAATTGTTCTTGTCTGTGCTTACTAATTTGAGGAGGGTAAGTGTATATATATATAAGGAGCCAATTTTACAAATAAAATTTAATGTGTGTGTGTGTGTGTGTATATATATATATATATATATATATATATATATATATATATATATATATAATAAAATATACTTTTAACATAATTTTATGGATAAAAAAAGACAAAGTGTATGTAAATATAAAAGTGAACACAGGTCAACACCAAGTGGTGATAATCTGTTTCATGCTTTGACGCAATCATCAGGCCTGAAGATTTTGTTGAAGCATGAAACAGACTGTCACTGGAAGTATTAATGATAAAAAAGAAAAAGCCTACACTCAGCCTATAAAACTAACTGTAGGCATATAAAATTACTTTGTTTTAAAAAAAATTGTTTTAAAAAATCTGTTACTAACAAATTTATGTCTACTTCAACAAATTGGCAAATCATACTTAGATACACCACTGATACATTTTCTCACTACAATGTTTCCTAGTCTTGTTCAATGACATATCTAAGCATCAGTTTTCTTGACATGTAAAAATAACCCACCCACCTCTACCTTCTGGCCTTATTTTTATATTTTAGCATAGACTTGATGTTTAATTGGTTAATCTAAACATACCCATGAGTAAATTTTTAATTCTGACCTTATGCTCCCCACCTTTAACTTACGAAAAGAGGTAAAGATTTGTTTTTAAATTTTCCTAATAAATCATTTTTATCACAAGTTATCTACCATTGACTGAAGAAGTACCATCTTAATACTGAAAAATGAAAGATTTTGTGTAGTGATGCAAAATGTTTTCATTGTAATTTATTATAATAAAAGTTTATAATATATATATATATATATATATATATATATATATATATATATATATATATATATATATATATATATACAATATTTTTCCTGTAAATACATACACATGATAAAGTTTAATTTATAAATTAGGTACAATGTGATTAAAAAAACAACTAATAATAGAATAGAAGAATTATAATAATATACTGGATGTGCAGGTGGTGTAATGGTTAAAAGCTTGGAATGAGAAATCTACAAACTGAGTTCAAATTCTGGTTGAGATCATTATATTCACTTTTACACAAATACCCTTTTGAAAAGCATGAATCCATTTATTCTCCTCTGAGCTATGAGTTAAATAGTAGGGTAGATTGGACTTTCTAGCTGTGGTCAGCAACCAGTATAGAAGAAGGACTACTCTGAATTCAAAATTGTATGCATCCCAAGTGGGACACATACTTGCACTCTAACTAAAGTCTGCTCAGCATAGTTGTCATCTGATGTCACCAGTTCTCAACTCATTATATATTCTGATGCCACAACTATTCATTCCTGTTTTAATTGTAAATCTGATCAGTTCGATAAGGTCAAACTGGCAGCTGATCTCAAAAAGGACATACAATCTGTTGTTAACTGAGGCAAGGAAGGGCTTGTTAATTTTAACAACTTCAAAACGAAACTGCTCTCTTTTAATCGTCTGAGGGAATCCTTATTATATTCCATCAACATGGCTGATGCTAACCTCCAGGAGAGGGACTCATTGCATCTTCTCAATGTTTTCCACTGTTATAAGGTGGAAAGAGTATATTGAATTAATTGCTAAGTCTGCAGCTAGAAAAATTGGTTCACTGTGTTGTGCAAGACAATTTTTCTTACCAGAATCTATCTTACATATTTGTAAGACTACCATTCATCCTTACTTTGAATATTGCTGCCATATGTGGTTTGATGATCCTGTTATATATTTAGATAAAATTTTGATAAAATCCAAATGTTATTGTTCCTGACCTGGTTTCAGTCACATAGTTTTCCTGTGACTTCTCTATAAATACTTTCATGGGAATTGTTCTGATAAACTTTACTCTATGGTATCTAGATTGTATGAATTTAAGTGCAGTACTAGGTTGGTGGCAAAATCTTATCATTTCATAGTTCAAATGGCTAAATGTAACCATAAATTCTATGCTAACAGTTTCTTTTATCACACTTCTTGCTTGTGGAATTCTCTTCTGGTTTCCCTGTCAACTTTTATCTTCAGAAATTTAACTGCAATGTCAGTCGTTATCTTCTGTCTTCTTAATCATTGTTCTTTTATTGGCTTCTCTTGTTAGTAGTATATTTTCTCAAATTCTCTGACACTCAGAAACTCCTTGTATTTTAGTGACTTTATTGCCTTGTTTGAGGTGAAATGAAAAAAAGTTGCAGTATAAACCACAACCTAGCTCTGTGCGTGTTGAAGAAACACAAATTGATCTGAACAGATGGGGGATGCTTGGAAACAAGTCGCCATGCTAAAGATGAGAAATTGCACTGATTTACAATGTGCCTTTAAATTGAAATAGATTACTGTAACAAAATTTTTAATGTATAAAAGATTTTTGTTACTATACATCTTAGCAAACTCAATATACATATTTTTTTCATGTGAATTTAAAAATGTTTACCATTCCCCTTACAAAAAGCACTTTAAATCTTTTCTTTAGCAAATTTGAATTGCTAAAATCACAACTCTTGTAGTGTCTGACCATAATTAAGTAAAACATGTTTATTTCTGGGGTTGACCACAGGAAATAGAATTGGTTGAAACGAGGACACCTACCCCTCATCCCAACTTGCTGCTAGAAAGATCAAGTAGTTCTTGGGCCTTGTATAGGGGAACATCATTGTAAAATAAAAAAGTTTGCCCTGCTGGGAAGAATCATGATCAAAATTCAGTGTAGGGATGTTGCTTTTTTAATACCACTCCTCAATTTTGCCTTGGTTATATACAAAGTAAAAAAATTAACTGATCCTTTTAGAAAGTGATTAGAGGAAGAAGCTACCAAAGCACTTTCCCTGACCCTGTTACTATGCTTATATATAAATCAAGTTGTAACCTGATGCTTGAAAGAAATGTATTCTCATAAATACAGAAACCCATGATAGTCCCAAGCAGTAGGTGGAAGAGTAGCCACAGGTAACCAAAGAGACAGAAGAAGTACATAGCCCCAGGAATTGAAGATATAACAGAGAATGAAAATGTTGACATCACTAATGATCTTTTCCTCATACACCACCAACCCTTGAAAAATAATGCTTGAGGATTGGTCAGTCTAAGAAGTTTTCATTTGTAAACTGACAATAAAGCAGAAGAGTTGAGACCAGCTCTGTCTGCAGGCATGAGACCAAAATTTCCAAACTGAATTGTTGAACTAACTACCAATCATCAGTCTGGAGTATTGCTGTTGTTTTTGCAATATGATGTGAATAAGGCTTACAGCTACTAACTCACAGCCCAACTTACTAACTTATCTAGATTACAGCACTGCAGAATTAGAGAGTATTAAAATGATAACTGACACCCTTTACAAATAAAATCTGTTACTGTTTATACTAGTAAGAATTGGTTGCCTGTTCTGAAAGTCACTTACTTACTGCTTTACTTTTCTTGTAAGTCACCCCTTTTGCTCCAGAGGACATTTCAAACAGCTTCACCTAAGATTCCTTTAGATCAAAACTTAAATATAATGTCATTTTTTTATTGGGGCTTTATTATATTTCTAATCCTATTATAATTGTGCTTGTACCTCCCTTTTATTAGTTCACACGACCATTGCATCCTGCCAATACCTCATAAATAATCAACTATTCTATTTTGATCACATTGAAAGAGGGGAAAAGACACTACATGATTTCAGTGAGAAAATGAAAGAAAGAAGTGAAGACAGAAGTGGAGAGAGAACAGATACTACACTTTGATCTTAATATTTATTTGTAAAAATTACAAAATGTGCCACAAGGGCGAGTTTGGGGGTGGGGGGAAAGAGTTTGGTCATCTCTAGTCTTAATTCGTAACTAGCTAGCATCTCTCATTGACCCATTCGTACTGACAATAAGCCTTTCACCATAATACCACATTTGCACTAACCACTCGCACCACAATTACCAAAATACCTCAATTATTCCACTAGAATCCTAGCATGAAAATTTTATTAACACAAAAGCTGGGCGGGGGATACAATGAATGAATCCTGAAAAATAAATAATTGTTAGTATCGGGTCCCGCCCAAAGTTGAAAATGTGGCAGAAATCCTGGTTAACTGGGCAGAAATATCAGATATTTTCATATCTGATCTCGCCAGAGAACAAGAAAGTCTGTCACCTAGAGAGGAGGGAAGGGATGGGGTATAAAATACATGTGGGATCAAAGGGGGAACCTAAACACTTGCATACTCTAGCTAGTTCTGACAAAGTCTGTCAAAAGCCTATCTTACGTTAACCGGGTCTGGGTTGACTGACAATTCAGCGCGTGGCCCAATATTCTTTGACCTAAGTCATGTCTAACAACCACTCAAGGTTAGCTCCTCTCACATGCACCAATTGTGAAACTCTCACCCAACATTTGCTGAATTTCAGCGAAGAGAGACGCACCTTTTCCGCCCTGATCTTGACTTTAAGCTGATGCTTAAAGAAAGCGACCAGTTGGGAAGAGGAGAACTTCTCGCCTCCGTGAAAGACCTTCTGTCGCGTCGTCCACACAACCATTTGCATGATGCCAAGCAAACACAAGATTACATACTGCTGGTTCTTTGTCACTGGCGGCAGCATGTTGGAACAAACCGTGCTGGCATCAAGGAAGAACTTTCCGCCCAAGATGCGAACCATGTAGCCTTCAATCAGCCTACACAGCGGGATTACGACACTACAGTGAAGGAAGGCATGCGCAATGGACTCCTCCCACTCACCGCAGCGCACGCACGTTGGTGTTGCCACCAGTCCCGCTGCATAAAGCCTCTTGCCGACCCACACTTTGATCTTAGTCAAAAGGCTGAGAAGCAATGGCAACAGCTATAAAAGATCTTTTTTTCAGAGACACAGGTAAGATAATTGCCAAAAATCCAGTTATCATAAATAAAAGAACATTATCAGCTGAATTATTTTAAAATTATTATTGTGAGAAATGTTCGTAAGATAGCAATTTGGAAAGAAAGAAAGGGAGATAGAACTGTTTAATATCTCCTGTCAATACCTCATAAATAATGGACTATTCCATTTTCATTGTGCAGAAAAACAAAAAAAAAACATGCTATTTGGTTTCATTAAGAAAATGAATGAAAGAATGAAAGAAGTGAAAACAGAAGTGCTTAAAATTTGTTTTAGTGAAATGGAAAAAAGTTGTCAATTTCAAATCTTTGCATTTGTACCACCTTCTTAAAAATAATGGCCAGCATTCATATTTATGATTGTTATTGCACTATTTTCTTAAAGTTGTTAAGCTCAAATATTTAACGATGTGATAGTGGAATTTCTATAGATATTTTCTCATAGAACTTGCCATGAGTTTATACAATCATTAACTGAAGATTCATCAGAAAATTCAAATAAGAAAACCATGAAATTTTCAGAGGACTTTCTAGTTAAATCAAATGTATTTGAGCCCAGAATTTGAATTGCTAGTTTTTTAGGCAGGAAGACCCTTCCCATTTAAAAGATTCTGACAACACATCCTTCGTATCCCATTCGCAATCATAATTTGACTATGACAAATTTGGCCCCAAATTAAGTTGTTTAGTAAAACTTGAAATGGGCCTAACTCAAGAGAGATATTTTTCACCAATGACTGTGTTGAAGCCCAATTAAAAATCCTTGACTTCATTTGTCGATTTTCAAGTGATGCAAGTTATCTCTCCTTGAAAAGTGCACCAGCCTTCCTACGCATTTCTACTTTGCGGCATATAAATAAGCTGGGCTTAGTAAATAGCAAGCGCTTTTTTATCATCTTTCAGACATTAATAAAAATCATACATGAGTAGTTTTTCAGGTTAACTAAACATTTAGCTATTTTTTACGAGAAGAGACCCATCCTTTCATTGTCCAAACATGAATAGAAGAAGAAAAGAAACATCTAGAAAAGCCATGTACTTCACAAACCTGTTTCTTTTTTTTTTTTTTTTTCATATCACATTTAGATTGCAGGGATTATTGCTGCTCAGCTCTCTTTCTTGCGGTATCAGTAAGATCATTTTACTAATCAAATATTTCATACTGATGTGTACAGTAATTATTTAGGAATATTCAGGTTTTGTTTCAGGCTTTTCAGAACTGTTGAATATCCAGCAAGTAGTAGTCAATAATAAATTATAATTGTCAGACGATAAACTGCATACAAATTGACATTCATTAGTTACTTGGTATTATTAAAAAAAAAACACTAATATTAATTCTTTTACTTAATACAAACGGCATCCTGTCCTACAGCAAATAAAGCAAAATTAACAGTTTTCTCTGAGGTTAGACTACCAAATGAGGCTTCCATATTTACAGCAGAGCAACAAGCCATTAAGATATCACTTGAACTTATTAAAAACTAAAGAAAAACAAAAGTTTATCATATATTCAAGTCTTGTAGCTCTGAAAATGAGAGAGTTCAAACATCCATACATCTTAGACATACTATGTGGAGTGAATAGCCAGGGTCAAATGCAAAATAAGTAACAGAACTGTCCAACAAACAGAATTGACAAAGTTTGCAATAAGAAAAAGAAAAGAAAATAACAGGGGAAAAAATAATATAGAGCAAGCAAACAATATATACAAGGGCAATTAAACAGTATTAAGGCAATGTCACAGTAATATGGTAAAAAGTTCACAAACTAAAAATTGTGCTGACACACAAAAACAAGTTTGGACAAGTGAACATAGCATTCTGACTTCAAGACAGACTGGGACTTTGTCATATGAAACCAAGAACCAGCCTATTTTATTGGCTAGGAAGAAATCCCAGAATGCATTTGCGTGCTTCTGCCTATAAAATTGGGAGTGGAAAGTATTTTGCAGTCATTCCCATGCAGATTGAAATCAACATACTAGAAATCTATACTAAAATAGTTAAATCACGAAAATCAGCCATCCTAGCCTGGATTCTAAGTCACGTTGGTATACCGGGTAATGAGATAGCAGAAAAACAAGCTAAAGACAATCTTGACATGACAGCATAATGATATCTCATACAAACTTCAGAAACAAAATAAAAGAACATATCAAAATGTGCTCATCTTGTCTGGCTTTCACCTCTCTTGACTGAGAAAAAGACTGGTGTTATATAGATCTCCCAGTCCCAGACCCACGCTGACTATTGGCTAATACCTACTCTAAGTAGAAGGTCTTCTCTCAACAGACCATTGTGGAAGGGGACACAACTCCTGGTGCTTACAGCATCACATACAACCAATTCGAGTCGACCTGATTCACTGTTAAACTCCCCAACTGATCTCCTAATCACAGCACCAACATGCAGGGGTGGGTGTTTCCTTCTGGTACTCCTTTGCAAGGGAGGTACTTTGACCTCATTGTAATTACTACATGGATGAGGTATGTCATCCTCAGTGTTGTCACTATTCATCTGCACCACAGCAGGAGGCACATCGAAAATCCGAGAATCTATTTCCAACTCCCCATCACTTGTGAATGAATCATTGTTGTCACATGTAGGTGAGAAGTCTTTATCATAACACGGCATGCCATCACTCAGGATGGATTGCAGACTCATGATCGCAGTGACCCTCTGCGCTTTCTTTTTCCAATTGAATTCGATGCTAAAGTCTGGTTCCTCTATGATGAGAGTTGCACACAGGGAAGATTTTTTGTCAACAAACACCACTGCACCCGAAAGAGTGATTCCCACTCCTTCCAGCTTTTTGATTGCATTCATCCGGATGAGTTCCAGCTTCTCTATCTATTCAACCACTAGAAGACTGGACACCGGTCTGTTAAACCTTAGAATTAACTTTAAATCGAATTTGAGGTCTGCCATCATCTGTCAATCGCTGAAATAGTTTGTATTCATCTTGTCTAGTTTTTGCATGTTAAGAGTGCCTCTCTTAAGTGAGAAAAACACTGGTGTTATATAGCTTTCCCAGTCCCGCACTGACTATTGGCTAATACCTGCCCAGTATCATTCATATGCAAATAGTCTGTGCCACCTAGAAGATCTTTCAACAGCCCATTGTGGAAGGGGATGCAACTCCTGGTGCTTATAGCACCAAATACAACCAACTCAGAGTCTTTTATTAGGCTAACCTGATTCTCTGTTACACAAAAGAATATGGCAAGCAATATGAAACTCAAAACCTAACAAACTATATGATATTCAACCAACTATAGGAGAATAGTTGCCAGGTTTTCAGAAAAATAAGATGCGAAGAAATAGCTTTATCCAAACTCCAGATAGGACGTACACATCTCACACTCACCTCTACTAAAAAACAAAACTTCCATATCATACAACAGATGATGTCAAGTACCTTTCATAGTCAACACATACTCATAAGTTGCTATCATCTGTGAAACCTAAGCAAAATATTATTGTGCAAACAATACAAAAAACTCTTTCAAAATCCTAAGCCAAACAATACCCTTCTTAAAATAAAACTTCATATCAAAATATAAAACTATAAAAACTCCCAAGAAAACTACATAAAACCCTTAATATATTTTGAAAACAGAAAAAAAAAAGGAAAAAGAAGTCTTCAGACTTCATAAAAGACCCCCACTAAAAATAACAATCAAACTCTATTGACCAACTTGTATGAGAAACTGAATGCAAAATAACTTTTATTAGAAACCAGTATCTCCAATCTCTATCTATAAAAGGCAGGATGTGTGTGTGTGTGTGTAACAAATGCACGGCCGCAATTTTTGACGGATTTGCACCAAAATTTGCATGCACATGCTCCAATTTAGCGGGAAGGCCAAGACCGATGTTGCATTTCCCAACTCCTATCGATAGTGGAAATAATCAATTTTTTCATGCTTCTATGGCAGTTTTCATGTAGTTTGTGGCCATTTTGTACTGGCCAGAGTGAGAGTTTATAGCTGGCTGCCAGGAATAGGCAGGAAGATTCTATTGGCCAGCGTGAGAGCCAACAGCTGACTGACACGAATGTTAACTAGCATGCTAGCATACAAAAAAAATCGATAGCTGCATTTGTCACAAGTGGGAATAATTTAAATCTGCATAGCACTTTACTCCAATTGGCTCATTTGCTTGCTTAAACTCAACGTTGATTCTGATTTCGCAGAACTGGGTTGGGTGTGAAAATGTTATTTGTTGTTAACATTCTTTTTTCATTTGTTTTTTCTAGTTACGAGTCCTTTTTTAAAGCTGATCGTTTTGTGTTCATTTTGTTTAGTTCTTTTTTCGTAACAGATTTAATGTTTAGTATAGAGCTTAGAAAAAATTTGCAGTGTGATATAGGCAAGAAGTAAGTCATGTAGCAACATCAGCACGGCAAAGGGCACTGCTTTAAAGGCAAGGAAGGGCAAAAATATTTTAAGTCAAGTGATAGCGATTGCTGTATGAGTTGTATGATTTTTGCATCAAGCACGGGCAACGCCGGGCCATGCTGCTAGTAACTGACTAAAAAGAAAAAAAAACTTTCCCCAACTAACCTGTATTTCAAACTATCACTGGTCCACATATAACATCAAGCTGTACGCAACTACAATGTAAAACCTTTATCTGGCCTTAAATAACCCTATAGGGGTTGATGGACCATTAAGCAGAAACAAAACCAAATTAAACCTCAGTAATTCTGGAGGAACATTGAAAAGCTGTATTTAGGAGTGAAGACAGTGAAGACAGGTATAACTGATCATGTATGGAGGGAAAAGGTTGCACATCACCAACTGTGGAATGAAGTACAAATATTAGACAGAAGAAAACTAGAGAGTCAAACATTTGAAAGAATCAGCACATGTACTAAGCTTAGTGGGCCTAGCATAGAAATAAATATGATATGGGAACTGTTAAAAAAAAAAGGAAAGACAGTGAAGTTTCAACAGCAACAGCCACAGTAGAAAAGAAGAACCTTGTTAAATGAAGTTAAGCATAACAAGAAGCAGCAGCACTCACCAGCAGAATCAGCATGTTCTCAACTCAGGATTGTTCTATACGACAATAGCCTAGTGGATTAAAGCATTGGTAACAGTAATTGTGAGTTCAATTCCTGAGCCAGGTACTTTGTACTTGGACTGAGTGAAAACAGTGAGCAATAGCTGAGCAGCACTAAAAATAAGAACTAGATGAGATATATTCCTAGACATGGACAGCAAATTGTTAAAGATATCTGAAGGTGATTGACACAAACTCATTACATGTGTAGTATGCCTGAAATAGTAGTTTAGTACAACTTTTCACTTTGTGACCTGTTTAGGGGAATTGAACCCAGTCATTGCATGAGGTGTGGCTATAATTCAAAGTATATTATTTGGTATTAAATAATATATCACAATTTTATGAGGAAGGTTATCTGAAAAGAATATATAATTGCCTAATAATATCGAGAAAACCTCATCTGGGAAATTCATCTTGTAAACAACAGTGACTTTATTGAGTAATTCATTAACTGAAATGTCTGTAGCATTAACATTTATCAAATTTATCTGCAAATAAAATCACATTTTTTTAATCATTTCACCTCAAAAAGGGCAATAAAACCATTAAGAAACATGAGCTTACTGAGTGTGAAAGAGTTTGAGAAAATTTATGAAAGAGCGAGACCAATAAAAGAACAGGAAGCAGATGATGACAACTGACATTGCATTTAAATTTTTGAAGATCAAATGTGACTGGAAAGCAGGGAGCTAGAAAAGAGTTCCACAAGAGAACTTATCTACACAACATTTATCAATTTCAACTATAAAATGATGAGACCTAGCTACCAATCTAGTACTGTGCTTAAATTTGTAAAGTCTAGGTATCAAAGAGGAAAGTTCATCAAAATAATTACTATGAAAATATTTATAGAAAAAGCACAGGGAAGCTACATTCAGAAATGGTCATTGGGAAGTGACTGAAGCTGAGATGCCAGATCAGAAAATCTGTGTAATAAGTCTGAAATAAATACAACTTCTTATGACCAGCTTGTTTAGTGACCAGCTCACTGGAACAGAACCTGCTCATTAAGTGAGGAGTAGTTGTGTTTCATCATAAATTTTAGGTGATTATCTGTATTCTTAAACATGTTAAAGCGTTTTTATAAATGTACTTCTGTAACATGGTTATAATTAAATATTGTTCAACACAAACACCTGACAGATGCATAAAAACACCTGAATAGATATATGATATAGAATGAAAGTATTTTGGAGGAAACAAAAACTTACCTGTTGGTTTGAGTTTCAGATAAGAGCAAGATATACATAAAAAGGCTAGTTTATGAAACTCTGGAGGTTGGGGTGCTGAATATAACATCAATCAGCTAAGTGAAAAAATTTTATATTTGCGTTAATCCTATATATTTGCTAAATATCACTTAATATTGACACAAAGCTCCAAGTGTAGGGAAGCCAGTGGAGACTCACGATTTATAGTAAGGATCTTTGAAACCAGTTTACTAACCATTACTTCACAGTAAGATGTTCTTTCATACATATGCACATAGTGAGGATGAAACTCACAAGACACTTATCATTGAGATCAAAGAATACTGCATGTATTAAAAAAAGTAACTTTGGTGGAAAGTTCTTGAGGATGCTGCTATCGAGTTTTGCCAAAATGTTAACCTGCACCCTGGGTTTTTTTCAAACATCTTTTTTTCTTAAACAATATACGTCTTCACTTGAATAAAAGATTCAACATTTACTCACTTTCATTTATTAGGCATTAAATTAAATCATTTAACATCTTATATATATATATATATATATATATATATTTCATTAAAGGGGACTGACAAGGTACTATGATTAAGCTTTTTATTAAATTTTTCTTGTGTTTATATCAGTGTTTTCTTTTCTGGACATAAAGTGTATAAAAACTGTTCAAATGTTCTATATATCCGAGTGTTTCCAGTTATTCTATTAGCCATTATCAAGGATGTTTTTTATTTTTATTTTTAACTGAATGTATACATTTTTATGTTTATCTAGACTGATGGGAAAGTTTGTTTTTTTTTATTCAGTCACATTGTAGCTGTGTTCATAGTTGATGTTGTCTTTTTCTTTTTTATTATTAAGGCTTTAGCCTTTTTTTACCTGCGGATGAGGCTATCATAGTTGTATTTTCTACAAGTAAATTTGTTAGGTTTCTTCATAGATCACCAAATTAGACTATTTCTTTCTAAGTTAACCAATAGCAACACTGAACATACAGTTAAAAACAATATCTGTAGTGAACGAGATAATCAATTACCCCGGAAAAAAGTTCGTGTTTTGTGTGCGATCTGCCGGGGAGGGATTGCCAAAAAGTAGTCAGCAAAACTCTTATAGCGATTTACCTCGTCAACCCAAGCGACAGCGCGTCGCATGTATTCTGTGACGAAAAAGAAACAAGTCCGTCGCAAGGAGTCGCTATAAGAGTATATTAATATGCAAATTACGGACATCCTATCCCGGCTGTCGACGAATGGAAAAAATAGGTTCTGCCGATAAAAGCAGTTGGTGTTGTCGACTCGGGAAGGAAAATTCGGGCAGTTTTAGCTACTGCATTCGTGAGTTATTTTCCTGACGTGTTACAAGTGATTTTCTTTCTTTGTGTTGTGAAAGCCACACATTTGCTTTGAGAACGCTTACGCTTCAATATCTTTTAACATTTTTTTATAAAAATCAAATACACATTAACTATAAGCAAGAGAATTTTCCCTTAGAAACCTTATAAAGAAATGTGCAACCCCAGTTGACCAGAACAAGAAAATTAAATTATCTACTATAAAAAATTTAAAACAGCTAACCTTATCATCAACAACTCATTTGCAAAATCCAAATTACAGAAAACCAACATTATTTATGAATTCACATGTCCCTCAAGGATCTTGTTATATTCTGTGTAAATAGGAATATGGAATGGACAAACACGGTGGATAAATAGTAACAGGTTTATTGCAGAAACCAGTACAACAAACAAGGAAGTGTTAGTTAGGCGCACGGTCATTGCAAGTCAGTACAGTTGTGTGCGTGCTGCTATCGGAAGGCTGCTAGTTCTTGTAGATCCCAGCTCATCTCGCTGTCTGCTATCCTAACGGATACTTATAGGTGATTACCACCTATAGTGCCACCACTCATGAGGGATGACAGGTTATTTCATCACATCAGAACTGCATTCCTGATTCAACCAAATTCCTGAATAATTATACTGGACATGCCACAAAATGATTATCAAGAAGACTCACATTACATCTCTCTGACCATAGATCAATTAGGACATTTAAACACACATGAAAACCTATCAATCTCTAAACTTCATCTGCAACATACTCTTAGGAAATACAACTTATCTACTTGTAAAAAAAAGGTTAAAAATAATGTAAGCATTAATAATAAAAAGAAAAAAACAAAACTTCAGAACATCAACTATGAACATGGCCATAATATACTAATTGTTTGTTAAATAAAAAAACATTCCCATCACTCTAGATTAGGTACCTCCACTACTTTGCTGAAAAACAGCATAGCATGATGAAAAAAAGGCCCCAAATTTAATAAAAATGAAGTTTTATTGGAAATTCTTGCAAAAGTCAAATTATTGTTGGATTTTACAGAAATTCTCAGAACTTATTCACAAATGAATTAAATTATTTTTTAAATATGTTTTTTAGGAAATCTTGGTAATTTTTTTTTTTTTACATCTATTACCCACTTTATTTTATTTTATGAAATTGAGAAATTAAATTCCACCCACTTCATATTTGTATTAGTTAAAAGCAGGAGTCCTTGGAGAATTTAAATAATCAATTTGTTTTTGTCAAACAGAAAGATCATTTACCAAAAAATTGCTCTAAATAGTAAAATATAAAATGCAATAAAACTAAGACATTATTTAATTAGAAAAGCTTTTCATTATTTTTATAAATAAGATATATTAAGGACAGTATTGTCATAAGAAAAATGTTTTTGATGAATAATGAATTTTTACAAGAATTGTTTTCATTTTTTTAAAGTTTTAATTAAAATAATTTAAGTTAATAAGTTTTAAATCTTTTAAAATTCTTTATTAATATATTTATTATATTAATCTTTTATATAATATTATTATTAAGTAAAACTATATTTACTAATCATAAATGTAAAAGCTTAGCACAAATCATCAAGCACCAATATTTTTAAAAGAATTTTGAATTTTTTTTTGTATGTGTATAAACATGCCAATTTTTGTGTTGCTCATACACATTATCAGAAAATAAGAATGATATCTATGGTAATTTTAAAGCTAAAATTTCTAAAATTCACTAAAACATTAGATTATGGGGAATTTTTTCCTAAATTTTTAAGATTATTGAGTACTTAATAGTTATATATAAAAAGGTTCTTATGTTATATTCAATTTTTTTATGGTTAAAGTCCCCATAGAACAACATCAGATAAACATTTGTCATCAAGCTATGAAACATGTCAAAAGCTTAAATAAACTACTACTGCTGGGTTAAAAAATGCATTTCTGCAATATTTTAAACTTATAGTAAATAATATTTGTTTCAAATCAGATTAATTATGTTTTAAATAGGCTAATATTTCTCAAATAAAGTTTCAGAAAAGTATATTTTATTTTTGGAAGTTTTTTTAATAAAGAGAATTACGTTGCAATGAACGAGAACTAAAAAAATGGTACTAAAATCAAATTTTTTAGCAACAATTCCTTCAAGTCAATTTAAATTTGTAATGAGTTGGTCGGTCAACTTGACACCCCCAAAGTGAGTGGAGGCGGGCAGGCACGGGAACTGTGATTGGTAGCTGGCTTGTTGGTGTTTTGCATAGGTGAGTTACCAAGCTCTATGTAAAGGGCTGGAATGAGAAGGAGGGCAGTTTTGTCCCAGAAGTGGAGACTGGGCCCGTCGCTACAACAGCAGGAGAGAGACAAAATTTTTTTTTTGTGACTGTTATGGTGGAACACACCTGTTCTATTGTTAATAGACTCTCCCACCTATAATAAGTAGGAGTAGTAGGAGTCACACAGTGAGTCGGTCAGTCAGTCAATGCCGGACGACCATTAGTCAGATACTAAGGTATCAGCGACTACCACTAGATTTCTCTGCGTCAATACCTTTTATATCAAGTTCCTAACGTTTTGTACGTTGAACCTATTTTAAGACCGACTTAGTACAAATACAAGCCTCCACTGTGAAATCACTCCATAACACATTTGGCGACGAGGATTTGAACTCATACAAAGGAAAGAAAACTTTCGTTCACCATAACACACTTGGCGATGAGGTATTCGGATTCATACGGTGGAAGAGAAAAAAAATTTTGTTCGCCACATAACAAATTTGGTGACCTGGAATTTGTACTCATATGGAGGAAAGAAAAAAAAAAAATTTCACCCGCCATAACAAATTTGGCGAAGGGATTCGGATTCATATGGAGGAAGAAAAATTTTTGTTCACTACAGTATAATTTGGCTAAGGGATTCGAATTCATACGGTGGAAAAAAAAAAAAAAAAATTTGCCACAATATTTTTGGTGACGAAATTCGTACTCATATAGAGGAAAAAGAAAAAATTTGCTTGTCACAATTATTTCAGCAACAAAATCTCGGATTCACATTTAAAAAAAAAAACTTGGCAAAGTTTTTCGAAAGACAAGACATCAACTTAGTGATGAAAAAAATCAGTCGTATTCTCAACTGAGAAAAGAATTTTTTTTTCTCTATAAGACAGTTTGCTCAAATAGGTCACGAATTGCAAATTCGTAGGACCTCCCCCCCACCTACAATATTTAAGCATTGTGTAAACTTTTTGCGTAGATGGAGGAATGCAAAAATATATTCCAGGAAATTTTTAAGTTCCAGACGGAACAACAGATGACAATATTAGAGCAACAGGAAACATTCCAGATGCAACTACAGGAGGAAACTTTTAATAGACAAATGCAGTTTCAACAAGAAATGGAACAGATGCATAGGGAGTTTCAAAACAAAATTCTGGAAATAACTGAGAAGAGGAAAGAGAAAAATCTACAAAATGATTCTTTCCCAGAGAATACAATATGGAATTCAATTGAAATATTCATGTACAGTCCAGATGAAGAGATAACATTTGAGGAGTATTATAAAAAATATACGGACATGTATAACAAGAACTGCCACTCGTGGTCTGAAGGAAAGGTTAGACTTCTTTTAAGCAAGTTAGGAACTGCTGAGCATAACAAATTGGTAAACTACATTTTACCGAAAAAAACTAGTGAGTTGACTTTTACCAAGGTGGTAAATATATTAAGTGAATTATTTAGTAAAAAGACATCTTTGTTTCAGAGGAGGTGAAAATGTTTGAATCTGATGAAAGATGACAAACAATACTATATAACGTACACAGCCAATGTGAATAAGCATTGTGAAGAATTCAAGCTAGCAGAGTTAAACGCTGACAATTTTAAGTGTTTGTTCAAGGGCTGGTATCGGAAAGAGACGCAGAGTTGAGAAAATTAGCGCTGTCAAAATTGGAAAATGAACCAAGAATTACGATACAGAAGTTGGCAGAAGACTGCACAAGATATGTTAGTGTAAAGAAAGATTCGAAAAAGATAGAACAGTCTGGCATTTCGCATGTAAGGAAAATACGCTACAAAAAAGAAAGTCAGTCTACCAAAAAGAATTCTAAAATTGCGGATTATCAAACAAAAAGTGAAATACCAGAGAAAAATAAACAAACTCCCGAAGCCATGTTTTGCTTGCAGTGAACTACACTGGTACAGATATTGCAATTTTAGGAATAAAAAATGTTTCAATTGTAAAATAGTGGGTCATAAAAGCTCGCACTGCAGGTAAAAAAACAAAGACAATAAAATAAGAAAATTAAAGTCCAACGAGGTGAACGATGGAATAACCAGAAAATCTGTTACCGTCGGAATAAGTAATAAAAAAATAAAAATGCAACTCAACACTGGTTCCGACCTATTATAAATTTGCATACGTGGAAGAACTTGGGGAAACCAACTTTAATGAAAACAAATAAAATTAGGAGGTCAGTGACGGGAGAAAAAATACAATTTATTGGAGAATTTGTTACAAACGTCACGTTAAATAAAAAAAAAACATGAAAAGCTAAACTATTTGTCATAGAAAATACTACAAACTTACTTGGTACGAATTGGATAACAGAATTTCAATTATGGGATCTACCGATAAGTTCTTTCTGTTACAAGGTTGAAAGTTTAAACTCAGAAGCCCAAAAATTAGTAAGGAAACTTAAGGAAACATTTCCTACATTTTTTTCTCCAGGTTTGGGAACGTGTACCAAGATGGAGGCAAAATTCCAGCTAAAAGAAAACACTCAGGTGGTATTCAAAAAGAAAAGGAATGTGCCGTTCGCTTCAATTGAACACATAGATAAAGAATTGGACAGATTAGAGAAAACCGGTGTACTTGAAAAAGTTGAGTCTAGTGAATGGGCTACACCGACGGTATATGTGAAAAAAAAGTCTAAAGAAATTCATGTTTGTGCTGATTTCTCCACGGGTTTAAATTCGGCACTCAAAGACTATAATTATCCTTTACCAACAGTGGAAGAAATATTTGCGAAGCTTAATGGAGGCACAATATTTTCGAAGATAGACCTCAGCGATGGATATTTGCAAATACCGGTAGAAAAAGAAATGTCAAAACTTTTGTGTATAAATACACATCGGGGGTCTGTATAAATTTAACAGATTACCTTTTGGGGTTAAGGTAGCGCCTGCTGTTTTCCAACTAGTAATGGATTCGATGTTGGGTGGTCTAGATTTTGTGGTAGCTGGACGACATCCTCATGAGAATTACAAGTATAGCAGAACACGTGGAACATGTAAATGCAGTAGTTTCAAGAATATAGGATTTGGGATTTAAACTCAAGGAAAACAAATGTGAGTTTTTATGGAGAAAATAAAATATCTGGGGCAGATCATCGATAAGAATGGTAGAAGGCCAGACCCAAAGCGAGCAGCGGCTATAAAAGATATGCCGGCTTCGAATGATATTACCACATTACAAAGTTTTTTGGGATTAGCCAATTATTACCAAATATACATCCCTAAAATGTATGATCTGCGGGCACCATTAAATGAACTACTGAAGAAAGGAAAACCCTGGAAATGGACTAATGAATGCCAAAAAGCATTTGAAAAGATAAAGGAAGTGTTAACCTCGGAATTATTTTTAACCCATTACAACCCGGAGTTAGAGATCATAGTAGCTTGTGATGCAAGTGCGTATGGAGTAGGAGCATGTATCTTACACAAAATGACAAATGGTCAAGTAAAACCAATTGCTCATGCTTCTAGAGCACTACTTCCAGCTGAGAAGAATTACTCTCAGATAGAGAAAGAGGCACTAGGAATAATTTTTGCAGTAGCAAAATTTCACCGTTTTCTCCATGGTCGACATTTTAAGCTACAAACCAACTATAAGCCTCTAATTTTGATTTTTGAATCGAAAAAGGGTTTGCCGACGCATACAGCCAACCGTCTACAGAGATGGGGTACAATATTGCTAAACTATAACTTTAGCATGGAGTACATACCATCGAATAAATTTGGCTATGTTGATGGGCTGTCCATGTTAATTCCAAAAATGAGTGAACCTTTAGAAGATACAGTAATTGCCTCACTGAAGTCAGAAGAAGAGCTGAAATTTACTGTATGTAATGCAGTTCGGGAACTTCCGGTAACTCTAGAAAAAATAAAAGAAGCCACCAGGGACAAGTATATTTTGAAAATAAAAGAAAAAATAGCCAAGAGGGACCAGTACACAACAAATGTTTTTTCGCTTTGCGATACAGTATTGTTGTACAGAGAACGTGTGGTGATTCCATACACACTGCAGAAGCAAATACTAAAGGATTTTCATACTGGTCACCCAGGCAGCACTAGAATGAAGAGCCTAATGCGAAGTTTTGTATATTGGCCAAATATGGACAGGGACATTGAGAACACAGTGGCAAAATGTAAAGGCTGTGCTTTAGCTGTAAAGGCACCCCCAATAAAATTTAACTCTTGGCCAAAAACAGACTTACCATGGTCTAGGTTACATGTGAATTTTGCAGGTCCACTGAATGGATACCATTACATCATAGTAGTGGATAGTTTCTCGAAATGGCCTGAGATACAAAGGATAAGAAAGTACTAAAAATTTCCCGCTGGAATTGTTCGCAAGGTTTGGTGTAGTAGACACAATTGTGACGGACAACGGAAGTCAGTTTACGTTGAAACAATTTAAAGATTTCTGCAAGGAATACAATGTTGAACATGTTACCACAACTCCATATCACCCAAGATCAAACGGGTTAGCTGAAAAATTTGTGGACACTCTGAAAAGAGCTCTAAAGAAAGCTAGGGAAATACCTGCAGATGAAGCCCTACAGAAGTTTCTACAGGTATACAGAATTGCCCCAAATAACGGAACACCAGCCTCACAGTCGCCAGCCGAGGTGATGTTCGCATGTTGGGTAAGATCTGTCTTCGACAAATTATTACCAAAAAAGACAAAGCCAGGTAGAGAAAAATTTATTCAAGTAAAACAAAATACAATCCTGGTGAAAAAAATATATTTTAAGGTCTATAAGCAGAATAAATAAAAAATAGAAAAGCGGAATGGCAATATGATGTACTTGGTGAAAGGCAAAAAATTCACGTGCAGAAGGCACATTAACCAGATCAGACGACGTGCTTCAGATGTGGTTGACAGCGGTCCCATGGAAGAAACGCCGATAGAGGCGATTTTTTGATACGTTTGATCTAACAACGCCTGCAACAATTTTACCTGAGGTGCGCCAATCCAGGAGAAAAAGAAAGGCAACTGATCATTTAAAAGTGGATCCAAAACAAAGGAGATACGCTACGATGTTGCTAAAAAAAAGTTGTTTGTTTTTTTTTTTTTTATATATTTTTCCTGTAAAAAAAAAAAAAAAAACAAAAACAAAACTGTTTACTCCTACGGAGTAAAGTTTTAGGGGGGATGTTATAGTGGAACACACCTATTCTATTGTTAATAGACTCTCCCACCTATAATAAGTAGGAGTAATAGGAGTCGCGCAGTGGGTCGGTCGGTCAGTCAGTCAGTCAGTCGATGCCGGATGACCGTTAGTCGGATACTAAGGTATCAGCGACCACCACTAGATTTCTCTTCGTCATTACCTATTATATCAAGTTCCTAATGTTTTGTACGTCAAACCTATTTTAGGACCGACTTAGTACAAATACAAGCCTTCACTGTGAAACATGTCAAAAGCTTAAATAAACCACTATCGCTGTGTTAAAAAATGCATTTCTGCAATATTTTAAACTTATAGTAAATAATATTTGTTTCATATCAGATTAATTATGTTTTAAATCAGCTAATATTTCTCAAATAAAGTTTCAGAAAAGTATATTTTATTTTTGGAAGTTTTTTTTAATAAAGAGAATTACGTTGCAATGAGCGAGAGCTAAAAAATGGTACTAAAATCAAATTTTTTAGCAACAACTTCTTCAAGTCAAATTAGTTTTGAAATAGAGCAAAGTATTTTACTTATTGGAAATATTAAATTTAATCTATTATATATGTTCATAGTATCCCAAAGTTGAATGTGAAGTATTAGATTAGGTAATTGAGAAATACCCAGGTATAGAGTGTAAAACATGTTCCAATCATGCAAACCGTTTCAGTCTTCTATTTTTCCAATATATAATAAATGCTTCACCAGAAGAAAGAAAAATAACACCATCTGGTATAAGTGATTCTTTTTCTCCTTGGCTCACTGATGTGTACACCTTTTGTTTTTTGGAGGAGTTATGGAAACATGACAGCAGATGCCTTTGCTTGGACTTTGGTTTATGTGTCACTATCATTTCAGTAGCTGAATCCACAGTCTTTATTGAATCCATAAAAGTTGACGATTCCATTTTTGGTAAGCTGTATGTCACTGTAGACTCTTCCTTGCTGCCAACCTCTGAAAATGTGTCTGTTGCAATAGTCACTGTCCCTAAAGGCAGCTTCTCAAGCTGCCTGAGGCACTCATGAATTTTGGCATTCATGTCGAAATGGAATGTTTGTTTTTTCTGGTTGATACACAAGTTAAGTTCTTCAACTTCTTTCTCATTGTTTAGTCTCTCTTTGCTGATTGTTGTGATTAAATTTAGAAACTGTGGCTTGTTCTTGCCTTGGAAGGAAGTGTCAAATATCTGATTTGTCTCTGACAGCATTGACAGTAATTTATTAACCTCATTTTCCAAAGTTTCCATCTTGTGGTCTTCTTCATCACAAAATTTATCAAGTTCTTCAAGTAGTTGGGTTTCATTATTCTGCAAAGCTTCAACAAGGCGTGCAGTCATTTTCTGGATCTCTGCAGCAACTTTGTCGCGATTTTCTTGGTAGGAATTTCTCTAAATAAAAAAAGATGTGATAAGAAGAATAACATTTAGAAATTAACAGATTTCTTTTTTGTCATTACTAAAAGAAACACTAAATAATAATGTTACTTGATAGTTAACTCCCTAATTAAACAACAATAAAATTTGGATAATGTAAAACCAATGCTGAAATAGTTGGCATATAATTACTAAGTTCTGGCTTCACAACAAAAAATCCCTAAAAATAAAAATAGTACAGTAGGACCATGCAGCATAAGTTTAATTAGTCCCCAAACTGAGCTAGTATTGCAGATTACACATATTACAAAGCATTTTTCCCACTGAAATTAATGGAAGATTAATTAATCTGTTTCATTTCCCCCAAAGCATTTTAGAATTTAAAAAAAATAGGAAACTGACAGTAAGAAATTAAATCACAAAAATACATGTAATATGAACATGATAAGAGAGAATGAAAGAAAGAAACAGATTTTAACAAACTACAAACCTTTCATGAAGAAAGTTTCTGGCATTTTTGCTCAGAACTTAAGGACTTTTATGGAATTTGATTCACCTCCGGTACTCGCAGGTCATTTGTTTAGAAACATATCAATAGAAATCAGTTTCATTCTTGATTTCAAAATGCCACAAAAATACTCAACACAATTTTTGTTGAACAAATCAGCCACATGACTTACACTTAATTTTTGTGGGTGGTATTTTTCCACATCACTAACACTTCTTTGATTTCATTGTGGGGGCAACCTCCAACACACTTTCCTCTTTGGTTAGTTCCTTTATCTCCTCCATGTTTTGATGCTCCTGAAGCAGCTGAAGTTCCTCTGTCATCAGCTCCTCTTCATGCTCATTGGGAAAGGGAAGCAATCAATAGAATTAGTAGGTGATATTATCTGATAAGTACTCTGAAGTATTTTCTCCAACAAAATGAATAAATGTTCTGGACATCAGATGTTCACAGATGTGTTTCACTTTGTCTTTGACCATGTTTCTTAGAAGCAGATGACGTCAGCTGGTAATGTTTCCCTTTACTTCAGTCACTGACTGTTCCCATGTATATGATGGCTGCTTGTACAAAAATGCTCACGAATGGCAGCTCATAAAGTTGCTTGTATAATTGTGCACTTGTACTACGAGGTTCTACTGTACAAAAAGCAGTAGTAATGGAAAAAAAAGTTCACAAACTAAGAATTGGAGTTGACATGCAAAAGCAAATTTGAACAAGCAAATGTAGCATTCTGACTTCAAGACAAAACAGACTGAGTCTGATGAAACCAAGAATCGGCCTGTATTATTGGCTAGGAAAAAAATCCCAGCATGCATTTGTATGCTTCTGCCTATAAATTGGGGAGGATTAACAAGTGTTTTGCATTCATTCCCAAGGATTAGGGACATTCCTATACAGGAGTGGAATCATTTCCTGTAGCTTGGAAATCAATAACCACACTCAGTCTAAATGGATAAGTGCACTTAGTGTAGACTCACCCAGAGAATTGTGAGTTTTATTTTATGTTTGTCATTGCATTGTTATTTTGTGCCTCCATTTTTGTCTACCAACCATTTGTTTGTTCCTGTTTTGGGAGGAGGAGAACCCCTTCCACCATGGCAGAGTCCCACTCCCCAGCAAAAAGAGCCAATAGCCACCTTCAACTTCAGCATATGTGATTGAAAGGTTCAAAAAAGGGCTTGAATATTAATGGCCTGACGGAAGAATATATCTCCTTCATCTCCAACAATAAACTGATTGCAGTGCTTCAGTAATGGAGGCAATCTAGAATCACCTCCCTGTTGATAGCTGACATCAAGACAAGGAAATTCATTGTTGTTTCCAGGGAGATGATGGAAGAGGGTCTCAAGGCCTTGAACATCTGGATCAAAGTGTTGGCTTGAAGATTGAATGCCATGTGGAACATCCTGCTGGTAATAGAGGAGGTGGTGAAGGCGTTGACCAGGAGTGTACTTACCACCAAATCCTTCAAACTTCAGACAGAGTTGAAGATCCAGATTACCTTGCATGGGGTGCTCATGTACATCATGGAGGACCCTTTAGGGGTTTCCTTCTCAGATTATGGACCAGTGGAGGATGCGTTCTGCATCAAGAGTAAAGCGGGCATTGCCACCAGTGACAATGTGCTCATGATGACATTGACCTGCAAAAAGTTCAATGAAGTCCTAAATGGGCTTACTTGAGGCGGCCGGAATATCTTTGTGGTCATGGTGGGCTGCCATCTCCACAGCTGGACTTGTGTTGCTGCTGGTCACCTGGCAAAATTGTGTCCAGGCAAGAATCTGGCATCACAGCCTCAACCTGCAAGGAGGATGTACCGAAGAAGGCCCCAGTGGACTCAGTGAGGGGACAGTAGTGGTGAGGAGAGGAGCCAAGGCAGCAACTTTGCCTCCTCAGTAGGATGTCCCAGACAAAGGCACTGCTAAGCCAACTCAGAAGCAGGCAAAGCAGCAACAGGAACCAAAGAAGCTGAAGTAGCAACAACAATTAAAGTAGTAGCAACAGCAGAATAACCTAGTCAGCAGCAGGAGGAGCAGGAGCCCCAACAGCAGCAGCTTGATCATCAGGGGGAAGAGGTGAAGTTGCTGCAACTGGACCTCTATATGCAGAGGAAATATCTCCACCATGATCCTCCTAACTTAAAATGAGGAGGGATGAAGAGGAAGAAGAGGACAATAAATTTATCAAAGGAAGGGAAATTTGGTTGGATTAGGGCGGAAAAGGCCCTGGTAGCTGCCAAGACCCAATCTGCACCTGCTGCACCAGCAAGAAGTGATGAACGATCTCAAGGTAAGGCAAGGAGCCTCCCTTTCTAGGGCTCTATCTTCTCCTTCTCCAACCCATATCAAGGAAAGAAAAAGATATTTCCCTAGAGGGGAAACGATCTGTGATGTGGACAGGGAGACCCTCAAGAGGGACCTTTCCTCACAGAATGTCAACGGAGGACCTGAGGAACTTTCCCAGTGTCCCTGGTGTAATCACCCTTATTCTAAACACCAGGGGTAACCTCAAGATCTGGGATCACCTTGTCTTTACTGGACAGGTGGGAGTCCTGGCAACAGCTAACTAGATTAGTGCAGCAGGAACTAGTTGGGGCAGTTATTGGGAATAAGGGATGGGAGAAGCTTAAGAATAGGCTTAGGTCTTTCACCACCAAATATAGCCAACAACCTGCTCTAGATAAGGCTAAGATGGTGAAGACTCTACAGGATAGTCTGTCCTGAGCAGAGGCTGGGGGTGAATTCCTAGAGATAGCCTTAGCTGGTCAGGCAAGTGCTACTAGGGTCAGGTAATTAGACATAGGTAAAACAAGATGTCTAATGAAAATGTGAATATGGGTGCAGAATTGTGCAAGAAAAAGATCTGTCGAGTTTCCACTTGATACATTTGGTCAATGGTGCAGCATTCTCTGAGGTCGACCAAAGACATGCATGAGACATTTTGGTGGCATTTTGAGAGCCATTTTACTATGGAGCCTGGTCTCAGTTCCGTAGATATTTGGCTAACTTTCCTTTACTTGAGCTGACTGAAAGTGGCTAGCTGCAAGGGAGAGATCAAAGATGGCAAACTTCACTTGGTATTCAAAGGGGTCAGCAGTGGAAAATCTCTGGGATTTGATGGCCTGCCCTATGAACTGTACTTGAGGTTATCATGCACTTTGTTCCGATTATGACAGTTGTGTTCAACAAATGGTTCTGGCAGAGGTCCATTCCTGATCGAATTTTCAGGGGTGTGATCATGCTGTTGAAAAAGGCAAGGGTGTTGGACAGAATTTAGATGATTATAGGTCCATAACTCTGCTAAAAACATAGTTAAAAGTTTTGGCCAAGATCCTGATGGAACATTTGCAGTCAGTTATCCCAAGCTTGTTGAGACCTGAGCAAACTTGTGCAGTGTAGGGCTGAACAATTCAAAACAACCTGCATCTGATCCACATAATCCTAGAAAATGAAGAAGATGATAATAAAGCCATGCTGATCAATTTATATCTGTCCAAAGCATTTGACAGGGTTGACCATCAGTACCTGGCTGCTCTCCTGCAGACTGCTGGATTCGAATCTGATAGAGGTGCTCAGTCTGACAAAGGGGGAGTTTTGCTCCATATGGCCTTGGACACCCAGGTTGAAATGCCTCACTAATGATGAGGCATCACTCACCTGGCTGAAGATTTGGAACATGCTCTGGATCAACAAAGTCTTTTGCAATGGGGCTGGTTGCTTCACCAGAATGAGTCTGTTGGGGTGGGATGGAGGAGTCCATTGAACACACCTTCTTTCATTGCCCAGTCATATGTCTGCTGTGTGAGCTTATTGAAAACTACATAGTTTGCATGCTGTGTGTAAAATTCATTGCCCTCTATTGCCAGTTTTGTTTGTAACAATGTGAGCTTGTTGGTGAACAGAAGGAAGCACTTTGTGCTCACCATGTTGAGAATGGTAATATGGACAATGAAGATGAAAGAAGCTCATAGGGCTTTGGTTGCGTTCTTTAAGCACCAGCTGAAGTTCAAGATCAGGGTTGAGAGAGAGAAGCTTTTTTCTGACGACTTTACTGAAATGTGGATGACTAGCATGACTGGTACATTTGAATGGTGCTAAGCTTGAGTGGCATCTTGAGCTTACTGAGTGAAGTACTTGTTCTTCTGGAAAAAAAACATGCTTGCCCTGACCAGTTAGGCTAGTGTAGAAGTTTTTTGTTTTTCCCAAAAATTGGTTAACTTTGTTAGAGAGTGAATGTTCATTGGACCCTTCTATTTTTTTTTTTAGCCCACAACATTCCACTTGCCACCTCACCTTTAGGTGACTGAAGGTTGTAGTTCACTGGAGCAGTGGGTTCATTTCATGTTTATTTTTGTTTTTACTTTATTTTTTCTACATGTTCCCACTGTACTTTTTCAACCAGTTAACTTGCTTTTCTGACACATTTAGTTGTGGGGAGAGTTCCTATACTAAGATTTTCATTGTAGAATTTTTCATCTTGTCACAGGGTTATTTTTTATTATTTTTAAAAAAGAAATCATTTATACTTTTTATCTCCCTCCCCACATGCTTGTAAATATGGGTAATTAGTTTATAATCTCATGGAGAACATGCATTGTTTTGGTGATTGGGGCATGGATGTATTTTCTGTATAAATGAGGTATTGTGATGGAAGGACTTATTATAATAATTGCTTGGGTCAGTGAATGTGACTAGTTAAGTTAAATTTAGACCCATGATAATCAGCCTAGTCCATTCCCCTCTTTTTGGCCTTGTGCCACATTTGTATATTTATATACAATTGTTGTACAAGAGTAAGTGTTGTTGCCAACACTGTGGTTTGAAACTAGATTGCCAGTGAGTAACATACGCGATTCCATTATTAAGTAGATCACGTGATAATAAAGAAAGTGAATAAATAGGAAGTAGTGTGTGACTCACTGATCACTTTCTCCTATGGATCACTGTTCACTTTTCTAGTCTATCCGCTATTGCTATATGTTCACTCTCTCTACTCTACTACTATACAGATTACGATTCTCTTCTGATCATTATACTATTTGGCAATTACTACTTGAACAAGTATTACTAGTGTGGATATTATTGGATGGTGTTACTACTAGTAATGGTGACTATGAAGTGTTGAATTTTACAACCATTTTTGGAAGTGATAATGAGCTTTCGCTTGACATAGCAAAAGTGACAAGCAAAGCCGTCCAACATCACAAAAACAATAAATATTCATGCCAAAGGATTGGAATCAACAATTATGTTTAATGACATGTAATAAGAGCTATAGCTATTCTCACATTGCAACTGTCCATATCAAAATCAGTTATACTTTCCTATCATCATCAATGTATGAAGGTCAAATGTTTTAACCAACCAACCAGACTACAATCATATATTATTTGATTATAGTAGTGGTGGTTTGTGAAGGACCAATCACATCTTTTCTAATAATCTATATGTAAATATTCAAACTTTTCAAAATTTTTACTAATAAATGTATTTTGATTATTTTTTTAACATAATATAAAAATAATGAAACAGAAAAATTGACTGACAATGATTCCTCCTGATGAGTGGACCGAATTATTGCACAAAGGTTCATTTACGAAAATCTGAAGTAAAAGTGCTGAATATAACATTAATCAGATAAGTGACAAATTTTATATTTGTATTAACTGTGATACCTATATATGGAACAACATATTAATTTTGTAAGTGAATTTCAAAGACAATATTTAAATTTAAAATTCCCACATCTCCTCTGTCACATATAAGGCAATTTGACTTATACTTCCCTGGCGTTATGCGTTTTGACAAATATTGGATCGTTTCTTGGCCTATGGCTGAGATTCAATCAAGGCTTCGACTAGCTTGCTAGGACAAGTCATGACCAGCTTTGACTAAGCTCTGACCAGCTTGGACATGCTATGACCAATTTTGACCAGTGGCCTTTGAGTGGAAACACTCGGGTTTCCCATGTTAATCGACCTTGTGTCACATCTTGACCTTGTGGGAGTCAAGTAAATACCTATAAGGCAATTTGCCCTGTTATTTAACCTATAGCTGGAGGAGGACAGATTCATGTATTTTCCAAAGGCATTATACCAATTAAAAACTGTTTGTTACTTCAGGTTTAAAAGAAAACATGTTTGAATACTCTTTGTATTTGAAACATTCTGTGATACTAATAAGACATAATCAAATTAAAAAAATCCACTTTAAAAAATATATTTTGTTTACATTTCAGGTTCAAAAATAAAGCTAGCAAGTATAAACTTCAGAAAGCCCCAACAATTAAGTAAGTAACTGAGATTTGCTTTATCATATTGGTTTCCCTTGGCCTAATTTATAAGGCAGACTTTGGCAAAAAAAAAAAGGAATGGTTTCCTGATGGGAAAAGGAATAAAGGTTCAATTCCTGCCAAGAGGGCATATTTTTCTTTATTAAGAACCTCCTGATTTCTAGACCAGTAGGTGTTAATTTCACTGTTTAATATAACAGTGATGTCAACTCACATATGTACCCAGTAAAAATAATGCTTATAGGAAAAAGAAAAAAATAATTGACTAAAGAACACAACATTTCTTTTCAGTTTTTAGAAAGGGATAGGAGAGCTGATGATGACTTTTCAGTGTACATTATAGGCCAAAAGTAATGGGTTAATTTCATTATTATTATTATTATTATTGAACATATAATAAAACCCTGCAGGAAGAGAAATTAACTTTGGCCCAAAGCTAGTAAATTGCAACTTTCAATTTTAAAATTCAGAGAGTGGCACCAACTTTTAGGCCTATGGTGTGTAATAAGAGTCTGGTTTAAAATTTAAGTAGTTCCTCTAGGTAAGTCAAAATCAAAGTGCCAAGAGAGAAATCATAGCAGTTTAAATCTAATGACCTAATCCACCCTGGCAGGAGAGGAGAAAGTCTATGCTCTTGCTGCTGCCACTGCATAAGATTTCTCAAATATTCAGACTGGTAGACAAAAATAAAAGTGTTTACTCAAATATGGGTATCTACTGAAAATAACGTTTGTATAATAAAATCTGTTGGATTAATAAAACATCCATTACTTCTTTAGAAATATATAATGGTGTGTGTGTGTGTGTGTGTGTCTGTACCAGAGTAATACTCACCCACAGTTTTGTGGAGTTTAAGGGATCCAATTTCTATGTTGTTAACTGTAATAAATTTATTAATCTGTGTCTTGGGGAGGTTGGTGGTATTTTTGTTGAGTTTTTTAAATTTTTTTTGTTTTTGAGAACAGAGTCAAAAACTAAAAGAAAATACCACCAGTCTTCCCAAGATACAGATTAGTAAACTAATTACGGCTAACAATAGAGATCAGATCTTGCAAACTGCACAAAACTGTGGGCGAGTATTATCCTGGCTGCTTATATAGGAATATAAAAACATACAAAGTCCTATGGGTAAGGGAAACTCAGATGAGTTCCACCACGGAATATGTGATCGAGCAATGCTATACTGAGTTTAACTTGTTACCTCTTCATCACTGAGGCCCGTTGGTACAGTTGGTATGACGTTTGCCTCATATCGTAACTGTCCAGGTTTCAGTTCTCAGTAGTGGATGCGTACTGCTGATGAGTCTCAAATATAGGGCAAAATGGCCATCCAGTGCTTTCTGCATTCTGTTGAGGTTTCTTCTAGACTCAATGAATTACTTAATTATGATTATCTCAAATCCTTCCAATAATTTCTATAACTTGTATATCCTTTCTTGAACCGGTTTCTAATACTCTGGATAGAATGGCTTGGGAATAGTAGTCATGGCTCATGGGGGCACAGTCCTATGGGTAAGTGAAACTAGGATGAGTTCCACCACAGAATATGTGACTGAGTGGTGCTATATTGAGTCAAATTCATTATCTCTTCGTCACTGAAGCCTGTTGTTACAGTTGATATGATGTTTACCTCATATCATAACTGTCCAGGCTTCAATTCTTACTAGTCGATGCGCACTGCTGATGAGTTCCAAATATCTCAAATCCTCCTAATAATTTCTATCAAATGTGTGTGTGTATATATATATATATATATATATATATATGGGTGATGAGAGCTAGGTGTATCATGTCATCCCAGAGACAAAGGTTGATTCCATGATCTGGAAGCATTGATCATCATGGAGGTTCAAAGTTCAGCAGTAAGTGAAGAAGTTGATGGTTGACTGTGTCTTAGGATACCAGACATGTGGATATCATATTCAGAGTCAGATACCCTGAAACATTGGTTACAAAAAGAGGGTTGCTGTTCTTTGAAAAAGACCTGGGTGATTGGATAAGGGTGTCATATTGCTGTATGACAATGCCACCCAAGAAAAGAGTGGGTCCAGTGATATAACTGGGATATTTTACTTCGTCCACCACAAAGCTCTGTTTATTTTATATCTTTAGAATATTATCTGTTTGGACCTCTCAAACAACATTCATCAAGAAGTGGTTTGAAACAGATGACACCATTGGTGCTAAGGTGGTTCCAGTTGTTTGACGCCACATTTTTGAGGAGGGTATCAATAGAACAAATGGATCACTCTTGACGGTGCCTATGTGGAAAAAATCAAAGTAGTGTTGGTAACATATTAACAATGTTTTATTTGTATAGTAATAAACATGTTGTATTAGTAAGTGTCTGTAACTTACTTTTCAGACATCCATCATATATAATCTTCAGGTGTATACCTCTACTGTTCAAGAATATATTCATTTTATTGAAAATGGATTTCATACTACATGGTCAGAGATTGCCATTAGATACTGAGAAACACTGGACAAACAGAGGTTTTTTTGTTCCTTGACAGAGATTGGAAAATTTGCGTAAACATGTCCTCCTACTGCATGACAACTCTACCCTGCACACAGCCAACCTGATAAAAAGGTACCTCCAGACACATTTGGGTGGAATGTTTTACCACATACACTGCATAGTCCAGACTTTATTTCTTTAAGCTATCATCAGCTCAAATGACATTTATACAGGAAGCAGTTCCACTGAGATGATGCTATTGTTGCAGAGGTGTAATGGTGGCTCTTGTTGCTTTATGCTATATTCTTGGAGGAGGGTATTTATGCTTTTGTGCATTGGTGGGACAAGTGGATCAGTATTGATTTTCCATTAGACATAATACCTATTAACTCTAACTTTCAAGTATATATTTGTTACACTGAAAATGGACTTAAACTTGACTAATTTCTGATTGACAACTGCAATTTTAAAAACTTTTAAACTTACCCGTCTTGTGATCTTGTCTTGCAGATTTACCATGCTTTCCATTTGTCTTTTCAAATCCTCAACAATGAATTTTGCCTCTGGTGTGAAATTGCATACGGCATCTTCTAAAAGCAGGACATTTGAGCATTTTTTGTGGTTAGTCATATGGCACTTGTAGCAGATGCACATTTGACAGTTCATACAGAAAGACTTCAATTCTTCATCTTCGTGCTTTGAGCAAGGATAACCAGAGCTACCCATCTTCATTTTTCTCATACTGCTAGACATGCACAATTTATGAGATGCAGTAATGCGTAGTGAACGGTGTGTATCGGCACAGTTGTGGCACAATGCCTGGTTACACTCTTGGCACCAAACGACACCCCTAGCTTTAATGTCATCATTAATGCACATACCACAGTATTTGGTCAGTGACTTAATGTCAAGATCCTGCATCATACTGACCAAGTGAAAGTTGTCACAAAAAGAATCTACAACCACGTCAAGGCTTCCAAAAGTGAGATGTTTCTGCCATTCAAGATTAACCCTCTGTTTGCAAACAGGGCAGGGGATGCTGTCATAATGAAGAATGGAAGATGATGAAGCAGTTGAAGGCTGTTTTGATTGTAGATAACAAAGAAGGCACTCACGACAGAAAGAGTGCAGGCAGGGGAGAGATTTCGGTTCTGTGTACAGTTCAAGGCACAAATTACATATAAAGTTTTCAAATACGGATTCTTCCATGTCTCTGTAAATTCAGTATTTAATTTTCTTGTTGAGAACTCAAAACTTTTAAATGTATTGTTGGCAGAGCTGAAATGAAAAATAAATATTTATATGTATATAAAATACCAACTAATAGAACAAAGTTTTGGTCAATACTGTATATAAATAATTTTAAATAAATAACTTATGACTGAAATTCACAGAATTACATCTGCTCATCAGGAGACCTGATGGCAATTTATTTTATTATTATCACTATCACTTGATATCAAGTATTATAAAACTGTTGGTCTTAAAGATGTTACCTTTCAGAATTACTCAGGAAAACTGTTTTTTTTTTTTAAACAACTTTATATGAAGAAATTCAAATTATTTAAATAAAAACAGACCACTTTAAAGTTCCATGTAATAAATTATTTCACCACAGCCCTTTTAAAGGACTGCGGATCATCAGACTTTACTTCCAAACAAAAAATGAAAAGAAAATTTACACATTTTTGATGGGCCGTATTAAACATATGTAAATTAACAAAGTGAGGAAGTGAGGTGGGGAAGAGAGAAGACATGAGTGAGTTAGCAGATATTGACGCATTTAAACGGTTAACTTAATGGAAGTTATATATTGATATCGAAGGGGTAGAGAAGAAAAAACCCATAGAGAGAAAAAGAGAGAAGGAAGTTATGAGAGAAGTTGTCACTAATTTTCTTTGTAAAAAAAGGTTGGAAACAGACGCTGTTATTTTGAAGGTTCATAAAGATTATAATGTTTGATATAAATTTAAATGTCTCTAAACTGTCTACAAATAATTTAATTTGATGTTTGTTAGTGATTTAAATTTTTTTTTAAATGTTGGTGATTTTCTATGAAATAGTCGATTAGAAAAATATTCATAGAAAGTACATTAAAAGAATAAAATTTTATTTTAAAATATAAGTTTACTTCTAGTAATCTTTTTTTTAAATCTCTTTAAAAAAACTTTTATTATTGATTATTAAGTTGACATCTCTATCCATTTGAATTTGAAGATCATCTGCCATTTTTCCATTTTTATGGCTTCTTTGAGTTTTTCATAGTTTTTTGATTGGAGTATAGCTGGTTGTAATTTTCTAACTATAAATGAAGAAAGTGACACCAGCATATGAATGATGTTGGGCAGAGGGCATCTGTTCAGTCTCACTGTTGCACATGGTGTAATTTTTTTTTTTTTTTACATATATCAGGTACATTGGAGATTACTACTTATAGAGCTTATCAGTTATGGATGAGATTATTTATCTTACAACAATGTCTGTTCCCACCATATACTTGTATAATTGATTTGGGTGTATATTGGCATAGTTTAATGATTAAAAGAAAATATATAGTGTTGATAAATACAAAATAAATCATTATAAACACATAATAATAATACAGAAGGATAAGGTAAAAGTTGAAGTTTCAAGTGTAAAAGTCCTTGTGCATACAAGAGATAGGGAAAGTGAGAAAAAGTCTAGAAGAAAATATATAGTCACCGCTAGACCATGTGGTGAAGAAAAGTATGTTTGTTTTCAATGTAGCAACAATAGATCTGCTTTGAATAGGCTGCTTCCTTCTCACTAGCTCGCAGCCTATATCCTGGTTGTTAACATTTTTTAAAAATATACATGATGAAAAATATGACCAAAACTTAATCAGATTTTATCATCAAAATGTTTGTTATTATTAAGAGGAATGACCAAAGGATTTTTTGATTATTAAATTATATTTTTTAATCTTTTTTAGAACCTTCAAAATTTTGGTTAATTTTTCTTTACTCTTGCATCAGCAGGTGACCATAAATTAGTATGGGAAATTTTAGCATCATTTGCAGTGATAAACATTGATTTGGAAATTCTTGCAAAAATCAGATAATTTTTGAATTTTAATGAAACTTTCAGGATTTATCCACAAATGATTGAAATTATTTTAGAAATATCTCCTTTTTAGAAAATCTTGGTAAAAATATTTTTTTATATGTTACCCTCACCCCACTTATTTAATTTTATTTTATTTGTCAATATGGCCGATTTTAGCGATTAAAAAAATAAAAATAATTCCAATCAATTCGGTTTTTGTTTATTGAAAATATTACATTTATTATCTGTCTAAATTAAAATAGAAATAAATGCTTCTGAAAGATTTTTCGGTAAGTCGAGAATGGGGGGGGGCATAAAACAGGGGCCATAATTCGCGAGTTAAAATTTATATCGTTTGTTTTTCAAATACATCATTTTTTGATTTTTTTTCTCGAGATTATATATATATATATTATTCGTGCGGATACTTGTTGGTTCTGAGAATCCGTTTTATGAAGCCAGCTATTCTCTATGACCCAATTCTACAAAGTAATTAATTAAATAATTTTTTTAAATTCATAAGAATTTCTTTCAATTCATCCAAAGAGCCATTAGTGATGAAGCATTCAGCAGTGGTTATGTTTTCTTTTTACAATCAATGTTTCAGCAATCTTCACTATTTTCATTGGATCTCCAATTTTTTTCACCAGTTTTCCTTCTTTCATTTTTTTCCAGTTACATAGCAGCACCCATCCCTACAAAATCTCTAAACCAGTCAACTAGTTTCCTTCGAATAACTAGCGAATTATGGCCCCTGATTCTAAACTTACTGATTCTTAAGTTTTTAAATGCATTTTTAAATCATTTTAATTTTTAAACCCTAGGTATAGCTTTTAGGTACCTATATTATAATTTGTAATAAAAAATAATAATTAAAATTTAAAATTCTTAAGAGAACTTATATTTATTTCTATTTCTGTTCATTATAATTCAACATTTATTTGATATATGAGCTTATTGCTTTTTCTCTACACTTCTGAACATAGACGGGGTTCCATCTATACAATAATTAAATTATGCTATGCAGGAATTCCAAGACAAGTTATTACAATTGAAGTAATTATCGATCAAATCGAAAATATCTTGGCCCTTTGTTTGTAGTGGTCGACAAAATAAGATCTATTCTATGATTTCTTCTTTACAAACAAAAGTTGGTTGTTTCCCCGGATATCAGTTTGAGCAAAAAAAACCTACATGTTTTTTTCTTTGAGGGGAGATATTAAATTACTTGAAGAAATAATTCTATATTATCAGATTAATCATTAATACGCTGAGAAACTGTATTATCTTAGAGCAAAATTTCAAAAATGTTCTCGTATTCTTCTCTAAAATAAATGTTGTTTTTTAATTGCTCAACAGGTCGGTAAAATAACTGATTTTGCAATTGTATGAGCTTTGTCTTAGCTACGATTTCTCCAACTGCATAACTTACTTCTTGTGCTTTTTAGTTTTTATCTGGTATCCTTGCATATTTGATCAACATTTTTGTTCTGAAGTTAAGTGCAAGTCATTTTGAAGTATTCCACCACTTTCGGACAAAAATGGGAAGGTCTGGATTGTAAAAAATGTCTCTTTAATTTGCTAGGAAGTAGGAACCAAAGTTTCGTTTACTAGTTTTTCGCCACAATTATGCATGTAGGATGTGGTGGATTTCCTTTTTAGTAAGAAACCGAATGATAAATAATTTTCAATTTTCATTATATTGACGAATAATTTATTTTTAATTTCGTTGTTGATGTAGCGTTGACTTCTAATTTCTGTTTCTTAATTAAAAACTTGTCCATTAATTAATAAAAAAATTTCAGTATACGAGCAACATGTCCACTACTTCGTGCACAATGAGGAATTGCCGAGTTATTCCTGAAATCAACTTTGGACGATTTTGCGGCTTTGCTATTTATCGGTGTTTAACTGATTATCAGCAAGTCCTTGTCAAACCTTGCGACCTCATTTGGCACACCCCCACCGCTTTAAATTTACGTTTATTTACTTTAAACAATTTAAAAGCCGTTTTAATTTTGAATATGTACACATTGATTGTACTTTGGATTTCTTTCGAAAATTATTTATTAATGACTTAAAAGTTTTCGCAGCACGCCGTTTGAAAATCACTGATTTTTTAAGAGGGTCATCTTTGGTGAGCAGCGGTGTGTAGCCCCAGATCGTGAAGTCTTGATTTGGATTTTTAGCAGACAGATATTGAATCCATTTTATTTTTCCGTCATAAACACAAGATCAGGCTCAACCTCCGAGATGGAGATTTGGGATTCATTTACTTTATTTATGTTTTTTTACTTTTTTCCAACTTTGTAATTTCAATTAGTCTTCCGATAGGGGAAAAAACTGGTCAAATGCGGTAATTCAGAATTCCTTTTTGAACATCCATACTAAAAAATAAAAATGTCAAAGAAGAAAATTCTTTAAAAAGAAGTAGGTAGACAGTCACTTAAAAATACCATTATTAAAAACGTGTATTTATTTCCAATCTGAAAGAAGATACCGTTACGGACTTTCTTACAAAAAAAATCGGAAAACGCAATTTAAAAATGCCTTCCTTGAACTTAAATTTCGGTTCTAATTTGAAAGAGAATGGCCTTCAAAAAAATAAATAAATAAATAAATACAAAATAATAATAATAATAATGATAAAACCGCCAATTTGAATAGAAAGAAAAATTAATTTCCGAATATAAAACTTTTTAGTCATTTTTAAAATACTGGCACTTTTTTGTCGCTCAAGCCACCATTGTAGACGATACCACCTTTAAAATTATCTTTAGTTTAAAATCCAGTATTTATTCAAGCAAGAGATTTGGTTCGATGTCTGTTACTAAATTTAAGACTCAACTAGATTTTCTACTAATTTTTTTTTTTTTAACAGATGGAAAATAATGTTTCATTTTACACACGATGGCCTGAGACGTCAAAGAGCAAAAAAAGAAATACCGTAATTCTACCCCCGTCAGTGAAAATTAAATAATAATAAAGTAGGCAAGACCACAGCGATGCAATAAGTATTCGGTTTAAGAAATCAATATATTTTTTTTATATTATATACACTTTTTTTTAATTAAACTTAGTGCTAATGAATATTGAAGGCGTTACCAAAAACAAAAATAGTGTATTTAACAAAAAAAAAACAAGAGAGGTTTGTTTTTAAAATAATAAAAACTTAAAATAAAAATAACTTACTTTTTAATTAATTAAGTGTCAAGTTGATTGGTTACAAGAACCTGTAAATAAATTTAGGAGACATGCGGAAAAAACGCCCGTGCAGATGAATCGGAAAACAGTGCTTTCAAGACAACAAAAACTAAAACTGACTGAATATGAAAATTAATTCATATTATTCTCTTTCGATATTGAATAGTCGGTCCTTTTTGTCTATCCATATCTAACAGTCGTTCAAATTGAATAAAAATAAAATACAAATTCTTTTAAACAAGGTTTACACTTGAAAATAGCATTTTTAAACTTTACACTTTTTTTTTTTGTTCTTCAAACATAAAATTAAACTCTGGTGAAGAACAACAATAAGATGAATTTCAAAATCGCAAAAAATTTTTTAAATAAATAAGTGTAGAATAGATTTTTGTTTTAATCTGAAAGAAAATAACGCCTTATTAAATTATGGAAGCACCAACTATCAAAAAAAAACAACACTTTTTTTCATCGATTAGAATTACTTTTGGTAAGATGCGGGTCGAAATTTAATTATTGTTCACACTTGATATTGTAATGTTTTTACTGAAATATCTTCAGAGATTTTTATCTTTATGAAACTAAAAAAATTGGACGAACACCCCTTCCCAAATTAAAATGAGGAGGATAAAACATGACCCCACCATGCCCCTCCCATTTTCTTTTGTGATAAAATAACCTATTCACAATCAGTATTCATACAATTCATTCCTTAATAAATAAATACTTAAAATTCTGTTTGAATCGATTAATTCCTTGATTTTTGGCAAATCTTAACTAACACGTTGTAGCCTCCTTTTTTTTTTTTTTGCTTTCATTTCAGAAAACAAAGTGGTCTAGTTTTGTTTTTTTTCCTGATTTTTCAAATTTAATCCCATGACGGGTAAATAAAAATAATAAACAGAAGATTAAGAAACTGGCTAATACTCCATAGTACAATAACGAAAACTTTGTAGTTTTATTTTATTTTTAACATGTTATATAGTTTTTTTTTGGGGGGGGGACACAAGGACGTCTCTAGTCTTATGCGAAACACAGTGCGTATGCATGAGACATTATTGTTGTTGTTGTTCAAATTTAAGCCCAATAAAAAACTGATTCTGATTTAAATGCGATTATTTGCTACACAAAATTTCCAGATGATTGAAATAAAAACATAACTCACCTAAATAATAAAATCCCAAATCGGTAAAAATCTGTACCAAGGAAATAAATAACTTTCTTTTTCAAAAAAGATTCGCCTTCTTGTCTGTACCACAAATCGGTATACACTCTAGTTCAGTTTTTTCGCAGATGAATTGACCAAGTCGCAGTTGTTTCTCTTTATTTCAAATACTTTCGGTTTTTACTTCCAGGAAATTTCTTTTTCACTTTCGCTTTTAAGAATTTCATTATTTTTTATTTTACTTGGTTCCATTTAGAAAAAATTAAAATATAACAATAACATCATCAACATCGAATGTTAAAAAAAAAAAAAAAATAAATGTCATGGTCTTTTTTTTTACTTTTATCAACTTCGAGGAAAGCAATGGTTTGGAATAGGTAACACTAACAGGTAACTCCAAAAATTCGCTAAAAATGAGAATACATAATTATATATATAAATAAATAAATAAAAACCGAAAGTATTTGAAAAAAGGGAAACAGACTACAATAATGACTTAGTCAATTCACCTGTGAAACTGAACTTGTGTAAAAAACCGATTGTGCGACAGACAAAGCGAATCTTTTGAAAAAGAAAGTTATTTATTTCCTTGGTACGGATTTTTGCTGTTAGTCATATTTTTATTAATGAAACCGCGCATATAATATGCACAAAAAATTAAAATTGTCAAAACTTATTAAAATGATCAAACGATATTTTTATATAAAATTTATTTATTTTTCTTTTTTAGAAGTTTGGAAATTATGGTTTAAAATTTTTTATTTTTCTGTCTTCAACACGGAATGGAAAATTAAAAAAAATGCAATAAAACTATGACATTATTAAATTAGAAAAGCTTTTTAATTGATTTCACTTTCAGGAATAAAATATTATGGACACTTTTAGTTTAAATCAAATAATTTTTCTCAATGTTTTAGATCGGTTAATTTGTTTTTGAAAGATTTTTAATAAAGAGAATTATGCTGTGTGTCAACAGATTTGAATTTGATTTGTTATTAATATGAACAATTTCATAGATTTCACTGGCCCGCCCCCACAAAGATTCCAATCAATTTTTAACCTTGGTTTGAAATACAGCAAAGTATTTTGCGTATTGGAAATATTAAGTTTGATTTAATCTACTGACTTGGAATTAAAAAAAACTAATATAGACGCTTCAAGATTTTTCATTTTTTAAAAATGCATTTTAAACATTAGACATCACTTTTCTTAAGGAGATATTGTAGCAGACCCCCGAGCGCCCCCGTATCACAAAAGGGGTGAATGAGGTCACGAGAGGCCCGCTAACATTTTAGAAGACGTTAAATCTGACAAGGTGAAACAATATAGACGACAGAACGAGGATATATATCATATTGGTTACAGGTGATCGCTGTTGGTCGTTGCAGGATGATTGCTGTTGATTGTTGCAGTTGATGTTGGTCTTGGCCGGGATGCCAACTTGACGTGTTGGGAAGGAAAGAGGAGCTGGCGTTGTTCGGGCATGTCAATGGTCCAGTGCAGGCGTTGCGTGTTTGCTGGTCGAGTCCGGTAACCTCCCGTAATAAAATATCTAATATTCAATGTTTTTTTTGTTTCCTCCCGTAATAATTACAAACGTTGTGTACGGGAAAGGTTATGGACGACGTGCAGGCAGCCAGTAGGGACGGAATGCCGAGAGTCGAACGGGGCCGAAAGAGCCAGGAGTAGTAGGCGAAGGAGAGAGAGAAGGAAAGTTCCCAACTATCGTCAAGTTGGCAGACAAAAAAAAAATGGGAGCGTAATACGCAGCCCGTTGCTCGACGTTCCAGGCCGCGAAGGCCAGGGGCCTGCGTATCCGACCGTTTCAGTCGCCGACCGGGATTTATTTTGTAAAAATACAAAATTGTGGCACAAGGCCGAAAAGGGGGAGGGGGTAAAAGGCTGGTCTTCCCTATCTTATACCTAGCTAATTTGATTCACGACCCATTACAATTTACTCATTCACCATAAGAACTCGTCCGTCACCAATCAATCCAGTGAGAAGTCACTGTCTTGTGGTAAGGGAGACCAGCAAGAGAATTGGTGAAGCTAACCGTAAAGTCTCTATAAAAAAAATAAGTCGAGATTAGCTAAAGGAAACTAAGGCCTAAAAATGTCTAAAAGTATATTACAACTAGGTTTGTTATATAACTTGACTAAAAAGGGAACTTGCCAGTCTCTACCACAGGTTTACAGCATATAGGGAGCACAAACGAGAGGTCAGGTCGAAATGACCTGTTCTCTTAGTTTAAGGAGCGAAGGAGGAGGTAACTCCGACAATATCTAGATGGTGATTATTTAATGAATCAGTAGTTTAAACTATTTTTTAAAGCAAAACATTTGAGAATTTTTTTTTTTTATAAATTTTGTAAACTCTGTGCAAAGATTTTTGGGGACATGTTATGTTTTAGTTATATTTTATATATGTTAGTTAGTTAAAGAAGAAGTAGGTAATCCATATGGGTAACCCTAAGGAGGATAAAATCCAGAGAGCTCAATGTAAACCCAGAGCAAATAATTTAAATAAAAACAGTAATAAATTATTTCACCACCGCCCTTTTAAAGGACTGCGGATCATCAGACTTTACTTCCAAACAAAAATGAAAAGAAAATTTACACATTTTTGACGGGCCGTATTAAACATATGTAAATTGAGGAAGTGAGGTGGGGAAGAGAGAAGACATGAGTGAGTTAGCAGATATTGACACATTTAAACGGTTAACTTAATGGAAGTTATATATTGATATCGAAGGGGTAGAGAAGAAAAAACCCATAGAGAGAAAAAGAGATAAGGAAGTTATGAGAGAAGTTGTCACTAATTTTCTTTGTAAAAAAAGGTTGGAAACAGACGCTGTTATTTAAATTACTTAAATTAGAAGAGATTACCTATCTAGAAAGTCTAGAGTTAAATTCATGAACAAAATTCAAATGTATAAAGATGTCAACTTAATAATCAATAATAAAAGTTTTTTTAAAGAGATTAAAAAAAAAAGATTACTAGAAGTAAACTTATATTTTAAAATAAAATTTTATTCTTTTAAATGTACTTTCCATGAATATTTTTCTAATCGACTATTTCATAGAAAATCCCCAACATTTAAAAAAAAATTTAAATCACTAACATCAAATTAAATTATTTGTAGACAGTTTAGAGACATTCAAATTCATATCAAACATTATAATCTTTATGAACTCCCCAAAATAACACTTTCAAAGTAAAACAAAATAACAGTGTCTGTTTCCAACCTTTTTTTTACAGAGAAAATTAGTGACAACTTCTCTCCCCCTTCGATATCAATATATAACTTCCGTTAAGTTAACCGTTTAAATGTGTCAATATCTGCTAACTCACTCAGGTCTTCTCTCTCCCCCCTCACTTTACATGTTTAATACGGCCCGTCAAAAATGTGTAAATTTTCTTTTCATTTTTGTTTGGAAGTAAAGTCTGATGATCTGCAGTCCTTTAAAAGGGCGGTGGTGAAATAATTTATTACATGGAACCTTGAAGTGGTCTGTTTTTATTTAAATTATATTTTCTTTTACTTATCAAATGTTTCATTACATTGCATTTTTATGACAATTTCTGTTTAGTCCCTACTACATTAGGAATGCCTCTGGTATAGTCCTATATCATCAGGAGTGTTAGTAATGTGATTAAGCCCCAAGGAGGCCATTCCCTATGTAGTATTATAAGAAGCTTTGTTGTTGTTTTTTTTTTGTTGTTCTTTTAAAAGGAGTTTGAAAAATTAAATTTAACACCAAAACAAAAAAAAAAAAAAACAAAAACAAAAAAAATAAAGTATTTTTGTTTATAAAGGAATAAATTTTATTTTAAAAGTAAATCTGAAAAATTTATATGAAAATATTTTGTTTAACCCTTTGAACCTGAGCAGCTGAGTAAAAGTGCATATACCTGGACAGCTGACATATTGCCCAGTGTCATGAACAGCAGGGGCCCAGAGTGAGAGATCAAGGCAACTGACATTTTGTGTCTCTAACCAGACTGATACTGCATTTTTCATCCTTTGAATGTATATAAATTACAATGGAGTCTGTTACAGATAATTAAATTTTGCAATATTACAATCCTATTTTTCTGTACTGCTTGCATCAATTCATGAACACTGAAAATAAATCACTTTTTTAAGCATTTAGTTCAAAAATTGCAAAATTCATTTAATTCCAGTTTGGCATGCTAATTTTACTATAGTGATATTCATTATGTACTTCTGATTGAGGACACCTCAAGGCAGTGTAATGGTTAGCAAGGTTGTCTCGCTAGAACAATTATGACTGAATAGTAAATTTGATTCTCACTGGGTGCCTCATACTTTTGACCATGTGCCACATCTAAGCTATACTTGGAAAATCACTATATACTTCCGATTGATATTCATTTACTGGTACCAGGACTAATACTCAAGAGTGGGTTAATACAAATTCTTCTGTGAGAAGTCAAAATGCACCACTTAAGCATCTGAAATATTACTCTGCGTAAGTTTTCTTGCAGAAAGAAAAATATTAAAAAGGAGTAACATTTAAAATTTTTTCAATATATTTACTATAAAATACGCTATAGATATTTTCTATAATATGCTTTGATATATTTGTTTAATCATCCTCATTCGTTCCCATCAGTGATCAGTGTCCTGTGAAGTGTTGGACCACATCTGCAATTTCAGGAGCAAGTTGGTTTTTCCAGGATGGAGTTGCTAACGCTACACCTATCCCCACCTACTTACCTGGGCTTGGACCCCCCCCCCATCTTCTGTCAGCACAAACTTCTCCAACTGCCCTGCTATTTAATCATGGCCCAGAGAAGTGGATTCATACTCCCCCAACCATAAGAGCAGAGTGTCTTCCATATTAATAATCACAACTTTTTTTTTCTGTGACATGTCTATTCAGGGTGATCATGGCTCTTCACAACTTTGTATCCTTTGTAGCTGTTGGTAAGGTTTGTCTTTTTTGCTATCCCTGTTCTGTCATCCATTTAAAAAAAGCTCATTTAGTCCTCAATAAACACACTGGAAAAAGAAAACAGAAACCATTCCATTATCAATCCCCAAATCATCTATGGCAACCCACATTTTTAGGAACTGTGTCACATCATCCATATTTAATTAGTAAATAGAAAGTAAGAGGGAAGGGATATGTTAAGGAATTTTGCCCAGCTTAATTTTTTTTTTTTTAGTTACCAGATGCATTATATATCTGGAAAAGGCCTCTGTATGTGTGTGGGGGGGGGAGCGTTTAGTACCATATCAACCTCTATGGTTTATTTAATGCCGAAATCTAAATCAACTACTGATATTTCGTACATAATTTCATACTTTCAGTCTAGATTTTTATATAGTTTATAGATGATAAAATATATTGCTGTAATTCTACTATAAAAATGTATTTTTTTTCTTTTTACTTCCGTGCATTGTCATTTTGCTATAAAATGTATTGCTTTTTTTTTTTTTTTTTTAAATATATTACTGGTATTTTTATACTTTCTTAATGTTCTGATTTTTGTTTTGTAGTTCACAATTTTCCCATAGCTGAGACCCAAAGAGGTGCTACCACCCTGAGAACAACAATTAAGAGGTAGCAGGGTGTGTGTTTAATTGACCACTCAATACAAGGTGCAAGAGTCACTCAAGGTAGAGATTTACTATATGAAGATGTTGTATAAACATAAGTGAAAAAGGTAAGTGCAGATTATGAGGACATGTAGGAAAGACAGCAGTTAATGCTAGATTTGAAGAGCTTAAGATTGTAGTGATTGGGAAAGTATCTACTGGAGAATCTCTTCCACAAAATAGTAGTTCTTAGGAAAGACGTTAGCCAAATAAAACTTCCTCCTTATTAATGGAACATGAAGGGAATGGGGATTGACCTGTCTCACTGTATGTGAAGGCTTGGACAGGTGGAACTAAGGAATATAGCTTGTCAGAGCATTTGCAATGGAAGTAACAATAATTAACTGTTTCATTCTTATATCTCATTTTTTTATCCTTCTATAATTGAGAATAAGAAGTTTTTCAGAGGAAAGGTCTGTCATCAAATCGTTTATGCAGCCAGAGGTCTTATTTCTCTTTTGGAAAGTGGATAATAATCAACTGTGTAGTATGGGCCAGTGAGAAATGACCCCAAACTAGTGTTAATATTTTCAGAAGCACAGGCTGGTTAAATCAGATCAGCTTAGTTTTCATACATTCAATTTACTAGTCTTTTTTTAAATATTGGTGTAATTCAATATCTATGAGAATAGATTCAACACTCATTTGCAGTGAGCAAATTTACTAGAAAATATCACCATGATACATTTCCAATTCAAGACCAAACTTCCAGACACACTGAATGCATCCTATCTTACAAGAATGCTGTCCAACAGAATTAAGTTGTAGAAACAAAGCTGCATTCATTCAAACACTTGTCATATTCAAGCAATGAACTTGATAGCTGAATGAGATGTGAAAGCAATTCCTGCCAATATATTCTATTTCAGAATTCTAATTTTTTTTTTTTTTAGTAGGGCTTCTTTATGAGGCACCAAACTATGACACACATTTCCTCTTGAATACAATTTTCATTGAGAAAAAAAAAAATCATTAAACTAAGTTTGTGGAATGGGAAGTAGAGTTCTCAGCCCAACTCATCTCCCAAAAAAAAAAAAAAAAAAAAAGACAGTATGCTGATGCTTAGGTGTTAAAATAATAATTTTTGCTAAGTAGGCCATACATACTTTTTCAGAATCTTTGTTCCTTGTTAATGTTTTTTTTTTTTCTTTTTTCATAACTGACCATGAACTGATTTCAACCAATTTAGGACTGTTTTTCTAATACAATTATTTAATACAACACAATGTATACAAGCCTAAAAAGGAACAGAAAGTATAAATTACAAATTAACTTTCAACTGTTACAAAGTTGAGAGAGGGAAGAAAAAGAAAATGACTTTGCACTTTGTTTTTTTTTTTTTTTTTTTAATACAAATGAAAATATATTATAAAAGTGAAATGAGTGAGAAGGCTGAGAAAATGTAAGTGAAATGTATGGTCTTTATGCATATAGTTTACCAACAAAAGCATTTTGAAAAACATTTGTTTTAGAAATTGTAAATCTGCCCAAATGCTTTGTATGTTAAAACATTACCAGGAATGGCTTTGGTGTGATTTATTAATCTGTGAAATTTTAAAGAAAATAATGAGTGGATGGCCACAAAGAGCAACTTAATATTGCATCACAAATTAGGAAATGCAACAAGTTTATGGTCAGTGACAAATTTCAGTAATCAACTGACTTGGTATTGGGGTGTGATGAACAGAATTAGAACCATAAGGAATTAAAAAAAGGCAACATTCTTTTATGGATTTATGGTAAAATATTGATTAGGTTATCCCAAATATTTTGTATGGTTGTTTAAGGTGGAGGGAAAGAGAGAGGTTGAAACCAGTCCAGTTGAAAAGTTTATGAACCTTTCAGCAAACGAAACATAAAATAGATGGCCTCAAATTACTGATTTTAAAATATGAAATGAATTGGAAGGGCAGGGGTGGCTGTAGAGGGAAAAAAATATGAAAATAAGGAAATGTCTACTACACACCAACATATAACCAAGCAAAAGAAGTTTAACAAAATCATAAGTATAATTTATTGGGAAAAAGTAACAGTGACAAACTTGAAAACATTTTTATAATTCACTTATCAGCACCTTTTCACTCACTGATACCAAAATGAGACATTCATTTCAAAAATCAAAATGCAGGAAATAAGTATCCAATAAGTTTCTCTCTCCAACAGCACAAGCTGTGAAAAAGGTCAGGATCCCTTCGTGGAAAATAAGACATATTGTATCTCAGCAATATCTGATTTTGGAAACAGTTTTTAAAATTCTAAATTTTTAGCAGGGAGAAGATAAAAAAATAAATAAAAATAAAGCCAACAATTTTTAAAGTGGTAGCTGAAAGGTTAGATGACATAGCTTAACATGAATTTATTATTATTTAATAGTATATTCAAGAAATTGGATGCAAATTCTTACCCAAACTAAATATTTGATTTAATCCATGCTATATACGTCGATTTCAACCGTTTTAAATTTAATATAAAATGTGACATATGCGTACATATACCTAAGACATTAAAACTTAGTTACAATTTACTGATATTAATGGTAAAAATAAGTAATAAAAGCTCTTTTATTTAATATGCATAAATAATCGATTCGAGAATAAAATGAATACTAAACCTTAGATTGTGGAGCAAGGGAATTAACTCTAATTTGGTCTGAATTTTCGTAAGTCAGTATTTCCCCCTTTTTGACACGGGTTTAATATCACTAACAATGAGCTCGATTTCTACATGATGTGAACTTTATTTTATAAACATTTTAAAAAGTTTTGGTACTTCTGCATATTTTATAAATACATGAATGGACTTACATGAAGACACAAAGAGTGAAAGACAATGTTTGCTTATCAGTTTCAATAAGTCAATTGTCAATTATAAGTATGGTTAGTGTTAAAAATAAGATAATTGCATTTTAAATTAGGCAAATGTTAATTTGTATATATTTTACTTTCAGTATTCCATTTTACCATGTGAATTTTTCTTTTGGTAAATTAAGACTTGATGATCTTAATACGAAGTTGTTTAACAGATTTATCATCATAGGTATTTATTGGCTGGCTGTAAAGTCTAGCATAGAGCGCTTGTTTTGAGAAGATTATTCAAAACTGATCTGGTGGCAATTGATAAAATTAAAGCATTAACAATACACAACTGCTTGTCAATGGAAGCACACCTAAAGTTGAGAAAATTGCATTTTTAAATAGAAGTCTTTGTATCTATGCAGATTTTCCTTATCAATTCCATATCCAGCCTGCAACTTCCTACAAAGACATTAGATTTTATAAGTACACAACTATACTGAATTTAGAGGACAGATGTGTTGAGAGACTTGGAAATCTGGAACATTTATATTTATACCCAGTATGCATGGACGTGGGAGTAAAAGTTTATACAGTTAAGGTCAGTGTAATCTGTAACATGCAAGATTATATAGAATTCAAGATGGTTATCACATCAGATTGGTTAGACTGACAAAGACAGGAAAAAACATTTTAAAGCAAGTTTGAGATCAGTTTTCCTAAATCTAGCCAATCTGGCTACTGAAACAGAATTTTTTTTCTAAATAACTTCAAGTGCTCTTGTCAGCAATGATACATTGATATAATTCAATACACAGATATAATGAGAAAGAAAGAGAGAGAGAGTTATTGGAAAGGGATTCCATGATAGTTAAAGGAGGAAGTTTGAGTCACAATTAAGTTTGTTTGCACTTTTTAGATTTATGTGGGCATTGCATTTTTATTTATTTTGCAAGATAAAGACCAACTATAAGCCCCAACTTTGGAGCCTGGTTTGAAATCAATTTTTCTACTTCTAGATTTGATATAGATAGAATCAAAGATCTTTCAGCCACCAGTCTATTTTTTGATTTCTGTTCCCAAGTCAACTTAAAAACAAGTGGTTGAGGTATTAAAGTTTTTTGTTATTTTATTTATTATTTAATATTCTGCATATTGAAAAATGTGTCAAATGAGGATAACAATAGGCTACATATCTAAGTTATATATACATCCTTAAGACAGATTAAAACAAAAACGGATTCAAATAAACTTACAAATTATGTTTGCTAGCTTAAAGTTTTAAAAGATTTTTGCTTGCATGAAAGTTTGATGTCATTAGGGAAATAAATATAGCAACTTTTATATAAAGATATTCCCATACTGTAAAAAAAGGCATTTTTAATAGCCTTTCAGAGTGCTAAGCACATTAGCCGAGTTTTAAGTTGACAATGAAAGTAGGATGGCAAACATTACAGAAACATATCTATTTTAACTAATGTTGTGAAAGTACATTGCATGACAGAAATGCCTCTCACATAATGGAACAACAGTAAGAGTTATTTCTGCCACACCCTCTATAAATGCTTCAGTTTCATTAGGAAATACTTGAAAATAGATTGTTTAAACCTGAATTTTGGAAAGTAGCAAACACCAATATTTTCCAATTATGTTAAAGTACAGCATACATTCTCTCAGTTCAGTTTGTCATAATACATTTTACTGAATATATATTGGTACTGAGCCTTTTTATATTTATACGATATTAAAAAATATGCAATCCTTAAAATGCTTTTAAAATTGTATTACATTAAAAAAAAAATCAGTAATTATGGAATAGCAAATACATAAATAAAACCTTTCTCTATTTGTCCTATAATTAGCAAACAAAATAAAGAAACATTTGATACTGCATCCTTATATCATTTAAAATGGTGTAGGAGGAAAGATTAGCAAGTTTGGTCAACAAAATTATCAGTATTTCACTTAATATTTACATAAATTTATTCATCATATAAGCCAATTTGTAAGATATTGCAAAGAGTCTTTAGTATAAAATTACAAGTTTCAGTGATTGTTTTCATGGTAAACCTGGTTACCATTATTTATAAGAATTGTAAACAAGTAACAAAAAGCTCAGACGTTGATTTGGACAAACCTACATGTATAGAAAACAGTGGTATTTGGAAGACTATTGTCATACAATTAGTAGATTAATCACAACTTATTTTTTGAGAATTTTAATTCCATTAAGAGCAAACTTTATAAGTTGGCTTAATTTCTAATCAGTTAACAGAAACCCTTATTTTGAGTGCAATGAGTTAAACAAGAGAGAGAAAAATGGAATGTCATAAGATGTAAGTTTGAGTCATCATCATCATCATAAAAAAAAAAAAAAAAAAAATTTAACAATCTTAGCCATGTAAGGAAAAGAAAATTCTTATCTGGCAGCCCCCATAGATTAAAAGCAGTTATGTGAAAAGTGTCATTAAACTGCAAGTTTACAGTATTACAGCCCTAATTTCTGCTATGAAATTAGGATTATATACCTTTTTCAATGCCAAGAGATAAGAGATTTCAGAAACCTTTCAGTAATGACAAATCAAACTCATAATTGTAATTATAATTGCATATCATTGCACTTTTAGAATATAGATTAGTCCAGAAATAAAACTCACCCCACACCAACTAAGTAATTTTGTTAAAACAGAGTCAATTTAACCAAGAGTACATAACTTTATTGCAAATTGCCAAGAGCTACATTTAAAATAGAAAGCTTGTACTTCTAAGCCAAAAGCTTTCAGTTTTGGGAGGGAAGAAGGGAGGGATTTGGCATTGCTTTTAAACAGAATTAAACTCAAAATATCACTCCTATTTTGTAAGTTTAATAATGAAATCCACATATTTATTAATTCAAAAATGCCTAGGAATAAGTGGTTTTCAATTATAAAATGAAAATTGAAATATGCTTTCATTATTGCTTCTAAAGAGTAGAGATTAAATTCTTAATGTTTTGTCATAATGAATATTTATCAACCATATTAATTCTTGCAGTAACTTTAAAATGGATAATAACAGATTCCTTCATAAAAATGAATTTAATCTGATAAAAGTAAAGCTGTCTGTGTTTCAAAATTCCCTGCCAAACCCTTCATTATATTTCATTTTTCTGATAATTTTTAAAGTCCTAAGGAAAAAAAGGAACTTATTATATGAAAGTTTTGCTCATGGTCTTAATGGTCACCTGAAGTTAGTTATTTGTAAAAGAATTATCAGAATAACCTATCATCTTGAGAAAGAGGAAATAGTTATTTAAGACTAATTTTGAATAAAATTTTAAGAATAATATGACTGAAAGTAAAAGGCATGGCCTGTTTGCCTAAATCTAGGCTTTGCCTTAAACCCAAGATCAGGGGAAATATTTAATTTATTAGAAACACCACATTGTCTTGTATATCAAGACAAAAAGTCTTTGGTATTTGTAAATAAACAATATAATTTTCATATAAGAAATCCCAGTGTGTGTGTGTGTGTCCTAATTATTTCAATCTTGCAAGTATCCCAAAGTTTTAAGGACAGTAACATCAGCTTAGAATAAGCAGTCATCACATTCTTTGCAAAAAGAGCAGAGAGAGAGAGAGAGAGAGAGAGAATTGAAAAGGGAGTAGCAAATGTGCTCAATACAGAATTAATTTCTTTATTTTTCCAAACAAAATTATTTCTTCTGAAAGGGACTTAAAATTAAAAATATTCACTCAGTTACATACTTTAGGAATTCTCCACTTAAATGTTTGAAAGTAGAAAGAAACTGAAGACCTAACATTAAGAATGATGTAAGGCTATATTAGTAAGCTTAATAAGTATTTATATAGTAAATAGGCATAGAAGAGGAAGTTAAGGACACTCCCAGCCCCCAAATTAGCACTGAAATGGCAAAAGAAAAACAAATTGCAGCATGAAACTAAAATACAGGGCATGTGTCAGACCAACCCAAGCAGCACCTTGAACGGCACCAATAGAAAAAATACCACAGTAGTTCGCCCACTGCAGACTATAACAAATTTAAAGGACTGTAAGAGGTGGCAAGGAGGTAATATTAAGGGAAAGAGATAGTAGCAGTTGCAAATGACCATGCTATGGCTGCTTTAGTAACATCATAGCTCCAGTTATAAAGTTGGTGTGAAAGAGAAACAATGAAGCTGTTGCTGCTATGATGTATATGGTGCAGCTAACAGGTATAGATGCGGTAAATCAAAAAGTGGAAGAAATGGGGCAGGAGAGAGAGGGGGGAAAATGGTATTGTCTTTAATTTTTATAAAAAGTTCCCATGTTTCTTTTGGTGGCTGAATTTATAACACTAATTCCTTCCTCTTTCTTGGCTTGCTTGATTTAACACTTTCTCCTCCCCTTTTGTTTTGTCTCATTTAGAGAAGAGTGCCACCACAGTAAAACCAGGTCAGAGTAAATAAGGGGGTGGGGACTATTGGAAATTAACATTAATTTATCTCCATTTCCTCATCTTCATCAGTATCATCAATTCCATTCAAACTGCCTGCTTCTGTATTACTTGCAGATGATGGGTGATGACCTATAGCAGAAGGGGGAGCACCTGCAGCAGCAGATGCCACACCACTGCCAGAAGTTGAAGGATTTGACCGAATACGCATCATTTGAGTTGGATCTGGTAATCCCTGTCTTTGGTACACCAACACATAAGCAGCTTTTGTCTGTGGAAAGAAAAAAAAAAAAAAAAAAAAAAAGACTCATCAAAAGTAATACCAAAGTAGAATCATTTTCAATTTGCACAGAGCTAACATTTGAGAACTAATGGTTGGCAAATGTAGATACTTTTATACTTGGATCACATACAAACTACAGCATTCCGAGTATCAAAGCAAACAACTGATTATGTATAAATCAGGGATTATCTCTCTAAAGGATTTTAATAAGCTTCACTAACTAAGCACTTACAATTTTGTTTGGCCTTTTAGGATCTTATTGCTATGTGTACAAGAAATGTTCATTTTGATATTAAGATATTAATCGCAAATGCTAATATAAATAGAAAAAAAAATTAGATGATAAAACTACAATTGTAGATACACTCAATAGAGCTCATGTTACAAGATAGCATTTCCTTTTGTGCTGAAGAAGAAATCTTACCAAATTTGTTTTTTTAATGTTTAAAAATAAAAACATCTTTGTTTCCTATATCCAAAGTGGGAAATTTGAGAAGGTAAGTACCCCCTGTCTTTTGGCTCTCAAATACAATCAGCCTATCATAAGGTAATTAATAAGCAGAGTATTTTCTATAGTCTTCCACTTATTCAATGTGGCTCATGAAACTTGAGGTTACAACATCACAATTCTCAGATGACAAATTGATTTTTATCACTGAACACTTAGAACAAAAATGACTCTGCTCAAATTCTCATACTAAAAAGCTTTAAACACATATGCAGAATACAATTAATGAGAAATTAATGAAATTTTTAAAATGTGATCTCAGTTATTTACTCACCAGACAATATATTCTGGTAAGACTATCAAAGTCAAATGAAAATTGCATAATACATTAAACTATTTTAATTAAAGTAATTTTCTATTCATATAAATTAGTAGATGAAAGAAAAACTTACAACAACTACATCTTCTGATGATGGAGAGACACTAGAATCATCAAAATAATACCACTGTTGATCATCCTTGTTTTTGCAAAAAGCTGTATCTGAAAATAAAAATATTTGTTTAGCTTAAAATTGTCCAAACAAAACTTTTGAAAATTTAGCAGCATATTTACAATCTGGTTTAAAAGTGTTTATATAATTGAAAAAAGCCTTAGTAACATCTAATATACAAGCAGTAATACAAAAAAAAAATGTAAATGTTTGATTTAAAAGAAGCTTTTTTTATATTAAAAGGAAATATTTTTCATAAATATTAAAGAAAAAGAAAAGTTAAGCACTTACAGTGTCCTCCTCCCATGCCACCATAATGGTTGCTCACAGATATCAGGTCATAAGTAGCAGGACCATGATTGTTATTGATTATGTACTTTTTTAAATTCAAATTGCTTTTGGAAGTTGGATTATGAAAAGACAAAAAAAATCAATTCAGTGCATCAAGCAAATGGGAAAACTAAAGAAATAATACAATTATACAAGAAAAAAAATAACTTGTATAAACAAAAGCTTATGTATTTTTATTCATATAAAAATTTTATTTATTGAAGAAAAAAATATTTTACTAAAACTATTCCAAATACAAGTTACAAATATTTAAAATGTTAAATTAATACAATAAAACCTTATATTACAGGCTTAAATGTAAGTAAAAATAAATAGTCAAAAGCTATTAGAGATATGTTAAAATCGATCCTTTTTTGAATGACACTTGAAAAATTCAAGGCAATTTGAAATTTTAAACTTACTTGGTAGGAAATTCAACCAATGTGTCAATTTTATCCCGCCAATATCTATTATAAGAAAACCGTTTCAGGTGAATTACTAATATATTGGGCAATGACCACAAATCAAATTTCTTTGTGGCTTGTTGGTGTTTCTTGCACTGAGGACAATACCTGGAGAGAGAAAAAAAAAAAAAAATTGTACAAATCTTTTGGTTCTGAGACAAAACATACATAAAAAAAATTACAACAATCACTTCATACAAATGCTTCAGTTTACCTATAAATCTGCTGAAGCAATTTGGATAATTGAAATAAATTATTTTCATTTTAAAAAAAATTAAAAAAAAATTTAGTATTTGTGCCTTTTCCAAGAGCTTATGCAGAGTTTAAATATTCAGGAATAGATAGAAAACTATACAATCTACGTGAATAGTATAATTACATCCTGACAAGCATAAGTTAAAAAAAAAAAAAAATTGTTATTGTATATTAAAAAAGGCAACAGAAATTAAGCTGCTAGCAGCAGTTTCATAGATCCCAATATCTTGCATTTATTACCTACTAATGACTGGGCTTGTGAATTGCATCAGAGTTATCCAATGTGACAAAAACGTAAAGATAGAAATAGGTTTTATTTTTAAGCCGGCGTATGGCCATGAAAAAAAATAAAGTAAATATCTCTTGTAGTTTGCAAAAAGATATTGATCTTAGATTATAAATGCCATTACAAAAGTGATAGAAAAACAAAGGGAATGTTGGAATTTAGAGAGCACAGCAAGATTTGTTGAATGCAGATCAGGGTGAATGTATAACGATTTAAATCAAGATAACTGACTATATTAGACAAAGAAATAAGTATATATTTTATGCTTGTTGGAAAATACCTCTTATTTTTATGATTTCATTCAATTCAGTATCAACATTAACAAAAAGAATATCTAACTAAAACAGTGGTGGTGGTTGTTAATTTGGTTTTAATTACATTTGATTTTAATTAAAAAGTAAAGTAATAAAGTTGATAAAATCAAGTTTTATAAGTATATGAGAAGGACATTAACAGACATGAATTTAGAATAAAAGGAGTTATGATTTAGACATGTCACTTATAGAGTTTTTGAGTGCAAGCAAGTTAAAAGATTTAAAAAGTTTATTCCTGTCTCACATCGGTTTGGTGATTTAATGCACAAGTGTTGTGTACATTTTCAATTAGCTGTTATTTGATTGGTTAGGGATCATATTGACTATCTAACTGAATGGCAAAAAAAAAAAAAAATTTCTAGTGGAAAATAATTTTGAACAGTTGCGATTTTCAGCATTAAATTGTTCAGATCTTAAATAATTCACTATTGAGTTCAGGGAGTAACTATATTTGAGGGAATAAAATCTTCAGATTTTTGAGTTGATCAACATGTCTGGCTGTGGTAAAAAAAGGAAAAGGATTAGGAAAGGGTAGTGCTAAATGTCACTGTAAAAGTGCCTCATGAGAATGCCCAGAACATAGTGTTCTTTAAACCAGGACATGACTCTGGAAATCACCAAGAAACTACCACAAAGGAGAAGCAAAAGAATAATCTAACAACCCAAATATCATCACATATACAAGATGTTACAAATGTGGCAAAATTCATTTATTAGAATAACTGGATACCCGATAAAGGAAACTTTCCCTTATTTTAAAAAACTTGCTTCATAAAGAGTAAAAAATTAATAGGTATGATAGCACAGCAAATTTCAGAACAAATTTAAACCAAATGTAGTGTGTGTGTGGGAGGGGGGTGGAGAAAAACTACTAACCATGGATCATCTGCACCTAGTTTTTCCTTTGTAGTGAAGAGTTCCAGGCATTCACTCAATTGAATTATCTGTTTTTTAGCTGTATTTTTCATATGAAATGATTCGTGGATATCAAGTTCCTGTTAAATAAAGAAAAAAAAATACGTAAAAATATGTTATTTGGCACTGATATTTTAATGAGCTTTTATTTTAATAAGGGCTTTTATTAAGAAAAAAGAAAACTTACTTCTGCTGCTTTTTCACTATAAAACTTTTCTTTGACTTTAGTATCCCAATCTACAGCAATATATGTTTGAGCTGGAAAAAAAAAAAAAAAAAAAAAAAAATCAGGAATTTGTGGGTGGCTACAGAAATTTCAAGGAAAGAAAATGTAAAATTTTCACAAAATTGAACTTAATAGATTAATCCAATTTGGAATATCATGAACCAAGACTTATTTATATCACTTTATTGTTGCACACAAAATGGAGTAAGAAAAAAGTAAATAGAGAAATGAGTTCATATTGCAGAAAGAAAAAAAAAACTACTCACAAGTTAATTTCAGAGGCTTGCCACTCTCATCCATACGGTTATCAACAGCAGCGGTTCCATAAGAATTGACAGGTGTAAATCTGAAGAGGCGATGGACAAATTGGTTCTCATTCTCTTCAGTTTCATTATCTGCATTGTCTGCTTTTACATTGTCCTCACAGCCCTGTTTGCAGTCAGTCCTCTTGCCACTGCTACTCATTGCTGAAGTTGCTGTCAAGGAAATATTGCTGTTAGATGTATTAGCTGGACCAGAGGAGCTACTGATTTGTCCGCAACTGTTCACCATAGTGTTGGTCAGGTCATTGGCTAAGTTACTTGAGGTATCCCCACAGTTAAGGTTGCTGTAGCCAACACTATTCTTTGGACTTTCCTCTACAGGAGAATCACAGCTGTCATCATCCATATCCTCCATATGTGCACCACTGTCTCCTAAAGTGGTAATCCACAAGTCACTGGCTTAAGTATGCAGTAGACAACAAGTGTACTTAAAATCAGTGCATCAATGAATACATACATATCTATAATAAGCTAGAAGCATCAGTTAAGTTATACTCTACCGCCATAGAAAATAAAGATGGGGTAGAAGAGATGCATATGAAATATCCAATAATTAATTGAAGAGGAAATTAACATAATTTCCCTAGTTAACTAATTTTGCATTGCAATATTGTTTATTCAAAGTTTCACTTTTGTTGAAATTATTATATTCAGTGCACAACATTTATCTCAAAATTTTGAGAAAATTCAAAAGCATCAGACAGGAGGAAAGGCAAAGTCATTTTTTTTTTTTTTTTTTTTTTTAAAGAAAACAATCATACAAGGCTTATGTGCATGAGTATACATAACAAATTAAGAGAAAAAAAAAAGAATTTCATTATGAAAAAAAGGAATTCTTTTAACTTTTAAAATATAAAATGCTACTCCAAAACTCAGAAAATTTGAACAAAGCATATAAACCAAATGCTGGATGAAGCCCCCCCCCCTAACATTTCTGAACAGGTATCTTTTGAGATCACTTCACACATGCCCAGAAGTGTTCTGAAGGAGTTAGTAGAAACAAACTATGCATTAGGATAAATATATTTTTTCATGGTCAAGTTACTAAATATTTATACTGTAAAATTACAGAATGTAACAGATCCTTAGTTAAGCATAGTACAGTCTACTAAATTTTACTTTGGTCTTAGTACAAGTCATCTTTTATTTAACCCTTTAAATACCCGATGAGTACAGATCTCCTACCCTTGGCTCCTTCTGTCACTAACTCTGGGTGGTATATCAGCTGCGTAGTTATATGTACTGTCACACAGTGGCTGGTATACTGGCTGTTTGGGTTCAAAGGGTTAAATACATTAAGTATTTAAGCAGATGCTAATAATTTTGAATAATGACAATTTTTTTTTAAAAAAAAAATGCTTGTGAACCATGATCTACATAAAATGTAAGAGTTCATTATATTAATTTGAGTAAAAAAAGCCACTCCCTCCTTTTTAGAATCTTAAAAATTCAAAGTTAAAATGCTGGGATTTGAATTTCAATCAAAATAGAAAATGCTTAATTTAGTTTCTTTAAAGAATCGTTTTGAGATCTGAACAGAACTAATAGCAACTATAAAAAAAGACAGAAAAAACATAAGTGTATACTAACCACCATTTACTTTATAGACAGAATTGTCAATATCTTCATCAAGGTCAACATTATTTTCATCTAAGGCGTTTTTGCGATCTTCCTCCATCCACCATTTATCAGATTCATCAGGTACTTTCACAAGGCGCCTGAAATTTACAGCAACAAATTTCTCAATACAAGAGGCTAACTATTCTGAAAAGAATTTGTAAAAATACAAATTTTAATTTCAGAACTCATTTCTGCAGATATTCATTTTACCATTAACCAGCCAAAATACTTTATAGAAAACTAAATTTTTGCAAACTTTGTAGATGTTAGCTCTTTGTTTTTTTTTTTGTTTTTTTTTTTAATAAGCTCAAAAGGTAAACGAGTTCATTTTGATCAAATTTCTTTTAATGTAATATAATTTGTGAAATTTTATTTTAGCTTATAAGTTATCCAAATTTGTTTTCTCTTAAATTCACAAGCACATTTTACCAAGTGTGGAAAAAAAAAAAAAAAAAAAAAAAAAGAGTCCCTAACATGAGCATTATGATTTTAGAAGATTTACAGCGATACACATGAAATATTTAGCTGAGAGAGAGAGGAAGAAAAAAAATTTTACACTGCCCACAGATTTTATATACATGTTAAATTATTGTAAGAAAATTATATAAGCAGAAGCACAGATAAAATGTTACAAAGAAGAACCCCCCACCCTATAATATTAAATAAAAACATTAGAAATACTTACGATATCCTATTCAAAACTAAATTATAGAGGGTCTCATAATTGCAATTTTTTCTGGGTGCTGGGAGCAGCAGAGGCTGCCCAAACAACTGGTAAGAGGTGAGGGGATGGTCATTAAAACCAGTTTTAACTCTGAAGATAAAACAAATGAGAAAATTAAGAGGAAAAACAAAGGATAATTACAGTTGTAATAAACTAGATGAATTGAAAATAAGATTAAATAAAATTTAAGCTATCAAACCTATAAATACAAATTTTTACTTTTTTTAAAAGTAAAAAGGACAAATTTGTATAATTTAGCCAGTTTTTTAAATTATAAACAATGTTATCTTTAGGTCCAAATAAAAAATACTTACTTTTTCTCTCTCATATATATTGCTAATATTACAGTGTTAGGGTCATCCATTCTATTCACGGGAACTTCATAACTGAAAAATTAAATTCTAAATGTTATGTTTCAACAGAAAATCTAAGACATTAATGACTAATTTTTATGATGCTTCTAAAACAAACAGGAACAAATTGTATTATGAGTATATTAAAATGATATAATACACACATGTGCAAAACTTTTGGGCCACCTTGGTAAATTACTTTTGTCAATTTTATCTTAAAATTGAGTGATTTAATCAGTAAAATTTTATGATATTTGAAGGTCAGAAAACAAGTTACTGCATTTTTGTTAATGCTGAAAAAGACTATGCAAAAATACTGGACCACTAGTAAAAATATCACCTTTGAACGCTTTAAATTTTTTTTTTTTTTGTAAAATGTTATCTTTATTATTACAGAAAGTACAAAATGTCAAAATATAGGGTTAATAATTAGTGTTGCTATCTTTGGCCTGAATAATTGCCTCAATTTAATGTGGCATTGAATGGAATAAGGTTCAGATTTTCTCATTGGGAATTTTTTCTCCACCAGTCTTCATGGCAGTAATCGCAAAGTTCTTGGAGATTGCATAGTTTTCATTGGAACACTTGTTTCTTCAGTTTCCACTACAATGATTGAATTATATTGAGATCAGGTTTTTGTTTTGGCCAGTCTTCCAAAAGTTGAACATCATCCACCAGAAACCTTTTTGTTGCATATGTAACAAAGAGCACTGTCATGCTGAAAAGTTACTCCATCTTTGTAGTTTGGCAGAAGATTAGAGTGTAATAAACTAATATAGCTTTCACTGTTTAGGCTTTCATCTTTTTCATTTTTTCTACCACTGCTATTAAGTGTCCACCACCAAATTTTACTTTGTTGTGTATCTTGTATTGTTTCTTTCTCCCACTAGTTTTCTTACATATTCTCTTGCATTAGACGGTAACCATTTTGCATTCATCACTAAAAATTACTTTTTGCCACTTTCCAGCATGCTATGTAAAGTCTTTTGATCACTTCAATCTTCTATTCTGATTTCTTTGTTAATTTTTTTTTCTTACTGCCATATTCACATTCAAATTGTTTTTCATAATATTCTGTGTCAATTGAAACCTCACTTAAGAATGCATTCACTCCTCACTTGTCTAGCTGTTAATTTTTAATTGTTTATAAAGACTTACAATCTTATTCATCTCTCTAGTCCAACTTTCATAATCTTTTCTTTTAGCACTTAAAACATTTCCAGTAGTCGCAAACATCTTTTGGATGATTTGAACCGCTACTAGAAATTCCTTGCTGCCTAGTTATCTCTCATTTGAGTCATTTTGATCTTCAAAGTCACAACTTTTGTCTGTTTCAGCAGAAATTTTAACCATGATTTTTGTACAAAAAGCAAGTTAATGTTCAACTACAATGACTTGTCAGGGAAACTTTCACTCATGTTAATAAGATGTAACAAATCCTACTTAGAAATTTGCATTTCATCATGATTTTATAATTTTGGATCTTTCATTGGCCCAATAACTTTGCATGGTCTTTTTGGCTTGAAACTGCTTAAAGTGGTGTGTCTTTTGTTATGTGGCACCTATCAACTTCTTAAAAGGTGCATAATAATTTTATGTAGTTGGCCAAATCTTGCATGCCAGTATGTATCAATTATTACATTTGCAAACCCAAAATGAATATAATATTTAAAAGGGAATCTGGCATAGAACAAGAATTATCATGCTAGCAAGTTTTTTTTCACTACAATTTTCTGAGTAAAAAAAAAAAAAAAAATAGAAAGAAATTATTCTAATATGACATGTGGCATAGTTAAGAGTGTCAAAATGAAAATTAAGAGTGGCAACTGACATGAAAATATCATCTCTGTCTGTGATGTGGTTTAGAGCATCCTCTTGTGAGTAGACTTTGTGAAACTTGTGACTGTACACATCAGTGACAACCATCTGCAACATAAACACAACTTACCATTAGATGCATATTGCTTTAAAAAAAAATGAACTTGTACTGAGAAAATAAAAGTGCTAAGTGAATACAGAACAATATTAGTAACTTAATTGAAGCTATTAGGAAAACTCAATTTGAGATAAGTATCATAATGCTAGTGTTAGTAAAAATAAACTGCTATTATATTTTTTGCAAGATGAAAGATGAACATTGACAGCAATAATCCTTGATTAAAAAAAAAAATTTCTAGATTTCTGTGAAATTTGGATTTTGACGCTTTTACAAATTATCAATGTAAGAGGAATAATTTATTTTATCCCAACAAAATCTTTTTCTCGAGTAAAAACAATTATAAGGAAAGAATTTTGTTTAGTTCAAAGCTATACAACATTCACATATCAAATTCAATGTTAATAACTACCTGTATATTAAAAATGCAGCAAGTCAAAATAAAAAATTTAGTATCTTCAGTTAAAAATCAGAAACCGTATACAGGAAGATTCTGCTTTATGGATAAGCTGGCTGGCAAGTGGTGAAGAGGTAGTGTAGTTGTACCAACTATGCAACACTAATAAGATTTAACACTAGGATCAAAGTATGACTGTTGGACTTCTACTTCTGAGGTGGCAGTTGCTCTTGATTTTCTTGGATCATATAATAGTAAAGGTATAATAGGTATACTGTCATTTGACAGCAATCAATATGTTAGGAAATGCAGGCAGCCTTAGGTGATGCTAAAACTGGATAACTGGCAACTGATAAAGATGGCAGTCACTTAATTCAAAAGAACATTGCATAATATCTCATTAGGACAAACATTTTGCTTTGGGAATAAATCATCTTTAGAGTGCTAATGGTTAAATTTTGAAGAATCTTTCTTTAAATGGAACTGCAGAGATTTAAATAGCAAATATGCATTTTTTTTTTAAAGCAATGTGTGTCATTATTTTCCTCCTGTGTACATCTAGCACAAAACATTATCTTAAAGGAGAATCATTCACTAAGAATCAATAGCCATTTTAAATTCCAAACTTTCTGCAGCAAGATTTTGCAGTTAAATACTCTTAGGACTGACTGTCAATTTAGAGATCTTAAAAGCTTCCTCTGCTGCTTTTTATACCCATGTGTAAATGAAACTACTTTCAAAAAGGTTCTTCGATAGGACAGTTAACATTGTAACACTTTCATATTGACATTAGTATTGTGAAGATTACATAAAGTAAAACTTTAAATTAAATCAAATTAGGATTAACTGATTCTGTGCACACATTCTTTGAACAGTTCATAGTTACATTCAAAATTTAATATAATATATTGCTTTATATTAATAAAGTTTTGAAATCAACTTTATATCATTCCAAACTTAGTAATGCTGAAATTGTTATAGCTGATTAAAAAGTACAATGAAATTAGGAAAAAAATATTTTTTATCCTCAAATTTAAACCTCTGTGTAAGAGTATATATATATATATCTTCCAGAGATATGTTTAAAAAGTACTGTAAAATGATGTAAAGAAACATTACATGTAATAGAAATATTTACCTTATCAGGTTGAACATTCACATGTTTGGATAAGGCTGAACACAAGTCAAGTACTGTACCAAGCTTAGGAACAGTTAACTTATACTGAAAGAAAATTTATATTACTTTGAAATAAAAAAACAGAAGAAACAAGATAAATATGCTTATATTTCAGTATTACCTTTCTTGATGGAAAAAAAAGATGCACTTGCCCCAAACCCAAGCAAAGAATAGGATACAAAATTTCTAATAAATTCATAAAAAGAAATGTTTTAAACTGGCTCAAATAGTTAACAGATGAAATTTCATCTGAAGTACATTTCTAACAATCTGTGGGAATGGCTAAATCTTCCAGAATTTAAAATTTCAAAAGAAAAAGAAAATTAAATGACTAAAATAATTATTTTAACTCATTTTGAAAAATGCCAGTTTCATAATTTCATAAACCTATGTACTTTATCAAATAAAAAAAAAAAAAAAAAAAAAATAAATAAATAAGAATAATAAAGACTTACCTGAACAGGTGTTTTGGCAGGATCTAATGGCACCCAGAAAACTTCCATTTGTCTTTCTTTTTTAATTGGTAAAGGCAATGAGAGGTAACAGAATGGGTCAAAAGTAACAGATACTTTAGCACATTCTGGACAAACTAAAGTAGACTTCAGTAATCCATGAAATGTATCAACAATTACTGAATCATTCCTTTTCCTATAATTGTTCCAGGCTTCTTTTGCTACTTCCTGAAACAGCAAAGCAGGACAAAGTCATTTTATAGTATGGTCAAAGTCAAGGTAGATAAACACAAAATACAAATAAGCTTACTTTACAAAATTTTGTAAGAACTATTTTCATTTCTATCATAGTTAAATGTAAAATAAATGACAGAACTGTTCAACAGAACCAACAAAATTTGAAATTAAAAAAATACAAAAAACAAAAGAAAGGAACAGAGCAAAAAATAATACAAGGCAAGCAAGCAATATATGCAAGGCAAAGCAACAGTAATATGGCAAAATGTTCAAACTAAGAATTAAGGTTGACAGACGAGTAAGTTCATATAAGTAAACGTAGTGTTCTGACCTCAAGGCAATACAGACCAAGACCGAGCTTATTTACCTTAGTCTCTCCACAAGGCAGGATGTGGCACAAGGCCGTTATTTTATGTGGAGCAAATCCGAGCCCATAGGCTTGGACAAAAATTCCTTGTAGACACTGTATACACAGGGTTGGGCTTGTCTACCCACCCAGACATGACTGCCTTTCGGCATAGCCTCATCTGGGTTCCTCTCTGCTCGAAGGCAAAGAGTTTGACAAGTCAGCCCGCCTGAATAGGCAGATCTGGATTGAGTCATATGAAACCAAGAACCAACCTGTTTTATTGGCTAGGAAGAAATCCCAGCATGCATTTGTGTGCTTCTGCCTATAAATTGGAGAGGGGAAAGTGTTTTACAGTCATTCCTAATAGGGATTGAATCCAACACTGTCAATAGTAACTGACAAAATTTCCCTCCTGCAGCTAGTCTTTCCAATTATGAAAGATCAAATATGACAAATTCCTTCAAGCTTACAAGATAACTAAGAGTTCAAAAATCCTCCAAAACTTAACTTAGGTACCTCCACGAGATCGCTAAAAAAAGAGCATAGCATGATGAAAAAGACGCCAAACTTGACGAAAACAAAATTTTATCGTCTAAATGTTTGTTATTATTAAGAGGAAAGGTCAAAGTATTTTGGGGGAATTTTTTTTCCATTTTTAATCGTTCTAGCACGTCCGAAATTTTCGTTAAAAATCTAGTTTTTTTTTTGAGTCAGCAAAATTGACCATTTTTTTTCCATTTTAAAAAAACTGGAAATCTGACTTTTGAAATTTTTTAAATATCAATTATCATTTTTTCAAAACTTATTTTAAGAAAATCAGAAATTATAATGTTTATTTAAAATATTTTGAACCAAACTTAACTTAGCTTTTGTGCCAAAAAGATGTAATTTGAAAATAAAACAAAGCAGGTCATAAACTTTCGCGTCTCTTGACATGTGATGAATGATATATTCTGAATTCCATGAGGCTAATTTGTTCTCTGGAAGGAGAAAAGTGAAATAATTTACATTTACGTGAACAAATTATTTACCCGTTATTTTTAACGAAAACTTTCAGCGGTCTAATTTTTTTTTTTTTTTTTTGTACTTAGCTTTCACCTTTACGTTTATGATGCTTTATGGGAAATATATTCTAAAGAAATTAAAATAAAACTGTTAAGAGTGACATTAAATTTCATATTTCTTAAGAAAGGTATCTAATTAATTTATAGGTACCTTTCTTATGAAATTTTATCAGAATTGTACATAAAATACTATAATTTTATGTACATTTATTACATTCTACTATTATTTGTATTTGCATTCATTTTATTATTAATTTTGATATTTCATTTATGGAAAAATGTCGTAACTGAGATTAATATAAAAATAAGATCATATAAATTTCATATGATGATACTGATACTTGTAGGTACCCTTCTCAGTTGAAATTGAAAAATCAAATTAACTTCTCCACACGTGTTTCGCAAAAGTAAAGGCCGTAACAGCGGAGAACAATGCTGAACTCAAATAGCAACTTAATTATATTCTGGTTGGTCTTCCGTATTTTATAATTACAGCTCGATTATAAGCACAAAATTACATTTCTTAATTACTGGGGATCTTCTGATTAGTCAAAATGATACAATTTACAACGCTTAAAAAAAAGATCTATCTCATAAGGACACTTATGAAAGCCGATGCTTGACTTTTAACTAATTTTATAATATTTTAACAACTTAAATGTAAAATCTATTATAATTAATGAAATAACAAATAATTGTATTAAAAATTCATTTTCATCGAAAATTTTTTTTGCTTTCAGAAAATATTGTCCATATTCATAAAAACAACTAAAAGCAAATAAAAGCATTTGAAATTAAATAATATATTTGTTTTATTGAGTTTTGTATGTTACAATTCAGAGCTGATTTTCAGGTACTGCGTATCCAATTAAAAAAAAAAAAAAAAACATGATTTGCATTCCTCAAAGCCCTGTGCTTTTAATTATTGTAATCACTAAAACCGATGCGATCGAATTTCTAGCGTTTTCATAAAATTACTTGGGGGGGGGGGGGTAATACATATTTAAAAAAAATATTTCTACCATGACTTTCATAAAAAAAACATTTACAATAATTTCGATCATCTGTGAATAGTTCCTGAAAGTTTCATTAACATCCGATAATTATTTCTATTTTTGCACGATTTTTCAAATTAATGTGTGTCATACCAAAAAAAACATTCTAAAAATTGTCTATGTTATTTACTAGTCTGCTGATACAAATAGAAAAAAGGTTTTTTTAATCAAAATTTAGAATGTTCTAAAAAGGAAAATTTTTTAAAAATAATTAAAAAAAAAACTTTGGTCTTTCCTCTTAATAATAACATAAGCATTTAGACAATAAAATTTTGTTTTCAGCAAGGTTGGCGTCTTTTTCATCAAGCTATGCTCTTTTTTTAGCGATTTCATGGAGGTACCTATATATATATATATATATATATATATATATATATATATATATGGAAATGATTTTGGTATCTAAAAGAAATTTTGAGATTTCATAAAATGAACTAGGGGTGGTATGGTTAACCTCAAAAGATAATTTTACTAATTTTTCTTACAAAAATTTCCTATTTATAAATAAGTACTGAAAATTCTATTGATACCCAATACTTGGTTCGTTTTTGGTTTGTTTTTAAACTTAAGGTGTAATACATTTTAAAGTATAAACAACTTTGGAAAAAATTCTCTAGTTGGATGACCTTTTATATCAGAATTTTCTCCAATCTTTCTTTCTATTCATACGGAGATTATCATTAGTTTTAACCTGTGAAAACTTCAGTTTTTCTATTTTAATATTCTGATGAATCTCAATTCTTATGTTAATGATTGAGTAAACTGATGGTGAGTTCTACAAAATATCTGTAGAAATTCTATCAGATTGCTAAATATTTGAGCTTTACAATTTTAACAAAATATTGCAATAACAGTCATAAATATGAATGCTGGTTGTTATTTTAAGAAGTGGATACAGATGAAAAGATTTGAAAATGACAACTTTTTTTCATTTCACTGAAACACTTCAATCTTCCCTTCTTTCTTTCATTTTCTCACTGAAACCAAGTAGTCTCTTTTCCCTTCTTTCCACGTGATCAAAACATAAAGTGATTGGCAAGGTGTAACAGTCATGCAAGTTAATGAAGGGAGGGACAACCACAATTATAATTAACATGTTACAAGTTTTTGGTATTTTTATCAACAAGTCTTTTGAAAGTTTGTGATGTTACTTCATATATGTAGCAGGGCTGAAAAGTTTTGTTGAGAACTTTTTAGCACCCTTTTGGGTTCAAATCTCACCTTAGCGAATTTGAACTATGAAGGTGACCTTGATGTTATCAATATTTGGAGCCAATCCCAGTATGTAGCACCTTTGGAAAGTGCTTGAAAGTCATACCAAGGGTTGACTCAAGCCTGGAAGTGAAATTGGGTAGACTGAATTGTTTGGAAGTTGTTGCTGGTTGTGCTAGCATAGAGTTACCATGATCGAGGGTTTGATCATATTAGCATTGTTCAAACTACTGATAGTAATAGATGAAGCACTCTCTCCTAAGGCCTTGCATAGCACAGTTGCAGTATAAACCACAAGTGGGCTCTGTGGGTGTTGAACAAACACAAATGTGCCAAGCACATGAGTGTGCTTGGAAAACAAGAGTAGCTGACCATTATATAAAGAATATAAATTTGGCTCTAGTTCACTAAATATTACAAATTTTAACAAATGCTATAAAATAATTTAAAAATTCCAATCACTAGTAGTAGCATGAATATTTCCTGTCAGATATCTGAGGATATCAATCACTGCACATAATTCAGACAATTGTACAATAAAAAAAAAAAATTATGTTCACCATGACTAAAGTACTACCCTTAATTCTGTAATTAGCGCTTGCATCGTTGTGGTGTAACAGCAGTTACTGTTGTGAGCAAATATTAAAGAGAGCACTTTTGCAAATCAATTATCAAAATAGATGAAATTTAAATATTAAGTATTTTGGAAACCAGTCATTTCAACTACTTTTCATCAAATCCAAGCTACCAACTCATTACACTCCAAACACTCAATACATTAACTTACAGCATCTGGTCGGTTCTCGGCATCTTTCAACTCAATATATGGCTTCTTACGAATTCGATTTAAGTCTTCATGAAGACCATCTAATAGAAAGGCCATCAATTCTTGAGAATCCTGCTGCTGGAAACCTGAGAACTGAGGTGCAAATTTTCCAACTGCAATCTAAATATTACAAAAAGAAGCAAAAATATGTTAGTACAACAATAAGTCAGATTTAAAAAAATTTTAACTGTGGAAGAAAAATAGTCACCAGTTATTAAAATAATGTTGAGATCATTCCAAATGAACCAAGTATTGCAAGTTTTTAAGCTACTTTCTAAAATTTGCCCAAATAAACTTTTTGAGAGATGATGTGGGTGGGGGAATCACTTTGGTTGGGTCAATGAAGCCTTCAGATAAAAATTTCTCTATTTTAACTTGATTTTACACACATCTTATTAACAATTTATATCGAGCAAGGTAATAAATCTGACTTCTAAATTGTGTTGCATAAAAAGCTTTAGAAAAGGATCAATAATTATATACACAATCTTTACAAAAAAAAAAAAAAAAAAAAAAAAAAAAAAAAATGCATTTTTCACATGAAACACAAAAATTATAATTTTCCTTTGTAATATATACTTACCTTAAAATTCCTTGGAACTGTATAAGTGTATTTACCAGACCACATTTGTTTAGCAAGTTCTGCATAAGTTTTAGCAATTTCTCCTCTCATACCTAGAGGATTGTCTTCATTCAACTCATCCACCCACCTTTCTTCAAGAAAATAATGGGTCAAGTAGGAAACATTACTCATACACTACAAAAAAAAAAAAATAAATAAAATAAAAAAAATATATATATATATATATATATATATATATATATATATATATATATGAAAATAATAAATTATAATGAACAAAAATAGAACATTTTCAGAATTAAGGGATTGTAAAATTTGGAGTGCTCCAGTTAAATTTATGGAAACAAATCTATAAAATTGCTTTCTCAAGCAAAATTAGTTGAAAAGAGAGAGTGTGTGTGTGTGTGTGTGTGATGGAGGGTGAGATATTGAGAGAGAGCATAATTGATTGAGAGAAATATTCAATAAGAGATTCATTAAATGTTTTTAAAGTATCAAATACATTTTGCAATACATTTTCACAGTAATAAGGAGTTATAAAAATACTTACTTGCAGAGCAGAATTCATAAAACAAGTGTTTCCAAGGTTTGACAATCCACAGAGGCCAGGTACAGCTTGAGAACGTCCAGGTTCATTATTGTAGCACCCATAGGAGCTATAGTTGTTATCATAATTACTAGAACTACTGTTGTAACCAGAAGACCTACAAAAGATTTAATTTCATATTTAAATTCTTATTTTTACTCCAAAGTAAATTAAAATAACATATTTGAGCAGGAGTAAAACAAAAGTATGAATTTATCCTACATTTAGAACAACCATTTTTAATGTAGTAAATTAACCATATTTCATTTATGTATTATCATTTAATTTTGATTAAAAAATTTTTTTTTAAACTTTTCATTGTTTAGAAAAAGTTTGATTTCTAAACAATAGAGTAAACTTTGTTTAAATATGAAAATGGACAACATGACATTTCAAGTTGCTAAACAATTTTAAAATTAAATATTACAAATTATAAAAAAAAATAGAATAGTTTCAACATTGGTTATTCACACAAAGTGTACAGCTAAGTTTTTATTGGTTCCCTGTATATGATTTTTAACATTTATAAAGAGGTTTTTTTATAAATTTGTACAACAGTACAATTATTGTGAAGTGACCAATACCTGGTAGAAGTATATGAGGACTGTCTTTCCAAAGGAGCACTGCTTGAATTATAACTGCTGGTACTAATTAGAGGAAAAAAATATGAAAACTTTAGAAACTTCCTTCCTTTCAAAAGAAAAAATATTTTACAACCAATAATATAGATGGCAGTTAAACAAAAGTTCAGTTGCTTCATACATAAATAGTGAAAAACATGTATGAGCAGACAAAATGTTTTATATTTTTTCCTTATCAAAAATATTAAAATGCATAAATTATCAAAAAAATTTACAAAAATTACTATTTCCAAAGAAATAGCATTGCATTTTTTTAATACTTTATGAAAGTTCATGGGCAATAAACAAATTTAATATTCAACTATTTTAAGGTTATAGAATAGGTTAAATGCTTTCATTGACATGCTTCAGCATATTAAGAGCAAATGAATATACATATTAAAAAAAAAAAAAAACTGAAAGAAAAAAACTGAAAGAAAAAAACTGAAAGAAAAAAACTGAAAGGGCTAACAGTCTAAGAACCCACCTTTTTGCTTGCCTCGGCCATGTACCATCATCATTCTGAGGTTCAATTACAATAAGCTAAAAGCAAAAACAAAGATGAGGGAGTAGAAAAAATATATACAAGTAAATTTTATAAAGCCATCTCAAATTTATCTATGAATTCATTTTGGGAGTCCAATTTTACCTTCTGTGTTCATTTCAGTGATTTCTATTATAATAATTTTTCTATTATAATGATTTTATGACTTCCTCATAAAATCAAGAAAGTACAGATTACTCATTGTTAAACGTGTTTTCAGTACATGTACAGTTTCAGATTGTCAAGAGTAATTTCAAGACAAGAATTTGTTTGCTTTTATTTATGAAAGTTGAAAATGCCCAATTTATCCAATAATTTGGTTCAATAAAAGACATTGCAGAGGAAGGACATTTATAAAAGAATAAAATTCAAAAACAGAAATTGATCGTAAGGGAATAAATATTTTCAATTTCTAAAATCTCCTTTACAGGTAAGTTTTCAGATTTCAATTATTTGATCACAGGATTGTGCGAGAAAACTTATTTTAAATATTTACAAGCCAATGCTAACTTTTCACACCAAGTTTTAAAGATCAGACATTTCATAGATTACAATAGAGAATATAGAACTGTTACATTGCAAATGAGAGCCAGTTGTCTTACCTGTCCCTGATACAAGCCAGCATCTTGTATTGTATGGTCTGTTTTATTTAGATGTTCATAAGTATTACACATGTATCGATTCCAGAGTCGAGTTTCTTTATCATCGGATATGTTAAAGAGCTTCCTCATTTCCTTCTCTATTTGATCTGTAACAAAATGCTTGTTTATTATTAGAGAAAAGAATCTGATATTTGTATTAACCTTTAGCAGTCTGCATTATTAATATTAATTCCTTTTCCCCTGCATACTTTTTCAATACAACTATGAAATTCAAATTCAGGGATCAGGTCACCTTCAGTGACAGGATAAACTTGTGCAGTTTAGAGCAAATGAAGTCACATACAGAATGATAATGGTTAAAAGATTTTTGAGAAAGAGTTTAGTTTTCTTTAAGCAGATTTTAAAGGCATAGTACATGAAACTGGTTTTTTGAAACAAAAATAATAATTTAACTGAAAAAAAGACTTATTTTCAAGTCAAAAAGATAAACACAGAGATGGTAATACTGAATAGCTATCTAATATTTACCCAATTAAAATATGACATTAACAGCGAGCATCTATTTTTCACTTTCAAAAATATTACAATTCATGCCAAAGATTAAAATAGTTATCTACCCTTGTTTCAACTTGAAGATTAACTTATATTGTTTTAATTTTTTTTTAAATAAAAAGGAAATTCTTTATTAGGGTAATGTACACTTACCAATGGTGATAGCTCGACTGAATTGTTTAGTGTGAACAGCATCCATATCTGAATTCTGGCAAAGTTTCAAGTCTATTAAGTAAACTTCCACTTTACAATGCTTCACAAACATGCCTTGCTCAATGACTTTACGAGCAATTGGCTCCTGAAAAAGTATATCATTAATTAGAAATCATTAACAATTAAATACAGCATGAAAGGTTCTTTAATATTTACTGAGAAAATAAATACCAGTAAAATTACAATTAAGTTACTTCCACTCCAATAAAAATACTAAAAATGAGCAGCTGTCTTTAAAAGCATTTAAATGCAAATGAAAATGCAAGTGATAATTGTTTATTAGGAGAAAAATTTTACAAATATCTTGTTTTTGTAACTTTTCATTCTGGAACTAATTACTTCAACATGAAAATAAAATATCTTATAACCAAATACAGTCAAAAGATATTAATCACGTGTAGACCTATGAATTTTAAACTCTTTGCTTTTAGTGAAGAAAGAATCAGTTATTGCAATAAAGCTTAAGAAAATATTAAATGCTGTTCCGCTATCATGTGCTTGCACTTGTCCTTCCATAGCATAAAAATGTTAATTTTTACCCATCTCAAGACAACTAGAATAGAAATTTCTAAAGTATTTCAAATATAAAGTTGATTCACAAGAAGTTTGGTACATTGTCAGGTTAATGTTTTTCCCATGCTATTAAATATTTGCATGCACATAGTCATAGTTGCTTCATAAATGACTTTCTAAATAGTTTTAAAAAAAATTAAAACCCATGAAAAATCTTACAAGCACAAAACTTAGTTTGCTAGTATTAAATTAGTGAATCCTTCAGATATATTTAAAAATAAAATTCTAAGACCTTTGTGACTTTACAAAAGGACACTACAATTCAAAGAAATGGCATGCATTAAATGTTATATCAAAATTATAAGATCAATATTGAAATGGTCCTTTTTAAATGCCTAATTGTAAAAGCTAGATTGGATTAACTGTTACTAATAACTGCTACTGCAGAAATTGTGTGAAGTGATTTTGGCATTTCATTCCTTCAGATTAAAATAACATTTGCCAGACACAAAAAGAAAAAAAATTGCAGGAGGAATTTCAGTAAAATGCATTAAAAATAGAAAGCAAAAAGAAAGATGTGCACTTTGGCGGAAACTAAAATCAATGTTTTATGGCTATAATTTATTTACATTTTAGATGTGAAAGTCAAGCCCTCTCCAAAATAAAAAAATGTTAAAATGAAGAGTAATTTGCACTAAACAAAAGAAACAGTTTTAACTTTGAAAGTAGACTCAAGCTTCATATTTTGTCCTTTCATTTTCCAAGATTGCATGGGGAAATGCAAAATTTTTAAGCCATTATTTTCTGATGGGATTCTGATCTGTTACCCTTTGCAAAATTAGATAATCAAAAGGATCTCTGCTTACCTTACACAATTTTTTTTTTTTTTTTAATATTTCCTAAAAATAAAAACATCAAGTTTTATATAAATTCCTTTAAAATTGTAAAAAGCAATGAAGGAAAATAATATTGTTAGTCTTCAGAAACAATGCATTTTAGCTTTCTGGGCAACAAAGTCATTAATGCTGCTTTTCCTTTCATCTATATTAATCAAGTTTAGTACAGTTTTGCTTTGGTTATCCAGGTGATATGATTATCTTAAAGTATTAATAGAAAGAAAAGTGGAGTTCAGTAAAGCCACTTATAAATAGAGAATTATTTTCAGTTTAAACACACATTTTATGTTATATCGATCTTGGGATTTCTAATGCAATTTATCAACTTCTTAGTTAATCATATGAATAAATGCGAAATTGAAGCTCAATTCTCCCACAAATCCTGGGGTTAAAAGGCCCCAACTCTACTTTATAGCAATGTGTATTTACTCATTCCAACCATGAGGTCAGGTTGTGACACAAGGTCGGTTTAATGTGGGGAGCCCAAGCTTGTACATCCAGGCTAGGAACAAAAATTACCTGTAGTTCCCGCAACCATCAGTTGCACCAGCCTCTGTGTGAGCACTGATCCCTCTCTCTGGTGCAATGAGAGAGAGGGCACAGCCTCAGGCAGCTGTTCCCCAGGGCTAGGCACCCCTCAGTATAATTTTCCTCAGTTGCAATTCTGTCCTTTGACAGAGCTGCCCCTGAGCACACTGTCCAAAGACAGAAACACAACTGTGAGACGATAAATAGGGTGTTACAAACTACTCTCGAGAGTAATTTACACACTAGGTATTTACTGTCTCTACTAAAATGAGTTGTGACACAAGTTTTTTTTTTAAGGTGGGGAACCAATTACATACATTTGGGCCAGGAACAAAAACTGCCCACAACCCCTGCAATCATCGGTTGCACTGGCCTCGATGCAAGCACCTCAGTATAATTTTCCTCAGTTGTGACTATTCTTTGACAGTTACCCCTGGATGCACTTTGCCCAAAGACAGAGATGCAACTGAGAGATGATAAATAGATGTGTTACAAACCACTCCAAAGAGCAATTTACACACTAAAAGTTCAATATCTGTTATAAATATTATCTACATCCTGGCACTATAATTTTTCAGGTTTAGCTAATTTGCATATTGATTTTAAAAAATGTTTATTTCATTAATTAACTGTCCTTCATTGCTGTGCTTTTATTCAAGGATTGTTTTGATTTTCATATCAAAAATAGTTCTGTTTAGGAATATTGTCTTATATAGTGCAGAAAAGTGTTTGAAATTTGCATTTTACTTGGCCTTCAACAAGTTGGAATCTATTTCTAAAACTTTCCTTGACTATAACAAGCCAATTTATGAATGAAATTGTGACAGTGAAGGAGTTGCTTGGACATGCACAAACACTACTTTATAAGATAGAAATCCATTCACAATTACCAGATAAATGTCTAATATCTATTTTTTTTCTTCTTGATATTAATTTCTACTGAAATTACATCAAACAAAACTTTGTTTTTTTGACATGTGTTTTCTAGTATCATATCTGTGAAAATACTTTGAAAGAGTTGTAATTCAAATGACAACTTTGGTCTTAAAAATATTCTAAGTCTGCCAAAGTTTTCACAAATCTGTTGCAAAAAGAGAATGTGCATTTATTTAATTTTTTCTTTTTGACAAATACCTGTAGGTTTTTCATTAGCAAATGTAACTAAAATATTAAAAGGTTTTAAATAATTACTGCAATATTTTATGATACCCAATTAATGTTTACTTTTTTACCAAGATACTCGCATATGAACATTAAAATTTTACCTTTTTAAATGAAAATTATAAACAGATTAATTTTTACTTCATATATAAATTTTGTATATTTTCCATTTGAAACAAACCATCTGCATATATTTTATTTGATTCATTTTCCATGTTTACAACTACATTATGCATAAAATGTTTGTTTTAACAAAATAATATATACAACATGAAAGAAATGTACTGCTGTTAATTACTTTTTCTGTTTGTTTTCTCCAACAGTGAAAAAGATTGAAATATTATTTCTGTTAATCCTTATTGATGAAAGTGTTCAGCAAGCTCCAAAAAGAAAATCCCTTTATGATCCCCAGATTAGAGTATTCCAAACCACTGAAACTCCATTACAAGATAGCAACAGGTTCAGTTTAGATTCATTCAAACAACATATACCTTTTGTTAACTTCCACAAAACTGCATACAATTGCAATACTGATTATGCAAATCATCAAAAGCTGGACCAATAGATATCCAGTGCAATTACTGCAATGACATAAAATTCAAGGATGAATCTAATATGTGTTGTAAGAAAGGAAAGATTCAACCAATACCTAAAGGATGCAATTCAGAATGATGGCAATGCGGGACACACAGTTATTCTCCCTTCATCATTCACAGATAAACCAAGGTATATGCATGAAAGAGTTTTGACAAACCAGATTTGTTTGTAACATTTACTACGAATCCAAATTGGCCTGATATTGTTGCCAAGATTTTTAAGATGAAGGTCAACAAACTGATGGATCTCATCAATAAAGAAAAAATATGTGGACCTGTAAAATGTCATGTATTCAATTGAGTGGCAAAAGAGGGGACTGCCACAGGTACATTTACTTTTATGGTTAAGGGAGAAGATCAATCCAAATCAAATAGATTCTATCATCAATGCAGAACTGCCAAATCCTAATGAAGATCCAGAGCTTTTTGAAGTAGTATAATAGAATAGACATGACTGATGGACCATGCGGCTATTTGAATTTCAATTGTTCCTGCATGGTTGACAACAAACGTATAAAAACATTTCCAAGAATATTTGTCAATCACACAAAAATGGATATCGATGGCTACTCAAGTTACAGAAGAAATACTGAAGATGGAGGATTTAGTTTCCATCTTGAAAGAAATGGACAAAATAAACTGGTATATAAATGGGTTGTTCCCAATAGTCCACTTCTGTGCAAAGCATTCAATGCTCACATTAATGTGGAATTTTTTTAATAGTGTTAAGTCCATAAAGTACATAAATAAGGGGAGTGACCACACTGTGATTGCCACTAACAATCACAATGAAGTAGTAAAATTTCAGTCAGGAATATACATTTCTAGCAATGAGGCTGCCTGGAGAATTTTTTCATTTAACATTCACAATAGGCACTCATCAGTTCAGCACTTGAGTGTTCATCTTGAAAATGGACAGCGGATGTATTTTACTGAAGACGATGCTCAGGAATTGATTGAAACTCTAAAAAACACTACCCTAATGGCATTCTTTAACATATGCAATATAGATAATTTTGCCCAAACAATTCTCTATCCTGAAGTGTTTAAATATTACACATTCAAATCTGGAAAATTCCTCAGAAGAAAGCAAGGAGAATCTCATGCAACTGAACCTGCTCTTAAATGTAGTGATGTACTTGGTCGGGTTTATACAGTACATCTAAAAAATTCTGAATGCTTCTTTATTCAACTTCTTCATAATGTCAGGGATCCAAGATCATTTCAAAATTTGAAAACAACCAATGGAAATATCCTTGAGACATACAGACAGGCATGCATTCAACTTGGCCTTACAGAAAGTGATGAGCATTGGGACCAAATTTTACAAGAGGCTGTTTCATATCAATCACCAAAGCAAATAAGATAGTATAAAATATAGATGACTTTGCTGTTATGATTGCTACCCGTCAAATTTCAAATCCAATGGATCTGTGGGTGAAACACCAAGAAGCTATGAGTGAAGACATTCTTTATCATATGCAACTGGTTCATCCAAGACTAGTCATACAAATGAACCCAAGGATTGTGAACACTGCACTGTGTGAAATAGAAGATATGGTGCTAAATGTGACATAAAAAGAACTGTCCCATTTCAGACTTCCCAAATCAAACATATTCTGATCCTTTAAATAGAGAAATCATGAGAGAGACTGGATACAACCATAAAGAGCTGATCCATCAAATACAAACTAATACACCTCTTTTAAAAATGACCAGAAAGTCATCTACAATGAGATTGTTAAGGATCAACAATTCTGCTGGAGGAATTTTCTTTTTGGATGCTCCTGGAGGTATTGGCAAAATGTTCCTAACTAATCTTCTTTTATCTTCAGTTAGGGTGCAAAGAACAGTGGCTTTAGCTGTACAATCATCTGGAATAGCAGCTACTTTGCTTACTGGTGGAAGATCTGCTCACTCAACATTTAAACTGCCATTAGACTTGGTCTATAATTTTTGAATTCTTTGGATCTTCCAGGAATGCCACCACACAAGTTAGTATTGAAACAAAGAGTACCATTAATGCTGCTAAGTAATCTTGGTCCTCCAAAGTTATGTAATGGTACAAGTCTTATTGTGAAGAACATGTTACCTCACTTACTGGAAGCTCTTATAATAACTGGTCAAGGGAAAGGAAAGACTATGGATTCCAACAGATATGCCTTTTGATTTTAAATGATTGCAATTTCCAGTCAGAGCAAGTTTTGTAATAACTATTAATAAATTACAAGGTCAATCAATGAAAGTTACTGGACTTCAACTTATGCAACCCTGCTTTTCTCATGTTTAGTTATGTTGCCTGTTGAAGGAACAAATTTATTTATACTTGCACCCCCCAAAAAGTAGTATGTCCTACTGTATTACAGTAAGAATTATTTAAAAAACTTCATTTTGATTTCAATTTTTTCACCATTATGTTTTTCATTCATGCAAGTATATTTTATTTCTGTCAACACCTTTTTAAATGTTATTCAGTTTCACCATGTTTCATTTGTTTAAAAATGGCTAAAATTCTAATGTTTAGCTATCTGAATATATATATATATATATATATATATATATATACAGCCTTTTAATTTAATAATAGCATAATATTTTTTTAATCTAGTTTTATGAGGACTTAGATGTAGTCCAGATTGAGTTGAAATAGTAGGAAAAAAAAAAAAAAAAAAAAACAATACTGGTCTATACAGAGATGACAGACCTCTACTAAGGAACAAGAATGCAAAAGCAACAAACATGTTAATGAATTGTAAAAATGTAACCAAAGTCAAAATAGATTACACAGATGTTATAAATGAACTTCATAAAGAAAAAAAAACAAAAAAACACAGTAATGGCCCATGCTACATAAATACAACTTCCATTTATCCATCCATTGTATTCAAGCAAATATGTAAGTTGGCTACAAATGATTCAGTAAACTCTAAGAAATTCCCAATAGGGCAAAAATGAATACAAGATGGTACTTAAAAAAAGAAAAAAACAAAAAGAAAATAATAGTGGGTATCGATTCAATTTTTCATAGACCAATAGGAGTGGTAACAGTAATGACAGCAGTAATATTAGAAGAAAAGAAAAAAAAAAAAAAAAAAGAAAAAAAAAAAAGAAAAAAAAGAACCATATCTATTTACCACACCTTTCAATAATGCCATAAAAACCAAGGTTGGAAGAATGTTTTTCACTTTATTAGAAAAGCACTTTTATAAAAATACCATATATTGTATGAAATATTTAATAAATGTCAAATAAAATAAAGTTAAATTACAGTTGCATGGATATGAAGAAGATATATATAAGCTATGATGACAAGATAATAAATATGAACAAAAACAAACCATTCACTCTATACTTGTTGGTAATAAGTGCATCACAGTGAATGTTATCAAGTCACTGTGAAAAGTGTGGATGGGTCAAATATGGTATATGCGAAATCCACTGAACCAAGGAAGCAGAGATTTTACAACCATAATTTTTTTTTTTTTTTTTAAAAGAAAGTCTTCCAACAGAACAATGCTGCTGAAACATGGGGTCACAAAAATAGAGTCAATAGAACCCCCATTGTTGAATAGAAAATTGTAAAAAAGTCAGTGTGGAGCAGGTCCCAGGAAAGGTAGATTGTTTTTGGAGGAGATATTGACTATTATCACTGCTGCCTTAAGAGTGGACAGACAGGTAGTTGTAGACAGTACCTACAAAATTTATTTAACAATTTTACCATTTGTTGATATTTGAATATCAATCTTTATCATGGCACTAACAGTAATGTAAAGGAGAAAAGACCCAAAGTTTAAATGTTTTTTGAAAGTTCTAAAAGACAATTTCATCAGTCTGTGTTTGAATTTGTAGTGGCTGTCTCTGATATTGGCCCAGTGAAGAAAAAAAAAATAAATAAGTATCTATTATCCCTGTCTGAATATATATATATATATATATATAATTAATATAAGTAAAAGTTTTGTCACTTAGCTGATTGATGTTACCTTCAGATAAAAGGTATATTCAGGCAACAAGTATTTATCTAAACAATTTTGGTTCAAAAGAACTGACAAGGTCTAACTTTTTCAATTTCCAAATAAGGTGATGTTTATTGGGATCAAAAAAATGTGGATAAACTGTCTGAAGTTCATGTTTGCATTGTTTATTCAAGTATTTTCAACTGTGTCATTTTCAAGGATCCAATGTGATAGGCAGAATTCCTTTGCTTACAAATTGCAGTTTTGAAGGTTTTGCGACAGAGTGGAAATTACATCTCCAATATCAATAATAAAATTAGCATTAAATTCTTACATTAGGTCCACATGCATCCCACTCTACAAGTTGACCTGTCACTTGCCAAAACTCAGTGCAATTTGTGTGCATATTGACCAGCACATCATAAACCTATATGCAATTACCATATCAACACAAGACAAATATTAGTGGATAATACCAAAATATTCTGTAGCACCCAATGCAAGGAAAGACTCAAAATGCTAGAAGTTATTACTAATACAAAATAAACAGCTCACCTTAACTTTCACCACAGGAAAGGTATCTTGAAGTTTATATGATATATATATATATATATATAAAAAAAATGAGGGTCCAATTTTCCTTAATTCTATTTATGGTTTCAGGAAATTCTGCTTATTTTCTGTTTTCAGTATAGAATTCCATTTTTGCTTCATTATAATACTTAGTGAGAAAGTGTGACAATATACAAATCTTATTAAAATAAGAAAAAAGGAAAATGAAAAATTTTACTAGCTGGAATATCCTCCCATTGGATTAGTTGCTCCAGCTTGCTAATGTTTCAAACCTCGTACTTTAGTCCTTAACCTCATTTGATGTATAAAACATTCATTTCAAATATTTTTTTTCAGTAAAAGTATCAACTACTTAAACAGTTTTTTTTTTTCCACACACAAAATTTAAGCCTGTAGAAGTAGTGATATAAATTATTTATTTACTGTATGAAAAAGTAAAATAACATCAAACTGAAAAATCAGCAAGGTTTAAATTTTTTTCTCCATATTTCCATTAAATTACAGCATCATAAGCTGTTTCATATTGTGTCTGTCACTGAGCAAATATTTATATTAAGAAAATGAATGTTCAATGTATATACTAGTAACAGGCATCCACATAACTTTAGTGGCAACCTGTGACAGAATGGGAAATCTGCTCTTATTGGCACTCCAAAATGCTGGTATGATGAAGGGATTTCATTTTTGTAGTTTATATAAATTTGAAATTCTTCAGAGATTTCATTGGATGGATCTTGTAAAATTTTGATGGCTGCAAAACTGCCAATGTCATGGCTAATACATGATAGCTGTCTAGGACAAATGAGCCAATTTGTAAAACTCATACACAGGATAAGTATCCAAGCATTTGTTAACTTTGAAAGTGCTATACTGAATACATCCTGCAAATTTGATGTAACATTCTTCTCTGCTTTCTAGTTCAGACAGAAGACTTGGTTTCTAGACCAAATGTTTTCAACCTACCACTATCAAGGTAATGCTTTAAATCTTCCATTAGATTGTACACAATACAAGTGGTGATTTGAGTTCTTTTAAGCTTGTCGAGGCTTTTATTAAACAAGTGCAGTTCTCACTGATGAAATGCAGATTGAGACGTAAGTTATGGTATGATGCATGTGCAGTTTACTATCATGTACTAATTCCAAAATTTGTTCCATTACCAAGCTATGGCTTTTTTCTTGTTTGAAGGATCCTTCATAAAATCAAACATGAAGAGTGATACTTGGCTGAAGTGAACTATGAATTCTATCAGGTTGCTTCACTAGTTGCTTAGGCAAATAGGCTTCAAGCCATTTCAGATATCGCTGTTTTTGCCTAGGGTTTTTTGGGGAAACAAAAAAAAAACTGACTTAATGAAAGTATTGAGCTGAGCAACATTATCAAATTGTGACTAGTGCAAGAATACCTCACCAACAAGATGTAAAATGTGTGCTAAACACAAGATATGATGACTGTTTACAAATATATTAGATAAAACATTCCTATGCACCTTTTTACAAAATGCTGCTGAATCAGTAAGATCATCAAATGCAATGTCAACATGAGTAACAGCCTGACTTACAGTTTCATGATTGCATTCTTTCATGGTGACAACATCAGTAAAAAAAAAATGGCTTCCCTTGAATGCCTGCAACCACATTCAAAATGCTATGGTTAGTTGTTTTATCTGCTATGATACTTATGGTTTCATTGACAAGCTTTGTTCTTAGGGCAGCAAAATGACTATCAAACAGTTTTGGTAGATATACTTGCCTAATACATTTAGCTTAGGTACCTCCACGAAATCGCTAAAAAAAGAGCATAGCTTGATGAAAAAGACGCCAAACTTGCCGAAAACTAAATTTTATTGTCTAAATGCTTATGTTATTATTAAGAGGAAAGACCAAAATTTTTTTTTTTAATTATTTTTAAAAAATTTTCCTTCTTTTTAGAACATTCTAAATTTAGATTAAAAACTTTTTTTCTATTTGTATCAACGGAACTAGTAAATAACAGACAATTTTAGCACGTTTTTTTTGGTATGACACACATTTGAAAAATCGTGCAAAAATAGAAATAATTATCGGATGTTAATGAAACTGTCAGAAACTATTCACAGATGATCGAAATTATTATAAATGTTTTTTTTTATGAAAGTCATGGTAGAAATATTTTTTAAAAATATTTATTACCCCCCATAACTAATTTTATGAAAACGCAAGAAATTCAATCGCATCGGTTTTAGTGATTACAATAATTAAAAGCACAGGGCTTTGAGGAATGCAAATCATGTTTTTTTTTTTTTTGTTTTTAATTGGATACGCAGTACCTGAAAATCAGCTCTGAATTGTAACATACAAAACTCAATAAAACAAATATATTATTTAATTTCAAATGCTTTTATTTGCTTTTAGTTGTTTTTATGAATATGGACAATATTTTCTGAAAGCAAAAAATTTTTTTCGATGAAAAATGAATTTTTAATACAATTATTTGTTATTTCATTAATTATAATAGATTTTACATTTAAGTTGTTAAAATATTATAAAATTAGTTAAGTCACAGATCGGCTTTCATAAGTGTCCTTATGAGATAGATCTTTTTTTAGCACGTTGTAAATTGTATCATTTTGACTAATCAGAAGATCCCCAGTAATTAAGAAATGTAATTTTGTGCTTATAATCGAGCTGTAATTATAAAATACGGAAGACCAACCAGAATATAATTAAGTTGCGTTATTTGAGTTAAGCATTGTTCTCATGATTACGGCCTTTACTTTTTTGCGAAACACGTGTGGAGAAGTTAATTTGATTTTTCAATTTCAACTGAGAAGGGTACCTACAAGTATCAGTATCATCTTATGAAATTTATATGATCCTATTTTTATATTAATCTCAGTTACGACATTTTTCCATAAATGAAATATCAAAATTAATAATAAAATGAATGCAAATACAAATAACAGTAGAATGTAATAAATGTACATAAAATTATAGTATTTTATGTACAATTCTGATAAAATTTCATAAGAAAGGTACCTATAAATTAATTAGATACCTTTCTTAAGAAATATGAAATTTAATGTCACTCTTAACAGTTTTATTTTAATTTCTTTAGAATATATTTCCCATAAAGCATCATAAACGTAAAGGTGAAAGCTAAGTACAAAAAAAAAAAAAAAAAAATTAGACCGCTGAAAGTTTTCGTTAAAAATAACGGGGTAAATAATTTGTCCACGTAAATGTAAATTATTTCACTTTTCTCCTTCCGTAGAACAAATTAGCCTCATGGAATTCGTAAATATATCATTCATCACATGTCAAGAGACGCAAAAGTTTATGACCTGCTTTGTTTTATTTTCAAATTACATCTTTTTTTTGGCACAAAAGCTAAGTTAAGTTTGGTTCAAAATATTTTAAATAAACATTATAATTTCTGATTTTCTTAAAATAAGTTTTGAAAAAAATGATAATTGATATTTAAAAAATTTCAAAGTCAGATTTCCAGTTTTTTTTAAAATGGAAAAAAATGGTCAATTTTGCTGACTCAAAAAAAAAACTAGATTTTTAACGAAAATTTCGGACGTGCTAGGAACGATTAAAAATGGAAAAAATACCAAAAAAATACTTTGACCTTTCCTCTTAATAATAACAAACATTTAGACGATAAAATTTTGTTTTCGTCAAGTTTGGCGTCTTTTTTTCCTCATGCTATGCTCTTTTTTTAGCGATCTCGTGGAGGTACCTAATTTAGCTACAATAATTTGCTGAAAAAAAAAAAAAAAAAAAAAAAAAAAAAAATGAAAAAGGCCCCAAACTTAAAAATAAAGTTTTGTCAAAATGTTTGTTGTTATTAAGAGGAAAGAACAAAGTACTTTTTTAATTACTTTTTACTCCTTTCTAACATGTTCAAAATTTGTTAAAATCTTGTTTTTTATGGAAATTTTCACACCTGTATTCTTTCTTTTTTTTTTTTTTTTCATTAATTTGTAAAGATTTGCAAAAAAATTGTCAGATTTTAATGAAACTTTCAGGACTTATTCACAAATGATTGAATTTTTTAAATTATTATTTTTTTTTTTTTAGAAAATCTTGGTAAAATATTTTTAAACATCTGTTACCTCCACAAGCACCACTTAATTTCATGAAATTTTTAGAAATTAAATTTGTACTCCAAATTGTTTTTAGTTAAAAGCAGGATTATTTTTTTTTTAAACTTTTACCAGATTCCCTACAATTCCCTTAGATAAGCTTGTGTTTTTATAAAAAATAATATATATTAAGGACAGTCTGAAGAAAATTTTTTTCATGAATAATGAATTTTACAAGAATTTTTTTTTTTTTTTTGGTTTTTAATTATAATAATTTATAAAGTTTCAAAAATGGTTTAAATTTTTTTTCCAAACTTTGTCTTTGTTAGGTTATTAAGTGAAGACTATATTTACTAACTGAAAATTGCAAAGCTTAATACAAATCATTACACCTGCATATTTTTAAAATAATCTTTCATTTTTTCTTTTTATGTAGGGGTTTTTTTTTTTTTTTTTTTATTAGAGCATTCTAACTTTTGATTGAAAAACCTTATTTCTCTTCATCAGTGAAAGTCCTAGTAAGTAACATGGTCAATTTTTGGTGCATTTCTTTTTTAATGGCAGTAATTAATTTTGAAAATCTTGCAAAAATAAAAATAATTGTCGGATTTTTTAATGAAACTTTCAGAAACTATTCATAAATGATGGAAATTATTAAACATGTTTATTTTTTTCTTTAAGTCATGGTAAAAATTTTTTATATTTATTACCCTCCCCCTCCAACTAATGAAAACTTTTGAAATTCAAATTTGTACATTTTTAGTGATTAATTAGTTAAAAGCACAAGGCTTTGAGGAAAGCAATTCATTTCTTTTAAGTTGATACCCTTCTACCTTAAAATCAACTCTGAATTGTAACATACAAAACTCAAAACAAAAATATTTAATTTCAAAAGCTTTTAGTTGCTTTTACTTGTTTTTATAAATATGGATAATATTGTCTGAAACCAAAAAATGTTTTCAATGAAAAATTAATTTTTACAACAATTATTTGTTATTTCTTAAATTTTTATTTTATTTATTTTTTTTTTTTTTACATTAAAGTTGTTAAATATTCTAAAATTAATGAAAATGTTGTACAGTTTGGTCAATGGTATTATTAAGTAGATAAATATCATTACAGATTATAAAATAAAGCTGGTCAAAATCAGCAATCTGCAAATAGATAAAAATCTAATATAACATGGTTTTCTTGTGTCCAAAAATAGCTTAATTCAAATATACGGAAGATCAGAAGCATCATGAAAACAATAGTCTGTCACGTGGTTTGCGTTGGTATAAATGTTGTTCTCCACTGTTAGCCTTTTCATTATAATTATATCACTTTTGTCCATTTATATGATACGTCAGCGTTTCGTAAGCTGTCGATATATGATGAAAGCTTCTATCTGCACATAGTCATGTGTCACAAACTGTTAAAACCTGCTGTCTCTTGTTTTAAAGTACATTTTTCAGTGCATAATGTTTTCTTTTAAAATATATTAAATAAACTTAAATTTCTAATTTTGTAAAAATAAATTTTAAAAAAGCTTGTTTTTTGACAGAATTTTAAGCAGAAAAATTAACTTGTGTTTACAAAATTGAAAAAAAAAAAAAAAAAAAAAAAGGCTGATGATCAATTTTTCCAGACTAAGAAAAAAAAACATCATTTCAAACAATTTTGGATGTGCTCGAAATGATTAGAAAATGTAAAAAAAAAAAAAAAAAAAAAATAAATAAAAAATAAAAATCAAAAAACACTTTGATCTTTTCTCTTTATAATAACAAACATTTAGACAAATAAAAATTATTTTCGTCAAGTTTTCCAGCGATCTCATGCTAGTATCTATTTTTATGTGTATAAATGTGCCCATTTTGAAAGTATGGGTGACCATATAAAACATTATCAGAAAATAAGATCAATCATGATAGTAAATTTAAACTAGACATTCCTAAAATTAAATTATGGATAATATTTCCAACATTTTAAAGAATTACTGAGTACCTAAAAACTATATAAAAAAAGCGCTTGACAATCATTTTCTTAAATTATTACATTTTAACAGATAAAGTCACCATAGAACAATAATAAAACTGTCAACACCCTGTAACTTGACGAGTGATTTACAAGCCTTGACAAGTAGTAAATCACTGTTACTGTTTGTTTTAAAAATCCATTTCTCTTATTTTCAACTTAAAGTAAATAATATTTGTTTCAAACCAGATTAATTATACTTTAAATCAGCTAATATTCAAAGTATTTGGGGGGGTTAATAAAGAAAAATTCATCATGATGACGGATGTCAAAGAAAAAAAAAAAAAGAAAAAAAAGAAAGAAGAGGGCACTAATCAATTATTTTACATTACCAACTTAATCCTTTGATGTCTGTTGGGATGATTTAGGAAAGGTAAACATAGCAACAAACAAAAATGGCAGTAAGCAAATCTGATTATTAGTAAAAAGAAAACCACAATTGTTGCCATGTAGACTAGGTTAAATTTGTCATATGTGTACATTTGTGGCTAGTCTGTCTTCAACATTTAACTTGTGTAGTTAACTATGGTGAGCAGGCAAATATGATTTTCACATACAGCTGCTGGAATGATAATGGACGCGAGGCTGCACAGCTTATCAGATTGCATTTCCAGACTGAAGGAAGCCAATTCATCCTATCTTTGCTGATGTTTATCGTCATGTTGCTAAGACATGATCCATGACACCACAAACTATGAAGATCAAGATCCATTTGCATGCCTAACCAGGAAGAACACATTTCATAGGCTGTCAGACATGATCCAGGTATCAGTACACATTAAGTGGCTCTAGCATGTTGTACATCCCATAGTAACGCATAGAGGATACTTCAAGACCAGCTCCTGTAACTGTATCATTTGCAATGTGTCCAGGGTCTTTCGCCCTCGCATCACTCACACATTGCTGATGGTCTATTTCACAAACTGCTGAACTTGGAAGGGATGAAATAACAGATTTACACAACCAACATTTGTGGTTGGATCAGAATCCCCATAGTGCAATACAGGCTAGACACCAGCATCAGTTTACAATTAATGTGTGAGCTGGAATTGTAGGTGACTATCTGGTAGCTCTAGGTGTTCTTCCAGCATGTCTTACAGGAGACATCTACAGGAACTTTATTTTGAACACACTTCCAGACCTGCTGGAGGATGTACCCCTGCTAATACAAAGACATGTGGTTCATGCATGATGAGGCTCCAGCACATTTTAGCGAAATTATTTACAATGCACAGGCTGACATTTACCATGAAAGATGGATAGTTAGGGGAGGACTGGTTCTATGGCCTGTATGTTCCCTCAACGTTCCCTTTGGACTTTTATCTGTAGGGCCACCTAAAATAATTGGTTTATCCAGCAGACATCAATAATGATGCTTCAACATGTTGAGTGAGGGCTTGCTGAGAAACTATTCAACACCGTGTGAGAGTATTTAAAAAGCTCCACCAGTCAATGATCCAACAAGTGCATGCATATGTAGAAGCAAGTGGAGGATATTTTTTGGTGTCAGGAACCCACCCCCAAAGTTTGTCAAGTTTAAGCTTTCTTTCTAAAGAATACCAGGAGGTCAACAAAGGAATTCTGCCTACCACAGAGACACCATACTAGTTCTTGAAAATGAATGAGGCAGTCAAAAGTACTTGAACAGCACAAACATGAACTTTGGACAATTTTGATTCCAATACACAACACCTGGTTTGAAAATTGGAAAAATACAAGAAAAGTCTAGACAGAACATGTAGGTTCTTTTTAATCAAACTTGTCTGGATGTGTGTGAAATAAGGCCAGATTAAAAAATACATTGTTTAAAAATTAATTTATTTATATTTCAGGTATGAAAATAAAGCGACATAAATATAAACTGCAATAAAGTAACCTGGAAAAGTTGTCAAATTTGAATTTTGCACAAGCAGTGGTTTTTAAAATCTCCAGTATTTTAAAGCCAAAATTTTAACTAGAACAATTCATCTTTTTGCTGATGACACTGCACTCCGAGAAACATTAATGAAATCTAAAAATTAAACATTTTGCTTGTAAGCAAAGCCTCTGAGCAAAAATTATATATAAATTTTGCACCAACCAATGCCTATTCTTAAACAGATCAGTGGCACACACACCCTGCCAGATTTATCTATCTCAACTGATGATAGCAACCTGAAGCATATGAAATCATTGAAGTACATAAAAAGTACTGTCCTCTTTTATACATACCTAGATAATGTGATAGTCAACCAAACCCTTTTTAAGCTTTGCTATTAACTTTTTTAAAGGAAAATCTCTTAAAACAAAGATTAGTTTGCATCAAGCTGGTGTACTGACCACTTTCCTGTATGGATCAGAGTATTAAAATTAATAATCAACTCAATGTATTTCACAGATGCTGTCTCTGATCTGGGGATATCAAAACATTTTTATGCAATCTGAACTTAGATGGGCTGGTCATGTTATCAGAATGAGTGATAACATCACCTAAAGTTCTCCTGTACAGCCATACATTTTTGGTGTATGTAACACAGGCAGACACTGGCTGGATTTCAAGTACATGCTTAAATATTCTTGAAGCCACCAACATCTAAAATCACTTGAAATAACAGCCATAGATCAAGCTGAATGAAGCATCATAAATTTTGTAAAACCACCTCAGACATTTGAGAAACTTTATTAAAAAATTTACGAATAACACACTAGTCGCTTGTCTGACAACACCATCAGCTGTTCAGACTGTAAACTGGTTTGCACATCCTCTGCTAGACTAACACCTCACATTACTGAACTGTCAATCTTGTTATATAAAGACAATATGGAAAACTGACATTTTGCCAATGAACAAGCATCATCAGATAAACATATCAAAGTAAAAGTCTTTCAAATTGTTTTGTATATTATTCATTCTCATTCAATTTTACTTATACATATATAAACACACCATACTTTTGAAATATTCAGATATGTTCTTGGTAAAAACGGTCTTTTCCATTTTTGATAAATTGTGTGAAGAAAGTGAAAACATTAGCATAATTCACATTATACCTTAATTTTCTCAGCATTGTAAAACTTAATTGAAGCCTTTATTTTTATTTTATTACATAACTTCTCATTGCTGGATTAGACAAACAAAATTATTTTAGGAAAAATTGAAAATGAAATCCTTTCATGATTATTACTAAATCATGGGTTACTGATGGAGAAATCTATAATACAATATTGAGAAACATGTTCATGTATATATATATATATATATATATATATATATATATATATATATATATATATATATATAAAAAAAAACAATAAGAAACTTAAATGTCTAACAACCAAAATAAGAGTAAGTTAATTTTGTCAATGAAAAATATCCATTTCATAAAAGAATGTTAGAACTTTAACCTAATTTAGTTTACCAACAGTTAGATTACTGAATATTTTTTTTTTTTTACTGGAAATTCAATTGTCATATGCAGTTGCCAGAACTGTTTTGAACAATGAAACCTGCCAATGGGACCTCCTTTATCACATGTGTTGTGGAGAGAACCCCCCAAGTGAGAAAAACAAAAACAAAAAAAAAAAACCTTCTACATTTCCATTTGTTTACAATATCAGTAAATGGAAAAGCCAATGGGTTAGCTGTCTAGAACATTGTTTATTCTCAAATAAAGAGAATGAACTGAAAGAAGTATTGAGAAATTAAGTACTTTTATTCTTTTCTCGTATTTAGAAATTATTTGTAGAATGAAGAGGGGCATCATTGGCACAGTGCCAAGCTTGCTTTATAAAAACCAATTAACTAGTCATCCTGGCAAACAATTTAAGAGAAACTTGGTTAAACTCCAAGAAGTAATTTTTGAATCTGGAAATCAAAATTTCTTTCAGCACTGCCATTACTTTAAGTCTTCATGCCAAATTTGGAGGGAAAAAAAAAAAAAAAAAAAAAAAAAACCAACAAAAACAAGCTACATTTACTAATACTTGTTATTAAAGCTTAAGCACTATATTAAACAAAATGACTGTCAGAGTTTAATAAATTTTGATGTAGTTAAAAAACTATAAATCTAACAAATTTTTGATATGCAAAAGAGGGAAGAGCAGATAGCAACATGCAGGGTATTTTATAAACTTACAAGAAGCTTTTGAGCTGGCAACAGAATTTCATAATCACATTTGAATATTCAGAAAAGATCAGAAAATTAAAGTTTAGTATCACTTACCTGTCCTTCAACAGTTCCATACCAAGAGACCAATTTATTCCAACCTTCTGTAGGCAGTAACACATAGTCGAGCTCATCAATAAGGTGTTCTTTCAATGTTTTGCCATCATCTGAAATGAAGCAACATATGAAGAGAGCATCATTAGAATTAAACTTTAACATGTTAAACTCTGATAAAACAGAGCCAATATCCAAATGTCAGAGTAAAACAGATATTCCAAGTTTTATCCACTTCATATCAAAGAAAAGAGAAGCAAGCTGATAATTAGAATAATCAAAATTATTTTTCGTATTGTTACACCAAATGAAGTAGTCATGTTTGCACCATGTGGGTTAGATTTGTTCAAATCAGAGTATTATAACATTGAAGGATTAATAGTTAACTTGTTAATTTTGTTACTATGAGGTTAACCTTTGGTTCAAAATGCCTTTTAAAATAATTGTAGTATTGTCTTACAAAAATAAATTAAAATACTTGGAATAAAGACTAATATAAATATGCTTTCCTAACAAATTCAAGCTGAAACATTAAAAGAAAATATTGCCTATGTATAAAAGAAAGGAATAAATGGTGATTAATCCATTTAAGTATTTGATAATTTTTAAAGCAACGTCTAAAGAGAAGATTTTAGTCATAAGCTGTGCAAGGTTTTTTTGGTTCTGTTTTTTAAGGGTTATGTGATAGGGTTCTTAAAGTGCCAGTTCAGAAAGTCTTAAATATGAGCAAAGACCCTGAGGCTAAGCAATCTTAAAACTATTTCAGGAAACAATTGTTGCAAAGCATTAGGGTTTTGAAGCAAGTCTATTAATATATGAAGCAGATAGAGAGTGGAAGAAAAATGCACATGAAGATCAATATATTCTCATAGTTGAGGAACATGACAAGTTCCACATGTTCTATTCATTACTATTGGGACATTTTACATACATCTTAAACTGAACTAACTCAGTGGAATATAGCTATTTAAATTAATTCCTGAGTAAAAAATAATAAAATAAGAGAATTTAATAAATAGGAGTAGATAGATTCACCTATCACCTAGTTCACACTCCCCACCAGTCTTTTGAAGAGGAGTAGAGGTTTATTCCTTGTTTCATGTTTAGGATTAGGTTTCCAGTTCCTTCTAAAATATTCTCATTCTCTAGCCCCTTGTGTCTTAGTGGCAGTATCACTTAGTTAGGGTGAATTGATTATTTATATATTTGTATAAAAGCTAAATTATGAGGTGCATGTGCATTCCAGAAGTTTTGAAACCTTTTTAGGAGAGGCAATTATAACTATCCTAGATTATTGTAATTTTAGTATATCATGACTAAACATCTAATAAGCTTACCTGCCAACATATTGAACAAGATGGCTGCAACAGCTTTGAACACACCCACCCTACTAAACACTGCTTGTCATACAGCTGACTAGTTTGCAGAATGTAGTCAGTAAGTGAAGACAATTTGGAAGCTCGCAAGGTAATAAATTTTTGTGTTAAATTGGGTAAAAATGCTACAGAAACTTACAAGATGTCCCAGACTGCTTATGGATTAACTTGTACGAGTTAAGCATGTGTTTTCTGTTGACAAAAGAGGTTCAAAGACAGTAGAGAGGAGGTGACAAACATTAAGAGAGGGGACATCAGAACAACATCAGAGCTAGTTGAGAAAATTCACAATATTTTGGATGAAGACCATTGTATGTCCATAAAGACAAGCATAAAAGTTGAAGTTGGTATGGCAACTGTACACAGAATTATTCATGAAGATCTGAACATACACAAAATTTGTTCCCAGGGTGCTCAGTGAAGAACAGGTGGAAAGATGCATTGGTAACAACAGAGTGATGGTTGAGCTAATTATCTCAAATCCAAGAGTACTTGACCTGTCATAAAAACTAGATCTACTGTTATGATCCAGAGACAGAGTGCCCAATGAAAGCAACCTGATCTCCCACCCCCAGACAAAGCAAGCCCACCAGGAAGCTTATGATGATCCCTTTTCCGACAGCATAGGCATCATCTAAATCCATTGGGTCCCCTATGGTCAGATGGTCAACAAAGAGTACTTTGTGGTGGGTTTTGAGGAAGTTCAAAAAGATATTTCAATTCAAAAAGCCAGAGCTCTTCCACTTAGGTTGGTGATACCTGTACCAGCACAATGCACCAGTTCACAATTCCATCCTGGTAACCAATACTTGACAGAAATGAGCAACAAAACTGCCTCTCATCCTCCTTACAGTACAGACCTTGCATCCTGTCACTTTTTGTTGCTCCCCTTGAAGACATTGTGAAAATGAAAGAAACTGTGACAAGGGTCCTGGACACCTTCACTTTGGATGACTTCCATGGAGCCTTCACAAAGTAGCTGGATTGTTACAATATATTGATGTCAGAGGGTCCTACTTTGAAGGAGATTAGAGTTTTGTACTTTGAAATTAATAAATCTCTCTCCTGGAAGTCTCAAATGGAATGTATTTTGTATTTAGCTCAATTCATAAAACATTCCTTCAGAAAAATTTTAATTAGAATTCTGTTAGCATTCTTCAAAGACATCTTTATATATCCTATAATTGTTTTAATTAAAAAAAATCTTATTTTTATATTCTATTTTAGACAAGCCTGTAATTAATATCAAAGTTACCAAATGCTAAACAACTTTTTCCTTTCATTTTGGATTGAGTTTTGATTACAGATTTCATGCCTCAAAAAGGAATAGATATGAACTGAAGAGAACTTTGATGAATTAAGCTATTATACAAGCCAATTGTTCATGAGATCAAAAACACGAGGTTTATTTTTCAATATTAAAATGGTGTAGCAAAATAATTATGACAGTATTCCCACACTTAGGATGTTGAAGTAGTATTTGAAATATATATCTAGTTCATGCAGATATGAGGGAGGTGGCATTCATAACTTCCATCACAGCAAAAACCAATTTGCAACATTGCAAGTTTTCGCTTTTCTATAGTTGTATAAATGGTAAAGAATCCAAAATGTTACAAAGAGCTACAAACACAATGAAAATTCAGACTTTGGCATGAAGAAAAATCAATTTCTAATCTGAGAACACACACAAAGTTTTTAGCCTAACCCACTTCACAAATTTTACCAAATGATAAAACTATTTTTTTAAGGAATTTCTTCTTGGTTGGGATAAGAGCTTTTCAGAACCATCCTTGTATAAAAATACCTTTGCACTAGAAAATATAATCAAAGCAATTTATTATATTTTAGTCAAGTGACAGTCAAAAATGCAGCACTAAAAGCCTATCAGCCATAAGTGATAACTATAGTTTTCAAGGACATCAAAAACAGAAATGCAATTCCAGAAAACATGCCTACAGAAAGGCTCCAACTAGAAGGCTTTATTTAGAGTTATAAATTTACAAGTGTTTAAACAGTTTTTAAAAAAATAGGAAATCTATGACTTAACATAATTTTCTACAGTTTTGACAACTAAAAGTTTTTGACCAAAACTTATCAAAGTTAAAATAATCTTAAATAATCAGAAAATAAAAACTAATTATTAAAAATTACAAAACACCAAATAAATACACAACTACCAGGTCCATGTGCTTTACATAGAGAATAAAAATAGAATCATTGCAGCATATAAAATGATTAGCTTTATGAAATGCAGAACAACATTAAGGTTACAAACATTTTTTTCATGTAAATACTTTTCTAGCTGGAAAATTAGACATTCATTAATTACCAAAATATTTTAGTGATAAAATTCCTATTTCTGTATTGCATCTAATAATGCAGCAAACATTTACCAATAGAGAAAGTAAAAAATAGTATATATTCACATTTAATCCCATATTAAAGCAAGATTTAAAAATACACAAAATTTGTCAAAAAATAAAAATAAGATTGCATGAGGCTACCTGGTCTTAAGTTATAGATGATATAAAATATTTAATTATTTCACTAACAGAACAAAGTCATATTTCCACATTTCATCTGTTGATAAAAGCAAAAAAATTAAACTGCTCAAATAAATGTATCATGGTTATTATAAAATAAAAGTAATCAATAACAGTACTAATTTATATATTATACTGCAATGGCTTTTGTTTTACTATAACTTTATTCAACTACAAGATGTGACAAAAGCCAATCATTATGTCCATAATTTCAATTCATTGAATGCAAAACAAACTTATTTAGCAAAAAGAAAAAATTCTATTCATTTACCTTAATTTTTTTTTATTTTAAAAACAATATTTCACAAAAACAGCACTCAAGAAAATAAAATAAGTACTTTTAATATTTAAAAAAAATACCAAAAAGAAATTAGATTTGAAGACTAAATTTAGAACTAGAAAGCCTTTCCAGTAATTTTGACAAGTAGCTTCAAGTTTTTAATTTAAAAAGAAACAAAAAATAAAATATTGTTTACCTTTGAATAAGGTTTTATTGTCAATAGGACCAGGATTTGCACTTTGGTCTCCTGCACTAAATGAATCCCAACTGTCAAATCCAACATATTTTTTCCACTGTTTCAGCCACTTCGTGTCAACTAGATACCTGGAAAAATAAATATTCATCAAGAGGTAAAAACAAAGATTAAAATAATTATAATATATTGAATATTTTACTATGTACTCTATATACATATATCTATAAGATTGGAGAAAGAGAAAGAACTGATCAGAGCTGCAGAGAAAATTTACTGTTGAAAACAAAGCTAGTGCTTATAATCTTCAAAGATCTAACAAAAAAAATCACACTATTACTTTTGAGTTAAATACAATATACACAACTTGCAGCAGCTATCTTATTAAAAACTTTGTAAACATAAAAATTCCACTAAAGTCTGAACAATACAAATGATTTAATGTCCCCCAGCTACTTATACGTTTCTCCATTCTACATCAAGTAGTTAATGTTTCTAGAAAGATCAAAAAATATTTGTATTCATAAATGAAGTGCATGAAGAACATGCAGAAGCATATACAAAGTCATTAATACAGATAAGTAATGATGTAAACAGGTAACTTTGTTTACATGAAGAATTCACTAACCACTGAGCTCTCACTTTAAAACAAAAATACATAAAAACAAATTTTTGAGAGTGTGATCAAAATCAAACTTTTTTTTTCATTTGCCTGATAATAGTAATGATTCTTTCCATTATAAAAGCATGACTGAGCATGAGCAAAGTAATAATACTTGTAGTCAGCTATGTTTATTCTAACTCCTACACACACCTGAAAATAAAATCAACTATCAACCAATAGAATCCATAGTCAAATTCTTTGCACAATTTTCTTAGACAACTTTAGTTATACAGCCAAAATGTCATTTTTGAGATTGATAGACAGGTAATGCCATGAAACCAAAATTGTTAAAATGCTTTTTTACGTCAAGCAAAGTGAAATGTGTCAAAATTGAAATTTATTTTAGTCAAAGTATTGCATAAGTTATAAAAACTTTAAAATTTAACTTCAAATTTCTTTTTAAATTAAACTTTCAAGAATTCTATTTCTTGTTCATTACACATATACAATCAGCATATCTGTTCAAAATTCCAAGAAAATTTTGCACACATACACAAAAAAAAATCAATGTTAATATGGTATTTAATAGGAAATTCAGTATATTATTAGTAGTAACAATGTACTAGAAAATTAGATTAGTTTTCACTATACACATTCAAAAATTACAAAAAAGGGTTAAAGAATAAATGTTAAAAAGTGCTTTTCAAAATAGAATTTTAACCCAAAGGCAACAGAAGTGAACTAGTAAGATGGGTTTAAGATAAGCAACTAATTTACTGCTTATGTATTGAAAACAATTTCGCTTTAAATAAAATTTAAAAATGGGTAAATAATCAAATTTAAAATCAGACAAGTTCAATCAAAACAAAAAAAAAAGCTAAGAAAATGTCTTTCTAAACAAAAACTAAGTAGTTGCAGGATACACATGAGTAGAAGATATAAAGTGTTACAACTAGTTATTTTGTTAAGAATGGGTTGCACTAATCTTTTTTTCCTCAGAGAAGAAATACAGATTACTAAAGTTGTTCCATTCCATTCATACCAAGACTAAAATATATAATGGGAGATCTAAACTAATCAACATTTCTAAAAAATAAAAAAGTGGTACTCTAATGATTAATTTTCAGAGAAACACTGATAGAATATAGAAAAAAAACTAACATTAAAATTAAAAAATGCACAAAAGTTTGCTACAGAAACTTAAACACTTTTAATTAAAAAAAAAAAAAAAAAAAAAAAAATCAAAATTCAGATGCTACATTTTAATGCATAATACATTTTCTCTTAAAATATAGATATATAAACAAATAATAGTGTCAGCACAAAAGTTTATGATAACTAATGAAAATTGGGTGCCTTGTACAGAGTAATGTTTAGCAAGTCTTCCTGTTTTTTTTTTTTTAGCAATGACATGAAGGCCACACAAGGTAGAGAGGGTTACATTTGGAGGCCATTTGTGTGTATAGGAGTAGAAGATAACAGTTAACCTAGCCTTGAAAAGGCTAAGATTGTAGTGATCAGAGGAAACACCCAGTTGGGAGTCAGTTTCACAGGGCAGTGGCTCACGGGGAAAAAGCTGTTTGAGTGGAACCTACTTCTCACAGATAGAATACAGAGGGAATTTGGGTAGTTTGCTACTATGTAAGTGTCATGGCATGTTCTTATTAAGAAGGTCTGACTTGGTGAACTAGGGAATGTAGTTTGTCCGAGCATTTTCCATGGACATAGCAGTAGAGCAGCAAGAGGCTTGCCACATCCCGCCTGTGGGAGAGAGGTTGAAGGGTGGAGAATAAGTCATCATCCACAAGGGCTCAGAGACACTTTTGAACTCTATCAAGACTAGAAAGTGAGGTCTGGACAGCTCCCACAAAAATATGACAAAGGTATTCCATTTTTGGCCTAATCTGGTTCTTGTAAAGGTAGAGGAAGAGCAGGGGGTGTCAAGTACTTACTGTAACAATACGGAGAGCCAACTATTTTACCTGCATCCTTAGTAATGGATTGTATGTACAAGTTCCACTTGAGGTCAGTGTGAGTTTGAGGCCCAACAGTCTTTCAAGGCATGGTGCTTCCATGAGAGGAGCTCCATTTATCCTGAGTGGTGGTAGTTTGGGGTCAGATTGGCGATGATGACATGTAACTAGCTTGGTTTTCATAGCACTGAATGTAAGCAGCCAGGTTTTATCCCATTGGGTAGTTTGTGTGAGATTGGAAGAGATATTAGTTGCCAATCTCTGACCATCAAGAGTTTTACCGGTGTGCCCATATATAGTCATATCATTGTTTGATAACTAGAGCAAAGAGTAAGTTTCACAGTGTTCTGCTTTTTGGGAACAAGTGCTAAGGAAAATTTACATCACATTTTATATTTATTCTTAAAATTAAAAAAGAAAGAAAATCCTAAAAGTGGTACATTTTGTTTATCTATTGCACAATCTCACATTCTTACCAGGATTTTTTTTTCATTTTTTTTTTTTTTTTTTTTACACACATTTTCAAATAGTCATTTTAGTGGATGTTGTTACTTCAGTTATAAGCATAGAAATTTGGGAAATTTCAGAAAAAAAAAAAAAAAAAGATTAAGCTGCAACAAGATTTAGACAATATATTTCATACAGAAATTTAAAAAGTTAATATCATGAAATCCTTTAAGAAAAAAAAAAAAGAGAGCCAGTTCTTAGGATAATTTATGTTTAAAAGCAAGTTGTTTAGTTTTAAGCAATCTTAAATGTTGCAAAAACAGCAGCTATATATAAATGTCTATCATGCACTTTCAACATTTTTATCTCATTATTATAAAGAAAGATTAAGATATAAAATTGAGTATTACTCAGGATGATAAAAAATCTGTCCGACTAAAATAATTAAATTTAAATAAAGTGTCATTAATTTTTAGTTGTAAACACATAATTAAAACTAATGTGATACACACAATGATATTTCCCCACAAAAAAAAAAAAAAAAAAAAAAAAAAAAAAATTTAAAAAATATAAAATTTTTGAAAAATGTTTTATTTTTTTTTTGTGAAATATTATTGAAAAGTAACTTTTATAAATCATCTGATTTCACTTAATCATTGTTCAGTTTGTTAACCAATAAGTGTTTATAACAACCACAATGTACTGGCTTAAGTGATACATATACTAAAAGTAGGTACTGCAACAAAAATCACTGACAAAAAGAGCATACTATGATGAAAAATTACCCAAAATTTGATAAAAAGTAGGTTTTATCATCAAAATTGTTATTATTAAAAGGGAAGGATCAAAGTATTTATTATATTTTTTAATCATTTTAAGAACATTCAAAATTTGTTAAAAAAAATCTTGCATATGCACTATAAATTAACATAGCAAATTTTAGTGTATTTTTTGTGGTGAAAGATATTGATTTGGAAATTCTTGCAAAAATCAAATAATTGTCAAATTTTAATGTAGCGTTATATATATATATATATATATATATACATACATACACACACACACACACGTGTGTGTTACACACCACACTTAATTTTATGACAACTTGAAAAATTCAAAGAGAATTTTTAGTGACTATATTATTTAAAAGCAGAAATCCTTGGAAAATTTAAACCAACTTTTGTAAAATTGGACTGTCTTACTGAAAATCTGCTCCGAATTGTGAAATAAAAAATGCAATAAAACCAAGACATAATTTAATTAGAAAAGCTTTTAGTTACTTTTATGAAGAAGATATATTAAAGGACACTATTGCCTTAAGAAAAAATTTTTTTCAATGAATGAATTTTTACAAGATTTGTCTTCATTTTTTAAATAAAATAATTTATTAATTAGAATAATTTATAAAGAATTCAGATCTTAAAATTTAGTTTAAATAGTGTAATGGTTAGGGAATATTGTTATTAAGTAAAACTATATTTACTAATCATAAATAAAAAAGCTTATTACAATCTGAGGTATCCCAGTATTTTTAAAAGAATTTTGAATTTTTTTGTATGTTTATAAATATGCCAATTTTTGTAGATACAGATATTCATACACAAAATTATCAGAAAGAGCAATAACTATAGTAAATTTGAAGCTGAACTATCTGAAAAATTCAATAAAGCATTAGATAAGGGAAAATATCTTCCTAACTTTTTAAGCTTACTGAGTACTTAAAAATTAGATAAAAGTTGCTCACATTATATTCAATTAATTTTTTAGGCTAAAGTCCCCATAGAACAACATTAGATAAACATACATCTGTCATCAAGCTATCAAACACATTAACAGCTTAAACATATCTGTGTAAAAAAAAAAAAAAAAAATGAATTTCTTTGATATTTTAAACAAAGTAAATAACATTTGTTTCAAATCAGATCATTATGCTTTAAATCAGCCAATATTCCTCAAATAAAGTTTCAGAAAAGTATATTTTATTTTTGGAAGATTTTTTAATAAAGAGAATTACATTGAAATAAAAGGCTAAAAATGGCACTAAATTAAATTTCTGCAATTTCAAAATCAGAACTCCTTCCAATCAAAATAGTTTTAAATACAGCATAGTATTTTGTTTATTGGAAATATTAAATTTAATCTATTAGCTTGAAATTAAAACTAAAAAAGTTTCAAGAAACATTTTTTTTTTTTTAAAAAAAATCATTTTAAACCTTGGGTATTGCAATTCTGTAGAGGTACCTAACTATAAGGAATTTACATTTACAACAATAAAAAGAAGATACCCATGGTGTAAGATAACTGATAAAAATTCATTTGTATTAATAGTTAACCAAACTAACCTCATAAAATACTATTACTTTTTTTAAGTATAAGTTTTATAGCTGAAATTAAACTGACCAATTATTAAGGTAAACAATGTCATATCTTGAAAGGTTTTATCTTATTCTTAACCAAATAAGTATTGCTTTTTTTTATTTTTTAAGTGTATTATTTGTGTGTGTGGTGCAGGATGCAGATTTGAATTATTTCTTCTGTTTGCATTTCAGGGGTTAGGAATCATTATTCAGATTGATGTCCTCATCTTATGTTCAGGCCACTATATTCTACAGCCTTCTACCTTACAAAACAACACAGGTACCAATGTTTTGTAAATATAACCTATTTCTATACTAATTTTGAAAATAACCCTCAAATTTTTCTTTTACCAACTATAATGACCTTTAAATAATGGTCCATAACTCAGATTGGTTGAATTTCAGAAATAAGTAGCATTAAATGAAGTTATTATTTCAGTAACTTGTGTTGAAGTTTTTATTTCGTAAGAGAATAAATTGGAATTATTTGCATTTTAGAAAAAATTTAATTTAAATGTGCATACAGGAGAAAGTGGCAAAGAGAAGTGACTACAAACTGCTATAAGTGTTCCACTTTTTAATTCTTAAAATAAACATCTCTCTCTATTATTCACCGATCTAGAGATTGACGAAAAGCAAGGGAAAAATGTGCCAAGTTGCAGATCAACATCAAAACCGACTTTCTTCCAAGCAACTAGAGATAATTACAAGAAACCAAAGTTGTCCGGGGAGAGAACGAGGTAGTGCTTTACAACTGCATCTAAAAAACACCCCCTTCTTCAAGACACGAAAACCGGTTTATGATAAATACGAGAAAAGCCAGTAAGATGACACTGGTAGAGTAATATTAGAAAGGGTGTGTGTATGCACATGTATTGTAATGAGATATTTAAATTAACTCAACTCAGTCTGACTCGGGCCATTCATTAACAGAAGGCGCTACTTTTGATAGAATAATAGCCGGTATGAAAAAAAAAAAAAAAAAAATTAAAAAATGTTATTTAATAATTATTTTTTTCTCAAGAAAAATGAGATATAGATTTTAGAAACTGACTAGTAAAAAAAACTAAAATCTGTTCAACACGAAGAGTTTTCAAATGTATTTTAGGACAAAAAAAAAATTAGAAAATATGTGTAACATGCGGGTAATAATAAAAAAAATAAAAGTCATGGGTCTATCGAAACTAAAGCAAATGGAAGCTACACAGATTTGCATGAAAATATCTTGCTCTCCGAAAGTGAAATTGATTGAAAAAAGGTTGGTATGGATGCTTTTTACAATTGAATAATCTCTAAAATTTAGCTTTTTTTTTTTTTTTTGATTTATACAGTTCTTAAAACTAGATTCCAAAAACAAACAATAGAAGTGCTGTCCAAGATTTAATGCTTTTAAAATTTAAAAGCTGCCAGACTTAACATTTTTGGGTGCAACAATGAAAATAACACTACAATTATCACAAGAAGACATTTAAAGAAGATTAGAAGAGTGCCGACAGTAAAATAACGGTTCGTTGGTCCCGTTTCAGAAAGTTCGAGTTGCCTCTACTTTAAGAACAAATTTGTCCTTATAGAAATAATTATTAAAACTAGAGGGTTTTAAAAGTATTTTGGAAATGTCAGTTTTCTAAACATAAACAAAATGCATTTTTTATTAGCATTTTTAGCAGCATGACAAGATTTTTGTATCACGACGTACACAAACAAAAAAGTAGAAATTGAAACTGAACTGTTTGTGTAAAAATCTATTTCCTCCCATTAGAAGCCTACACAGGTCTAAACGAGAAAGACCAGTATTTTGTCAAATAATAACAAAAATACTTTTTGGATCATTCAGTGAAACTAGAGAACTGTACGAGCGACTGACAACTACTATTGCAGTTGTGAGGAAGGAAGAGCAGAGTAGTACAGAATAACACGTCAACCTCAATCACAAAACACATGGGCCGGAAGAAACATACAAAGAAAACTAAAAGGTTGACCAAAGCATTTCATATATATATATATATATATATATATATATATATATATATATATAAATCAAAGTAATCACATTTTTAATCATTGACCGAGACTTGACAGTTGAGTTATTCAACAATAGAGCAGTCAAGAAATTCTTTTATCAAAATATTCGCATCATCAGATTAAAAACACGGGACCTGATTATAACTAGAAATTAAATTTTTTTTCTTCAGCTTTTTGTTAAGAATGATGAAACTGGTAAAGAGAACGAGGTGTTTTATTTTATTTTTGTATCGCTTTTTTTTTTTTTTTAGGACATTTGTTAGAATAACGAAACTAGATATTGGCAGCCGTAAATGGAGCTAAGGCATCTTCAAGTTAAAAATTATTTTAAATAGGAAAAAAAAAAAAAAGAATTTTTAGAATTTCTTAAACTAAATAGGCTATTTCTATTTTGAAGAAAAATATTTTTTTAATTATTAACTTTAAATTTAAGTTCTTAAAAGAAGCACTTATTTACATTAAAATGCAACTTTACTGACGACAATTGAAAAAGTTCCAAAAAGTAAAACGCGGATTACTAATTTTAAATTATAATAATCGAAAGACAAATCGATTTTTTAAGTTACAGTTGCAACTAAAAGATTAAAAATAGATTTTACAACTAAGAAAACTAAAAATGCTTAAGGTTTTCAGCTATAAACGGAAAAATATATTCAAATTATTTTTGCGACTAATCTGAAGTGAAAATAATGTAGGTAGATAGATAGATAGATAGATTCAATTCAAAAATTCCTTAGACAAAAACTAAAAAAAGTACTGTGACACTGTCAAGTTTTTAGACATTAAAATATATATATATATATATATATATAATTTATAAATTATAGTAGGAATATACAGCATAAGTCGTAAAACTGAATTTTGAAGATAAATAAATATTAGTTAAAGTTCGATCTTTAAGTTTCATACATTCTGATTCTCGAAAATTCAAAATCTTATGGACCTTCTTGTGTGTTAAGTTGACACTTGATGTAACCCCCCTCCCAATAATAAAATTTCTATCAAAGCGGATAAATCAGTTTCTATTTATTTACTACAAATAAAAATATACACTCTATACTACAAGTAACAACTCTAAAGACAGTAGTAGCAATAAATCAGCGAAATTTGTTACGTATTTTTAGCTGCTACTACTAGTAAAAAAAGAAAAGAAAAAAAAGCATTTAAGTGGCACGAAAAGCAAGATTCGAGAATTCTAACACTTTTAGTCTCTTATTTTATCCTGTCTTGTTTTCATGTTAAAATGAAAATATAAAAACTGGGAACTGTTCTCGTTATGTCAATTAAAGAATAAGATAGAAGCAGACTCGCTTAAAAGTCACAAGGCAAAGAAAGAGAAAGAGTTTTAATATTGTCAGCTGTCTTCCCCCATCTTTCAACTTTTTTTTGCTGCAGGTTTTCTATAGAAGTGAATTTTAAATAATTACAACTATAATCAATACAAAAGAGGCTTTATACCTTTCACACCTATCTTTCCATCACTCTGAAAATGATTTGTTCACTATTATTTACAAAAGAAAGATTAAAGAGCTATCAGTCGACAGAGATAATTGAAAGTTCTCCAAAAATGAAATGGAGTCATTTAGAGAAGTGAAGATAAAGGTAATCAAAAAAGGTAACTACACAATGTTTTTCTAACAGTGTCATCAAGACGATCAGAGCAAGAATCACTTTTAGGGACCGTGTCACTCACCAGGTATCACCTTTCTTCAATGGTGCCTTAAGGAGGTTGGCTATCTCCGTCTTTTGAGTTTCGCAGTCGGGAGGGCCGCCTTCCGCCATTTTTCCTCCTGTGAGTTTCTGAGAAGGAGAAAGTACAAACGCTGAAGAACGACTTTATCAAGTGGAGACAATTCACAATTTAACTATTAAAAAAACGCGAAGGAAAAGAAACTGATTTTATACCGTTTCAAATTAAGCATTAGATAAGATAAGAAGAAGAAAAATTTAAACAAGAGTTTGCTGAGTTATATGGCAGGTATCTGCCGGTGTTCGGTGTTCTAACCCAGAAAAAAAAAATAAAACTCAATGATAATTTTCAAGTCGGACAAACTTTCCTCATTTTTGGTATAACAATTTTTTTTCCTATTCAAATTTGGGCCCGTCGTAATTAGAAGATAAGTTTCAACAACAATTCAAACAATACACATGAAAAAAAAAAACAAACAAAAAAACAATGAAACACTCAAACTGTCAAAAAAATTGATGTAAAAAAATTATTGATTAAAAAAAATCCAAGAAAAACTTCAAGTATTCAAGAAAACTTAAAAACAAATAAAAATGAAACAAAATAATAATAAGCTAAAAATATTTTCATAGGATAGGATAACATAACAATAAAAAAACAAAAAGGAATCTAACTAAAAAAAACGTGCTCACAATGTTTCGATCATAAGTACCCGTCTTCATCAGGCGAAAATGAAGAGATAGTGATTAGCGAAATAAAAGTATTCACTATGAAACCCTTTGGAAAAAATAATAAAATAAAAAAATTTTTCATTTGTTTCTTGTTGGAAAGAGAGTAAAATTTACTTAAAGCATCAACAAAAAGCCCAAAGAATTCCAAACACGGACATACATTTTTAATTTGCGATGAAAGATTTTTTTGTTTACTGCATAAAAAAAAGAATTTTATCAAATAACAATGTAATGCCGATCTTTACAAACATTTCACTCAGTAACGAAAGCCGAGAAAGAAAATTCACATCTCACTGGTCAGTGGCTAGTGATCTATTTCTGAAGAAAAAATATTCATTGTCTGTTTTTAGTTTTAAATTTCGTACTCAAATTCTAAAACATCAGCAATGGTACATTTTTGTTTGATAATTTGAAAACATGCTTTTTCTTTTAATGCGCAAGATTTTTAGACTTTTTTTAATGACAAAAAGCATCGTAAAATAACGCTAAAAAGAAGGGAATGCAATCAATAGACGTTGCAGTTCATTTTTTTATAGTTTACTTTAGAGAAAAACGATGACAAAAAATAAAAGCAGACGCCAATTGTAAAGAGTGTCAAAAACTGTTTAAATGAATGAACGTATTTAAAAAAAAATAGTTTTACAGTGAAATTTTACAAAAATAATGGTTCCAAAAGTAAGAATATTTAAAAAATTAAACGTTTTTTAGCAATGAATTTGGTGGAATTTAGTCAGTATCAATGCAATTCCCGTTGTTGTGGAGTTGTTTATTTCCTTTTAACAAGGTCTTTTTTCAAATGCTTCTTGTTTTTATCTTTCCAGTCAGTAGAAAGCACGCTTTCACAAGTTAATGCTTTCTACCACAGAACAATGTAATAATAATAACAATACGAGTAGCGATATAAAGTCTTTTCATCAATACAGCTCAAATTGCACGAAGGCCAAATCACTTCGGCCATGCCACGAGGTCTGACCCATCAGTGTGAGAGAGCAACACGAAAAAAAAAAAAATAAACATTTTTTTTTTATCTTCTTCTTAACTTAGTAAGTCTATCATTTTTCCAAGGTTGATACAATTACAAAGTCCACCGATCTTTATTTCATTTTGCGCTCACGGAAAGGCGTTTAATTACAAAACAAAATGTTTAATTTTTCTTCATACTCCAGCAGCTACGCAGTATTCCTTGCATAAAAACATTTTTAAAAAAACCACAACAGCTACAATAAGAAAATAAAGCCACTTCAGAAAGATATTCGAAAGAAATGAAAAATAAACCGCATTTAAAAACGAAAGCGGTAAAATAACATTCATTCATGGGACAAAAAGCGTGTTTTTTTAATCACGACTTTTTTTTAAAACTGTCGACACATGCAAAAATGTTTGATTTTTCTTTCGTTTCTCATATCCCTTCCCCATTATTATTGAAGAAATCCAACAATGTTAGTTATGTAGTGTGAGTGTGTATGTGTTCTGATCACAAATCAATTGTTAACTAAAGTTTTTAGTAATTTTTCTACTTTTTTCACGCAGTTAAACTTTTAAAAACACCTTTTTGCTTTTGGGAAGATAATTTTCAAATAGTCAATAAACTGTTTTTTCTCTAAAATATAATCGGTTTTACTTTTAGTAACGCTTCGGGTTACTTTTTTTTCTCACTTTTCAAGGCAAAGTACGCAAAACACACCGAATAATTTTTGAAGTTGTTTTAGTTTTCCGCTCGCAATTCAAAATTAATCCGATTTCAGATTTTTCCCTACTCTACAAAAAACTAAAACGATTCAGATTATGATTACTAATTACTATTTTTTTTTTCTTTCTTTAAGGCAGGGGCGAGTGAAATGAATCAAACACCGATGTTTCTACTCTAAAGATGAGTTTTTGTCTCACACCATGTCATCAAAACTACAAGTACCGGCGGTGTGATTCAGCTTTTACAATATCTCAACTTCAGCGTTAAAAAAAAAGAGAAAGAAAGAAAGAAAAAAAAAGTCTTTTTCTTATCACTTGACCAAAGCAAACCGAAATTAACATTTTTTGCAAGTCTGATATTTTTTTCGTTTGCAATTACATTCCATGACGTATATCAAAGCCTGAACACCAGTTCAATAAAAAAATTAAAAATAAAGAAAAGAAATACTGTTTCGGTTCAAGAAGTGCAAAAAAATTGAGTTCCTCATAAAATTGTTTTTTTTACATCTGATTTTGCATATAATCATCAATTATTAACCAAGTTTTACATATTTATTAAATAACGGAATAATCAAAAAGCGATTTATTAAACGTAGCTTAGATGCAGCACTGTGTCAAAAGAATGAGGTACTCTCAGTACTCACTACTTAGTCGAAATTGATCTTGCAAGACATTTTGCTAACCATTAGTGCTCAAACTGAATAATAAGATTATCAATAAAGTTGTAGTGGTTATGAAGAAAACTTTAAAAATCTATATAAATTAAGTTTTGGTAAAAGGAAGAAATTATACAAATTCAAATATTCTGTTAATTAATCAATTTTAGATAAAATAAAAACCTCTTTTTACTGAAAATTATGATATCCTACTGGGGAGATATCAGCTTAATATTTAATTAACCTAATATTTACAAAAAAGGATAAAATTTACACAGCATTTTAATTATATATCAAATAATTAATTTGCAGTTTCAATTTATAGCTATTAAGTTATTAGAAATTTTATAGTTTTCAGTTAACACACTTGCAAATAAAATTTAATATATTTGTGCAGATCCATGTGTCTAATACTCAGCTCATGCATTTAGTATAAATAAGAACCAGTGTATCAATCATTTGAAGTCGAAGTTTAAAAAAAAAAATTCCATTGTCTAGTTTATTTCCAGTAGCATGAAAACTTTGTCTTCAAAAGAAAAAACTTAATGTAAAACATTCTTGCCAATGTTTAACCTACATACTTGCAAAATAAAAAAGTGTCAAAAGTATGGGCTTCTTTTTTTTTAACACTACTATTACCGTATACTCCCTTGACAACCTTGGCAATGGTTATTGTCTCAAAAAAGCTATGTCAAGAATTTTGATAACAACAAAAATGTTATATATATATATATATATATATATATATATATATATATATATATATATATATATATATATATATATATATATGTATTTTTAATCATTTCACCCCAAGCAAAACAATAAAGCCACTATGACGCAAGGGGTTACTGAGTGTGAAAGAATATGAGAAAAAGAAAAAAATTATTAAGGAGTGAGAACAATAAAAAAACAGAAATTAAGAAGACAGAAAATAATGATTGTTCTGAGTTCAATGCACCAAAAATTGGTAAACATACTTTTGAGCTTCCCATGTGATCAAGAAAATTCATAAATATGAAACTTCAACATAACTTAGTCAGTGAGCCCTTAAAATAATCAACTCTTCACACAAATCCATGAAATCCAACTTCCTCGTTAATTTTTATTAACATCAACCTGGCTTGTGGAATTCAATTTCTTTTCGACATCAACTCATCTAGTGACCAATTCAACCAAAATGAGATTTATAAACCAACTCACTCAATATCTTAACAACATAAAGGAAATTGTAACTATATCAGTTGAAGTGAGACAACTACAGTAAGTCAAGCAATCTATTTCATTCAATTTCACCATCAACATAAACTGTTTAATTCCTTACCAGATATATAGCATAACACCTTTTATATTACCCTTGATCACACAACCATCAATCATCATTTTTTCCCAGTTAAACATTTTTATGACTAAAACACAGTAAAAGGTTATTAAAAATAATCTTTTGTTGATTTTAAATCCCTTATAAATGATGTATTAAAAAAACAAAATATATTTATTTACCTTCAAAACTACATTTAAACAGCCCTGAACCTTTGCCACTTTCAAAAGAAAACATCAATTAAAACTAGAGACTCTTTTTATATATTATCAGTGGGACTTTTGCTGCTGCATCACTGATGACAGAGATTTTATATCCTGTTTATATTTAGTAACCTTGAGAGATATGCATGAACTACTAGTTTCATCTGTCAGGCTACTCCTGTTATGAGACTTAACAAAGTTCATCACTGAGAACAAAAATTCACAAGCATATGTAGATGAAAACATGGATAGTAATGATGTTGCAAGTTTTTTTTTAAACAGACAAAATTTTCTTAATACATTGTTTTCCACATTTCTCTGATACCTCCATCTCTAATTGCTTCTTTTCAATATTTTCCAAGTCAATTCAACAAATTTCTGCTTCCAAATTGAGCTACTCTGAAATTCAATCAACTGCATTTCCATGAAAACATTTGCAAGTTTAGGTCATCCAATTTGATACTGCCTGGAAAATTAATGAATTTTGCTGTCTCTTCTAGATCTCTGAATTTATCAAATCTTGTAAAGAACTGCTCAACAGTTGATTTGATGATGTTTACAAACAGCTTTTGAAGACATTGGTAGTCTGTTCTGCCATCTTTTGGAATATCATTAATGTACCTCTTTAGGTTTGGGAAGAATCTAAATCTCTCATTATCTACACCCCTCTTAAAAAGTTCTAGTTTCATTTGAAAAGTCTTTATCTAACTAAAAATAACATCAAGTGTTTTACCAGAGCCCTAAAATTTAATATTCAAGTCATTTTAAATGTTCACAAAACTCTGCAAAAAGCATCAGTTTACAAACCCATATGATGTCAGACAATTCTTGATAAGACACGAGTTGTCATTAAAAAAGAGCTTTCTCCCATCTAAGCATTCAACAAGTCATTTCAGAATCAAACCTCAAAACAAATATTGTTGCACATTTTCAGTCCTTTATATACAGATTCTACCTCATTCAGTAAAATTTGAAATTGTCTTTTATTTAAAGCCCAGGTAGAAATGTAATTAACAATCTTGGTAACTGTTTGCATCACTTCCTGAAGTTCCTTTAGGTTAGCTTTTGCACATAAAGTCTCTTCATGTATGATGCAATGAAAACCAATTAGTGGATGGCCAACATCGTTTGAAAACATTTACAGATTCTGCCTTCTCACCAGTCATGCTGGGCACACCATCTGTTGTGGCAGATACAACTTTTGAAATGTGAACTTGTCGAGTAGATAATTCGTTCACAACTGCTTTATATATTTCAGTCCTTACAAAATTGAGAAAATATGGCTAACCTAGCTGATGATGTAATGTCCTTACTTTCATCAGCATAAATAGGAAAAAATTTTCATGAAGACAAATCTTTTGTCAATTGTTCAGCTGTATTCCTTTCCAACTTAAGCATCCTATCCTTAACTGTTTTCCTACTCAGAGACAAATCTTCAATGTGCAGAATAATCTTTTCCTTTTCTGAAAAATTGTTAAAAAGGAAAGGTGAACATTGTAGCTTCTTGAATATACTCCCATTACTGAGTGGCTTTCCATGTTAGGCAATAACATTTGAAACTTCAAAACTAGCAGCAACTAAGTTGGAAATAGGCCTATCTGAAATAAAGTTTATAAAAGTATAAGCTTGTTCTTTTGTTTTTGTCAGTTCATAAGAAATTAATTCTCTTTGTTCCTCCTCAGTTTTATTGTTTAAGTTCTTATGAACACTTTCAAAATGTCTCTTTACAGAAGAGGTCCTTCAAATGATTGTTTCAGAACAGAAAATGCATAATCATGCCAAATTTTTCAGTCCAGTATTCTTTAAATTCTCTAATATCCCTTTCATTTGCATGATATCATTTCTTAGCTGATGATTGTGACATTCTGCACAATCTGTAAAGGGCAGAAAATAAAAATACATGAGATAATGATATACATAGAAACGGAGAAAAATAAAAGGAAGTAAAAAGAGAACCTAATGACATGCCAAAAACAAGTCATTGGCATGCCAAGGGTTGCCCATCCCTGATCTAGGATCAAGGATATGTAATCAATAGAAATCCAAGTCCTGAAACTCCAGCAGTTATAGGTTAACCCCACTTCTTTGTCTTTTTTGAAAAGAAAAACATAATTTTGTGAAAGTTTTAAATCGCTGCTAATTTTTGTAAGAATGTGCATGAAGCATTCCTTGAAAATTTTTAAATAGCTTATCTATTGTCAGCTGACTGATGAAGAAATATTAAATGAATGGACACTAAGAGCCATGAACAAAGCAATTGGCAAAGCCAGTGAATTGTGTTCTTTGGAATGGTTGGCAAAACAATTACTAATAAGTTCAAATGCCCAAAATGTAGGTATCAATGTGAACTGATTAGAAATTATGTTTTTGGTTTAACCTAAAATCTAAAATTAAAAGAATGATTGATCAGAGGAAGAGATATTTAAAGCAAATGAAAGAAATACCTCGAAAAAGCGTTTTTGCAAAATTTATAATTATAATTAGTAGTGCTTATGTGTTTAATTACAGTTACTTGTAGATGTGGGTTTATTTAAATTTTTTTCTTCACAGACGTTTTTATAAATTTATGAATAAAAACATTTCTTTTTATATATTTCTTCATAAAACTGTGAATGATATAGACGTTGTAGTTAGTTTAAATATTTTTATAAATATAAAATTATTCCTGTAATTCCAAACTAATAAATAAATATTGTTTAATATTTTTGTTGCAAATTCTCAAAAACAAAGAAAATATATAATACAGTCCACCCCCAAAATGTATACACACTTCAGGAAAATAAAAAATTATCTTTTGTATTAGGTTGTGGCAAAAATAATGACGTAATAATGTCGTTTTTTGACCTTAAAAAATACATCAAAAACAACATTATTATGTCATTATTTTTGCACCAACCTAATAATTTTATCAAATTACGATAACATTGTCATACATGAACTTTATGGAAATGAAGAATTTTTTGCAACAAGATGCCACACCACCACACTACCAGCAAGATGTGCAAGCTTATCTGAAAGAGAATTTGCAAGGATACTGGCTAGTACAATGCAGACTTTTACCTATGGGGGACCCTAAATGATGTTGGGTATCATATAAAACTGACTACATTGGTAGCCCTTAGACAAGAAACTGAAAATGTATATGCAATAATTCCACTGTAAAGTTTGGCCAACATTGCCCAAGCAGTAGTTTGCCATACTAATAAATGTCTGGAAGATAAAGGCTACCATTTTGAGCATTTTTAGTGATTGTAGAGTCCAATGGTAACTTGTATTAAATTTGTGACATCTGAATAAATTTAGTATTACAATGTCTATACAAGTTTTTCCTTTCCTGAAGTGTGTATATATATATATTTTTTGGTGGACTCTGTATATATAAATCCCCTTTCATATGTTTGGGTTTTATTAAAATTCTAAATGACTTTTTAAAACAATAAACGTTGCAATGGGAGATGAGGAGATATATAGTAATAGCAGTGTCAAGAGAAAAACTGTCCTTTTGAAAACCTCTTTTTTTGTTTGTATAAATATTTTGTCCATTTTTCGTAAAACTATATCAACAATTCGCAAATATGTTTTCATTGCACTTTATCTACTTTCTTCATTTCCTTTTACTTTGTAGACGTATTGAATATTTTGACAAGGTCAAATATTCACCCCTCAACCTTCCACAAAGTCTCTACTAGATCTGATATTATTACAGTCATATGATTGATTAGATTAGGTTAGATTGCCAATTAAGTCTCATCATTTAACAGTTGAAATGGCTAGATGTAACCATAAGTTCTATGCTAGCAGTTTTTTTTCTCTCATACTTCTCACTTGTGGAAATCTCTTTTTTTTACTTGCTTTCCAGTCAACTTTGATCCTCAAAAATTTAAATGCAATGTCAAATGTTAATTTTTTCACTTCTTTCTGTCCTTTTATTGTTCTCCCTCCTTAATAATGTTTTCTTTTTCTCATATTCTTTCACACTAAGTAACCCTTTGGTGTCTTAGTGACTTTATTGTCTTGCTTGGGGTGAAATAATTAAAAGTTTCTCTTTTTATAAGTGCTTACTTTATTATTTGGAGTCAAACCTAAATGATGATAATATAAGTAAGATAAGACTATTCATTTCTCATTTCTTATTTTATAATTGCTTTTTTGAACCAAAACTACAATTTCTCCATTTATATTTGCTTACTTCAAGTTGTAAATTGGTACAAAAGAACGGTGAGTGTCAACTCAGCCTTAGGCAAGTTGACACTATTTTTGTTTTTTTACTATCTTTATCTTGTTGTAAGGGTGCCTTTATTTTTAAAACAGTAGGTGTTAGCTCCTCTGTTTTGTGTCTGTGAATCCTAAATATAATAACCCTTTCAAATAAACTAAAATTTGCATTTAGCGCCTTTAGAAAATAAAGAAAATGTTTGTATATATTTTTTATTTTTGTATAAATTTTTAATTTTTGTATTTTTCTAATTTTCATCCTGTTTTTTTTAACTGTTTTTTATTGATGAAATGTTGATCAATAAAAACTTTCATTAAATTTTAAGGCCTTCAGTTAATAAAATCTCATTCTATTTTTCTGAATTTGTTCTAAAGTACTATCAGGTAAAGAGATCCAAAACCCAGGCAATTTTCTCAATGGAAATTTTCCCCACTGGCAATTTTACGCCTGTCAATTTTCCAGCTGTAATTTTCCAACTGGGAATTTTTTGTGCACAGATACCACCACAGACATTGCTTGCCAAACAGAAAGAGCTTATAAAAACTCCACAGACACATGAAATCATCATCTTAAGTGACCCTATATCATTTTTAAAATGACCGAATAACATTTTAAGTCATCTAGTGCCCAAATATAGTTGTACGGCTTTGTGAGTGTGATTTGTTTTTTGTTTTTTTTTATATCTTATCAACCTTTTGAAGCTTATTTAAAACAAGAAAATATTTTTAGATTGTAAGAATTTTTTTAAGATTTACTGATACAAGTCCTACTATTTAACCTCTAGCTGTGAGGAGAAGAGATGTATTCATACCTTTCCCAAACACATTTGTGCATAAGGGAATGCAACAAGCCAAACTGGAATTGGAACTTGGCTCTCCAATTTCCAATTGCCAGTTGTTATCCATTACACCACCCACAAAATTCAAGCTTACAACACCTTGTATTCCCAAGTGGCCACCCATATAAGAACTGATCAGGCTCAATGTTGCTTAACATCAGTGATTGTATGAGATTGTGAGTGTAGTGTGTGTTTCTGTGCATGTTAATTTTTTTAAATTAATTACTTCTGACAATAAACTATATTCAGCAGCAAGGCCTCCGATCGAGAGATTGGAGCTTTTGAGGAGTAGGGAACCACCTCTTAACTGCTGTTGTTCCCAGGTAGCACCTGCTGGGCCCCAGCTATGGGCAAATAGTGAATCCCCAAACAAAAATCAACAGTACATTTAAATAAAATTAAAAACAATACATTTTTATAGAAAAATGACAATCAACACAACACTAAAAAATTATAGAAATACATTTTTATAGTAAAATTACCAGCAATACATTTTTTTATAAAAAATTACCAACAATACATTTTTGTAGTGAAATTACCATCAACACATTTAAATAAATGAAAAAAAAACAGTTACAAACAATCATCTGCAAACTATATATATAAAAAAACATACGTTTACCTTGAAAGTATAAAATTATGTACAAAATATTTAGATTTCAGCATTAAATAACCCATAGAGATGTTGATATGCTGCTAAACAAAATCAATCAACTAACCAATCAATTAAATTAATTATATCTCCTCAAATGAAAACCAGTTGGCCATATGCCCACTATGATGATGTACAATAGTTAAAAAATGACAACTAAGCTTTTTTGAAGCTGCTGGTGCCAAGGCTCCATAAATGTTTCTTTTTAGCTCCCTTATTTGACTTTTAAAGTAACTTTCCAGGGATTTTGGCAGAATTAGCAATTTTTTCTTTTTCAAAAACAAAAAGAATATTTTAATCACTGCAGATCACCAAAATATAATCAAGAATAAAGCTATCATGGTTCTTATCTGTATTTTCTTAGATGAGTGTTTTAACCATTGTCTTTTTATTAGTGGAGAAGGGGACTAATTTCTGGTGGTTTTTTTTTTCACATTTCAGTTGCATATTCTCCCACTTTCTTTGGGTGTCTGTTTTATTCTGGAATGTTGTCGAGTACTACTTTTAGGGACACATATGCATCTCTCCTAACACACATTATATCCAGTTTTTGCATTCCTGCATTCATGGGGGTCATCTTCCTCTGACCTCCATACTGACCTATATGACAACTCCTTGAGCTTTGTACTCTAATATCATATCCATAGGTTCCCAAATTTATTGCCTTTTGATTAGTTGTAGCCACATGCTATTAATGTGTTGATAACTTGGTTTGCTTATTGGGTCATCCATGTGGGTGGATTACTTCAGTCATCTTATTTGCCATTGCTCCAGTCTATATATTATTTTTGGAAACTTGTTTTGCCTGTAGTTGTTGTAAGCTTGCTTATTTATAATCTTTATTTACTTATAAAGTTATACAGTGACTAAAACAATATAAATATTACTATTAACAATCAAATGATTGACTTGAATTTAAAATGAATAAAAAGCTATTATTACTTAATTTGTAATTTTTTTAAATCACTTTTAAAATCATGTCACCCCAAGCAAGACAATAAAGTCACTAAGATACAGAAAGTTACAGAGTGTGAAAGAATATAAGGAAAGAAGAAACATTATTAAAGAGTAAGAACAATAAAAGTACACAAATTAAAAAGATAAAGATTGACATTAAAGATAAAGGTTGACTGGGATGCAAGAAGCCCGAAGAGAGTTTCACATGTGAGAAGAAACTGTTAACATAGAACTTACAGTTACATCTAACCATTTCCACTGTAAAATGATGAGACCTTGCTGCCAATCTAGTATTGCAGTTAAATTCATAAATTCTAAGTGCCATATAAGAAAGTTCACCAGAACAATTAATATGAAAGTATTTATAGAAAAGGTACAGGGAAGCTACATTATGGCAGTGGGAAAGTGACTGAAGGCAAGATGTCAGGTCAGAACCAATAACATTGCAGATTTTTCTTTGGATTTTATCAGGCATCTCTCAATATATAGTAAGAGCACCAGACCATATGTGGCAGCAATATTCAAAGCAAGAACAAATGGTAGATTTATAAATATGTAAGATAGATTTAGTCAAGAAAAACTGCCTAGAACTATACAGTGAACCAACTTCCCTAACAACAGACCTAGTAACTGACTCAACATAATGTTTCTACTTCATGTTGGTGGAAAAAATTTAGCTAAGAAGGCACAATGAGGTTAGCATCAGCCATGCTGATGAAAGGCAGAAAATGTTTTCTGAGCAGTTCTTTTTTTGGAAGAATTAACAAGCCATTCCTTGCCACTGTTGACAACAGATTGTAGGTCATTTGTTTAGATCAGCTGCCAATTTAACCTAATCGAACTGATCAGACTAGTAAGCAAATGACTATTTGCCCATTTACAAGCATGCACATCTGCTCGGGTGGCTAGCTAATCCTATGCTGAGAGGTCCTTAGTTACAGTTTCCGGAAGAAATTGTATAATCTGTTATGATAAGCAGTTTTGAACAAAGCCAGTATACTCAAACCCTCAGTCACAATGACTTGTGATTTCATGCTAGCATAACCATCAATAAATTCTGAATAGTGCAATCTACCCAATTTCATTCACATTCCATTAAGTGACTATGTGGAATTGTTTTCAGACACTTCCCAATGGGATCATCTCCCCAGGCTGATATTATCCAGAAGTCAATTCTTTGACAAATTGACTATGATGAGATTTGAAACTGGGTCACATGGTTTGAATGCAATGTAGTATGATTGCTAGAATAGGCTTAGCTTCAAGTTTATACAAGATATCAAGGAAGCTGAGTGCACCAGAGGATTGACCTGGGGTCAGTCTCAACCACCAAATGCAGAAGTATGAGACTTCCCACCAGCATCTGGTATTGTTAGCATAAGAACAAGAATATTGAACAAATGGATATACAAACCATCATGGCAATCTCAGGCAGGCTCTCATACATTGCTGACAAAATGTATGGTTCACATATTGTACAAGACATATCCAGGGCTGCTCACATAACACAGACTATTATCATTTAATTGGCACTCACTACTGTTCTAACCACTAAGCTGTATGCCCACTATGAAGATGTACAATATAGTTAGAAAATGATTACTAAGCTTTTTGATGATAATGGCACTATGGCTTCATGAGATTTTCCATTTAGCCCTCTGACATTACTGTCTTAAAGCAGTAATATTACAATAACATTTTCTGTTTTGTGCTTTGTTTAGTAAATATCTAAAATGTCATTCGTTAATATAGTCCTGTATATGACAATAAACTACATCCGGCTGCAAGGCCTCTGATCAGGAGACTGGAGGTTTTGAGGAGCATGGAACCATGAGGAGCATTGCTGTTGTTTTAGTCTAGGAGAAGGAAAGTCTGACTTCAAACCACCTACTGCCTTGTAGATCCTGCCTCTTTAGGCAAAGGCTAGAAGGAGGTATCTTCAAAAGCAAATCCACCTCTGAGAGGGACAGGGTAACCACAACATCCCCAATGCAAAAGGAACCAGCAAGCCATTGCACTATTCTGTCACTATGAACCACAATTGTGAGATGGAGGGGAGTGATGACACATCAGTGCAAAATGAATGAAATGATGAATGAAAGAATAACAATGTTCACAAATATGGGCCATTTAAAGTAAAATTTATATTGTTAAATGCTGTAACATTGGTGATAGGAAGCATGAGTAGTTTTCAATGTAAAAATTGGAGTACAAATTCTAGCACATTTGTACTAATGCTCTTATCTTACATCTTTTTCTTCAAGCTATGGGTTAAATAGTAAGGTAGACTTGATCTAGTCTAAGAGAAGGAAAAGTGTGGATTCAAAACTGGAAAAGGTAACAGGAAATTTTTTCTAATGTGGTGCCCTTGCACTTCAAGGCCCTCAACAAAATCCACAGACAGCTATGCAATATGGTTGGTCCTGGTCTGGCATCTTGTCTACAGTCACCTTCTCACAGATGTGCTGTCACTTCCCTCTGTCTTTTCTACAAGTACTTTCATGGTAACTGCTCTGGCAAGCTATTTTCGCTGGTTCCCAATCTGCATGAATTTAAATGTGTTGCTAGGTTGGCATCTCATTCCCACCCTTTCACTGTTAAAATTATTAAATGTATCTGTCTCTTCTACTCCAATAGCTTTATGTCTTGCACTTCCCATCTGTGGAACTCCCTTCCTCTTACTTGCTTCCCTGACAGTTATAGTCTTCAAATATTCAAATGTAATGTCAATTGACATCTTCTAATGCCTTGATCTAGTTCCCCATCCTTCTCTTTATCCTTTTCCTTAATCATGTCTCTTTACTCTTTCTCACAGTCTTTGTAACCCCTTGTGTGCTAGTGGCACTCCCGCCTTGTTTGAGGTGAAATGCTTAAAAAAAAAGTCATGACAATTCACACCTGATGAAGAAAATTAATCTAAGTCATGATGGTCTACATCTTGAATGGGGAAGACATATAAAAATAAAATTGATAAGAATGTGCAGGCAGCTTAATTGTGAAAAATGGAATCAGAAAGCCAAGTTCAAGTTCCAGCCTAGTCAGTTGCCTTACTTCTCACTTAGGATCCTTGCGGGTGACAAATTATTTTCCAACCTACAACTTTTTTCATACAGATGAAACTTCGCAGACCTCTCACTGCTTTGTCATTATTTCCATGGAAAATACTCAGATGAACTACATTCCTTAGTTTGACCAGTTCTAACCTTCATAACTAAGACCTGTCATGCTATGTACATTGTAGTGAACCACCATTCTCTTTATATTTCATTTGTGAGATGTAATTTTCATTCAGGTAGCTTCTTCCCACAAATCATTGCTCTGTGGATCCGACTCCAAAGAGGGTGTTTTCCCAATCACTATAATCTTAACATGTTTAAGTCTAAGATTAACCACTATCTTCCCCACATATCTACCTGAACTGTGCCTCTTACTCTGTAATCTTCTACATCGAGTGGCTCTCGGGCCTTGTATAGGGTAAACATTACTTTAAAAAAAATGTACTTGGGAAAGGCATGAAATTATTTCTTCTCCTTCCCAGTTATGAGTTAAATAGCAGATTATATTGACTTTCTAGCCTTAGGTGACATCCAGTCTAAGAGAAATACAAATCTGGATTCAAAACTGTGAAAAAGGCAACAAGAAACTACTCTACCTTTGATGTCAAATGAATCCACAGATAATAAATAATAGGAATCTGTGGAGAGCCATGATCACTTATATTCTAAAGAGACATGGCATTTAAAACAATTGAAAAAAGACATTGGTGATACTTTAAAAGAGATGTTTGAAGAAATAACCAGCAAAAATGTTGTGCTGAAAGCAACAAAAAATCTTTATTATGAGTTTGAATTTAACATTTATAAATTATACTTGTTATTTTTCTGTTTATTCATATGAATGTTATCAATGGAAATTTTAATAAACAAACTTTCTATTGAAAATTACTTGTAACTTTTGTTGATATCACCACACTTGCATGAAACAAAATACAGAGTATCCTCAAAATCTGGACACATCAGCAAAAATGCATATTTTCAAGAAATGTAATTTTCAACAATATTTTATTGAATTGGAATATTAACAAATGACACCTTCAATGTGATTTCCATCATTTATGATGCAAAGGTTGATGCACTTTGCAAAATTCATATGAACTTGATGCAATAACTCCACAATGCCATCAATTTTAGCACATTCACTCTTTATGCATTCAATCAAGTGTATTGTATCTGTGATTTTCATTGAGTACACCTTCTTAGCATGCTCCAGAAAAAGAAGTCAGTTCTTTCTTCTTTCAACAAAACCATATTTAATCTGTGGAAGTAAAAAAAATATATGTATATAACGAGATTTCCCATGTGTCCAGAATTTAGGTGCACCCTATACAGGGTCCTATGGATAAATTGTCGTCTAAATTATGTAAAAATGAAAATAATAATGACATCTCATTTTAAGAGATATATTTACCAAAATTACACAAAAATATCTTGAAATACTAAAGAGTAAATTTATTCAATAAAATTGCCATTGGCTTCAGGCACAGCCTCCAGATAACTTGGGAATTTCCTGCAACTCTTTTTGGACAATCTCCTTGTTTAAGTTGGTTAATGCTGCCATAATCATAGCCTTCACTTCATTTTTGGTGTTACAAGAAGTTTTGTTGGTCTCTTGCTCAATTACGCCCACACATAATAATCAAGGGGGTTGCAGAATCAAATTTAGTTACAAAATCCAATTATCTCATTAATGTCCACTCTAAAATCTGGTATTAATTATATAGATTAAAAATCAAATATTAATTATAGGTTTATAAAATGCAGTATTATAGTTCTATTAAAATCCAATATCAATTATAGGTTTATAAAAATTTGGCATTAATTATAGGCTCCTAAAAACTCTGGTATTAATTATTGTCTATAATCTGTAGTGATAGCAACAAATGAATTACTAAATTACCTTCAACTCTTATTACTAGACTATATAGTAGTCTGAAACCAAAATAATTACTAATAAAAGAAAAATTAAAATACATATCAGAGTAGCAATTAACAATAAAGAAAGAAAAAGTTAGATTATTAAAGAAATAGTTAATAAACGTTTTACCACCAATTGAAACAAAAATTAAAACTTTCTCTTTGTTTTTCAACAGCTGAAGGAAGCAGACATCCTGGACAGTTCTCTGATAAAATATGTTGCCTCCAATAGATAAGCAAAACTTCTTTAATTCTGTATGCATATATGTTCTTTAAAATATACAATCATTTTTCTGAAATGTATACTAAAGCATCTTATCATTTTTGTCTATGCTTATTTCATTGTATCTCATATATGATTTTGCTTGTGGTCTGATGATGCCTTTTTATCCCCCCTACCCAGAAAAATACATATAAAAAATATCATATTCAAACAAAGTCAACACATCACCAGAACACCCCACAACAAATCCATTAATGCTCATAATCCTGTTTTAGGGATGGTTGACATTACTGGGTTAAAGTTAATAATGCTTTGGTAAAAATGACTTTAGAATTTATCTATATTTACGAAGCTTAGTTTATCATCCAACACAAGATCCCAAGCATGGTACACTGAGTAAGAATCAGACACTCCACAGTAATAATGGTTGATAAGACTAGCTTGTTAACCACTACTCTACAGTAAAATGACTTCACAGTTTATCATTAAATGGTTAATTCTGTTTTACCAGGTTCACATTTAACAAAATTAACTGTTGAAAAGAGACACCACAAATAAGACATTGACAATGATGACTCATTAGAATGGTTTTGCACCTAAGTAGAATAACTCATAAAGTTTTAAAATCTGAAATATAAATGTCTAATATGATATGCTCCCACTTGGTTCCCTCCCTTGGATTTGATTTGAATGTTATTTCAAATAGATATAGAAAATGTTTATGATATAGGATCATTTTGGTTTTTATAAAACCTTAACAGTTCTAAGTCTTAAATGGTTTTCAATTCTCTTTTTATTTTAGTTTTGTCTGGTAGAAGGCCAACTTGTTTTGACCTATAAATGCTAATTTATAGTTTAGAAGAAAGGAGACATTTTAATGTACTAGTTTTACAGCTATTATAAATGTACTGTTCAGTGGGTGCTCTATTAACATCAAAATATGTTGTACTGGATCACTGGGGAATAAATGCAGTGCAATGAACAGCTACATCTATGAAGCATGTACTGAAAATACTTGACCTGTTATACTTCCTAAAATCTGACTAAGCATCAGAATTTCTTTTATAATCTCTTCTTGGTTAGACTGTGAATAATTCAACACCTCTTCATGCATATAGATAATTAAAAAAGAAAAAGATCTAATTTTAACTTTTTATTATTAAGTGTTATATACTTGTACAGGTTAGTAAAGTTGTCCTTAGCTGCACTTGTGGTAGTCTATTGTATTTTTACTCTGAGTTAAGTAATTGAAGCTGGTTAATTTAAAGAATTGCTAATATTGGTTTACATATGTTTGAGATGAAAGCTGTAATAATTCACTTATTTTACTTCTGAACTGCTCTATAATATGATCTAAAACAAATCTTATTAAATCTCGGATCTTCTCAGATGATATTTATGGATGTTCAACACCATCATCATCAGTTCCATGACTGGGTGTGGTTGCAGGGTTGCTGTACAGCTATGCACCTGACCAGTTCCCTCTACATATCTGGGTTGAAAGCCAAAGAGGTATTTATTTATGCATACCACATTTTGTGCAAGTAGACCTGGCGGAGTCCATCCCTCTCCATGTCAAACTACAGCTGACATCCTCCAATCTGAAGGATCTCCTTGGTCATGAGTAAATGTCCAATGTTGGAACTGTTCAACTTGGCTGTTGACTTCAGTCTGGGAAGCCAACTGCTCAGCAATGCCATGTCAGGAAGACACTGGCTGCATATATAGCAATGGAGACTAGTTTACTCCATCCTGCTAGATGGCTAAAAGAAGGTTCATCTGCTCTTTGAAAAGCTTTCTTTTTAATCTTACTGTGTGTTTAGCCACATTCCTCACCAGAAAAGCCTGGTGGTTGAAATAGTTTAGATAACCTGACCATGTAGCAGATAGTACTGGTTTTACATGATACTAGTAGCACTTGTAGAGTGACCTAAGATAAATGATATGACATAGATGATAAATGACATGATGTTATCTTCCGTAAACTGAGGTACATGGCCAAAAAGTAGTAAAGGGGAGGGTTGGATTTCAACTGTCCTATCATCTAAATTAGCTCGTCACAATTACTAACCCAGTCATTTGATAATACTCCATTCACCAAAACAACACATTCTTATTTATTATCCTCACTGCAGTTGCCATAATACCACATATTCTCTATAAAGTTTTAATTTGTCCTCATATGTACTACTCCTGACAGTCCTCAGTATGATGATAAACTACATCCAGCAACAAGGTCTCTGATCAGGAGACTGGAGGTTTTGAGGAGTGTGGAACCACCTCTTAATTGCTGTTGTTTCTAGGTCCACACTGACCCAGAGTGGTAGTACCTATTAGGATTCCAGCTATGGGCAAATAGTGAACCTCCAAACAAAATCAAAACAGTATAAAAGTACAAAAATACATTTTTATGTAAAAAAATACCAACAATACATATTTACATAAAAAAATTACCAAGAATATATATTTATAGTAAAATTACAAAGAATATATATTTATAATAAAATTACCAAAAATACAATTTTAAAGCAAAATAACCAGCAATACAATTTTATAGTAAAATAACCAATAATACATTTTATTTGTAGTTGAAGTCATAAAATTGTGTTTAAAATATTTAGATTTCACCATTAAATAACCCATAGAGGTTGATATGCTGCTAAACAAAATCAGCCAACCAACTACAAAAAGTGTTTGTGTGTGTGGGGTGGGGGCGGTTACAAGCTGGATTGGGGTCTGCCGGCATTGCTTTGTGACCCTCACTATCTTATCAACATTTGTTTTTTCTACCTACATGTTACAAATTAAACTAAGCACTATTGATTATTAAAGGATGAAAAATGTTTGTATTTTGATGTCATTCTGGGTCTTTTATTTTTGTCCAAATTTGTGAATTTGTTTTGCTGATGTTAAGTTGCAAAAAACACTATTTAAAATTCACTAATTTTTATCCAAGATGATGAATGTGTTAAAATTCTTCAACTTTTTAACCAGAAAAATCTCAAGTGGATGTTAAAACATACTGCAAAACATTGTTGATTTATTTAAGCTGAAATGATCTATTATGACATGTCTCTAATTTGTATTTAGATACAATATATTTATTTTCAATTTTTCTATTGGAATGGAGCATAATTATCAGGCGTTTTTTAAACAATATTTTTTATGAAAAAAGAAGCATAGCAATTCAACAGTAACATTTTTAAATGATTATTCTGCAGTGTATGATTATCAACACACATTTTTATAACATGGAAATAAGATAATATTTTTATTAAGAAAAGTTAACAAAATAGAAATTTTTATTAAAAAAAATAACTATTACAATAAAGCCTGATAATTATGCACCAGCCCAATAGTTAAATTGTTCCCTTATATGATCCATCATTGTACATAATTAGGTTATAATAAAATTCATATTTTACATGAATACTACCTTATAAATTTTTTCAGATTGTCTAATCTCCTATAACCATATATCATCTTGTATATATTTACAACAGCCCATTTCATTTGTAATAGTGGAAAGGTATGATAGCTGTGAATGCTAGTCTCTCACATAATTGGTGAATACGTGTTTTGTTACATGCAGTATTAAGTTTAACAGGAGAATATTTTCCTGTTTTGAAAATATCCAGATCTAGATAAGAAGCAAATATTAAAAATATCTCAATAATTGTTATATAGGAATAAAGTGTGGTTGCCAACACTGGAGTTTGAACCATGATCACCAGAGAGCAAACACAGGCAATCCCATTTTGAATAAGTAGATCATGTGATGGTAAAGGAAATGTATATATGGTAATTAGCATGGTGTCTAATTGATCACTATTTCTACACTATACTCTATTACTATATGGATCCTTATTCTCTATACTATTTCTCTATACTGATCACTATACAGATTACTATTTGATCACTATTTGGCAGTTAATTTTCAAGCGAGTATTATCAAGCAAATACTATTAGTGTGAGTGTTATTCAAGGTGTCTGACACCAGTATTGTTCAACGGCATTAATATAGTTGTATCTGCGATTACAAAGTCTCTACTACAATAAGCATTACGAAAGTGACAATGAGTATTTGTTGACATTACAAAAGTGGCAACAAGTGTTTGTTGGCATCACAAAAATAATAAACAAGAAAATTCCAAGAAATCTATAGTTATTTTTGTAGCTTATGTTGTAGTCTCTCACTTAGAACATTGTGCATATGCACATAAAACATGATATGGAAAACACTAGTTTACATATATCAAAAAGGAAAACATATTTTTTAAAGTTTTATTATTAGAAGTTTTTCACATGTGAGTCATATTATACTTTGTGTGTATTTTGTTAAAGCAACAATGAATATATTATGATAGACATGTACTGTTTAATGTTATGATTGTGAAACAGTGAAGACAGAAATCATTACCAATAGAGAGACTAGTATTTGTATAACAAATAGTAGTACAATAATTAATAGTATAAATGCTAAAAGCTTGATAAATACATAGGTGTAAACAATCCATGATTGATTTAACAGATAGGAAAAGAGAGGACTATACTGTGGGCTCATTCTACTCAGATTTTAAGAGGAAAAATAAAATGCGTGTGTTGTGTCATGCAACACAGTTTTTTATACAATGCAAAGAAATGATTTTCGCAGCAATGGAAGCAGACCAAGCTAAATATAACAGTAACATTTATACAGTCAAATAAATGTATTTACATATTAAAAATCAATATTCTTTGGTGTGGCCATGAAGAGACCAATAGTTTGATTGTTCAAAATGATTTGTCGCAAGTGAGTCTGTAAAGTTTCAAAGTGTTTTTGTTACAAGTGAGGAAATTTGGTGCTAAAGTATGCCAATATGTGTGTGTGAGTGTGAAGCATATTCTAATAAAACGTGTGTGACTGCTGACTGATTGCGTGTGATAGCAGTAATTTTAAAACACAGTGAACAAAAAGAGGGGATACAAGACTTACTTTTGTTGTGGCATTATATGTAGAAAAATCATCGTTTACTAACATGTTGTCATGGTATGTATATCTATGTTGTTGATCAAGGCATGGTCTGGCCTGGTTCGCTGACTGTCTTTTACAGATCAGGTCACTGACTGTTTCTTTTGATGACTATCTTTCACTGGAACATTGGTTACTGACCACTGCTGATAAGCCCTTTTTATTGCTATTTGACAGCCAGTGCTCAGCTCATAAATCCTATCTGTGTTTTGTGCAGGAATGTACTCAGTAACCTGAGCCCTGACCTATTTCCAGGTCATTTGAAGTTCAACTGCACGAATATAGTAGAGAGCACATTACATGATTTGTCATATCCAATCAGGTTCCAGAAAATGCTTATTTAATTTGGAGCCATGTTTGCATGGAATTATAAAAATGGATTTTCATATGTACTGAATTTGGTAAGATTTATTTGTAGGCGTTTCTTACTTGTTTGTGCTTCTCTTATTGGCCATAAAATATAGGAGTTTATATCTTATAATACAAATGTATGTCAGGTCAAAGATTGTTCTTTGCTGTTGGTATCATATAACCTGCTATATATTATTTGGACAGGAGATGGGCATCACCAAATAACCCACTATTGCTCTAAGAGATACCATGAAGATGAATTACTCAGTATAGCATCCAGATAATCTAATGGAAAATGAATGAATGAATATTTGTTATTACTTATTATTTTTGCTATAAACATTGTATTTAGTGGATACATATAATTGCAAAATTTTTTTCTTCTATGTATCATATCCTTTCAGGACGGAAGTAGTCATAGATTTCCCCAATTTCCTGTCCTTCATAGCTCTTAAAAAATTTTGTCTTTTTGCTATCACTCCTCATCCTATTTATTTTTATGGTGTAACTGACATAAGTTGGCCTGGGCATTCGAAAATCTTAATAAAGAAATTGTGCTTTTCAGTAAAGTTTGAATCTGTATCCCTTATATTGAAGAAACCACTTTCAAGCTAAATGTGCTTTAGCCTGATCAGCCATGAAAAACTTCCCAGCAAAGCAAGGCTCAATTACTCTTTACTCTTTTTAAAAAATACTCATCAATCATTGGGACTTTTCTATCTGCTCATACCAGTAAAAAAAATTGGTACTCTTTTTATAATGAGTCAATTTTTATGGAGGATATTTGCCAAAGTATTCAGATTTAATTAAAACATAAAAAAAATGTTGTGTTTATTTGAATAAGAGAGCAGCAAACATCTTTTGGAAACTTATAAAGCTTCCTGGCTAAAAAAAACCAGAGTGAACATATTTGATTTCAGAAAGGATGTTGCATTAATTACAAATGCAAGTGAGTATTCTGTATATAGAATATAATCCCAGAAAGGTCACCTAGTGATGTACTTATTCAGAAGATTAACAACTGCATATTCATATTTAAAAAAGGAGGCTTTGGCTATTTTTGGAACCATTACTTGGGGTTGTTAGTGTTATACTTTGCTTCAAATTAGATCTCCTGATTTACACTATATCAAACCTGTCAACCACATGTGAAGGCTATGAAAGTAAAATTTAAAATAAAAATGTTACTCTTTTTGTAGGGACTCTGAGTATCACATATGGCTTACAAAACAAATCCTCTAAAAATATAAAAAATACAATTAGAACCAATCCTGAATATTGCCACTAAAGCAAAAACATGACAAAAATGTCTGAGTCATGTATCTACTCTGATTGCTTAAAAGGACCTCCAAGTCTTGACCTCATCACATGACTGCTGGTCCATCCACATGATGCACCGGTGTTGATTTCAACCCTGAAGATAGATGGATCAACCCTGCCAATGATACCTGACTTGTGCAACCATATGGCTTCCACTCTAGGCCTCTGTTCTAACATCAACTATAATTTCGGTCAACCAACCCAACAAATCCATTAATTCCTGATCTTACCAACTACACTTAATCACTTCCATACCAATTGCAACTAAAGAACCACACATCAACAAATTTGGCACCTTTTGACACAACTATGTATATATTCTGAAAAATGATCAATATACGCTGTTGAAAATTTAATCCTTGTCTGTTCTTTCTTTTGCAACCATACACTCATTATAACATAAGGAATTATGCTATGAAACAAATATTGCAATTTTTTTAAAATGGAATACCAAAGATTTTAGTATTGGACAGTGTTCCATAACTGGAGGGAGAAGAGACAGATTTATACCTTTACCAAAAGGCATTTGTGCAAAATTGAACAAGCCTAGAATTTGAATTTGGATTACCAATTCTACTTTCCGTGCTACACTACACAAACATACGTATTAAATTTTTATATACATTCATGTATGTGTTTTTATTATGACATTTTAATTTTCCATGTGTATGCAACTCTAGGTTTTTTAAAGACTTACAGCCATATCATGTTGAAACACTGGTTCTTGTATAATCACTGAAGTAAAAAAGTGTCGAGCATGGTCATAACCTAAATGGGTAACTGTTTGGGAATACCAGGATGGCTCTTATCTGAGTAAGATGTGACAGTTACTATCTATCTATCTATCTATCAACATATTGGTAAATATATACATATCTCTCTCAGTATAGGATGGCCACATTATGTTGAAATAGTGGTTGCCATACAAACACTTAAGTTAAGCAATATCGAGCATGGTCTGTACCTAGAAAGGTGACTACATGAAAATACCAGGTATGATAAGCTTGGATGTGTGGGTGGTATAATGGATAATGTCTCAAAATTGTTAATGGGAGAGCTGAGTTCCAATTCCTGTTGAGTTTATTACATTCACTTACAGGCAAATACCCTTGGTAAATGTATGAATCCACCACTTTTCCCCCAGCAATGGGTTAAATAGTAGGACCTATCAATAAAAAATTCTTATAATCTAAAAATATTTTTTGGCTTTAAATAACCTGCAAAAGGTTAATAAGCTGTAAAAAATCAATAAATCAATCAATCTACGTTTTTAAATTCAATTTATATTATATCAGTTTTATATATATATCTGCGTATGTATGTGAGTTTGCATGTTTCAATGTAGTTGAGAAAAATTATTTTGCTTTTTTATACACAAAAATCTTTCTCATTGAAAGAGAAATCAAGCCGTCCTAGGATAAAATCAAATAAGATGGCCTGTTAATTTTGACACCTCCAAAACTAAACTTCTCTCCATTAATCATCTGAGAGACCCTTTGCTGCCTTCCATCAGCATGGCTGATGCTATCTTCCAGGAAAGTGACTTGTTGTGCCTTCTTCAGCTAATGTTCTCTGCTGATGTGTGTTGTGAAGTAAAGCAAACACTCCTGGTGACTCTATGAATTCGTCCAGTACTATAAAGAGTTTCAAGTCATAAGGTCATGGAGTAGTCATATTGGAATCAGGCAGTCCTCTGCCTGGCTTGTGACAGACTTCTTGAACTCTCTGCCTTTGGTCAGAGAGGAACCCAGACAAGTCTATGCCTATGAACAGGGTCTCATCTGGGGAGGTAGACAAATCCGATCACTATATGCAGGGTCTAAGGGGAATTTTTGTCTGAGGCTACAGCCTCGAAATCGGCCCACATAAAAACCAGCCTTGTGTCACATCTATCTTTGTGAGGAGGATTGGGAAAATACCAGTTGTATTGAAGTCAGTTTTTATACTAATTTTACAGGTATTACAGCAATAGCCTAAGCATTACATATAAAGAATGCTTTAATGAATTATATTATACTAACTATGAGTGTGTGTTATAACAATAACCCTACAATAGGAAGTTATAATAAAGTTGAAAGATTATATTGAATCCCTTGCTAAGTCAGTTGCTAAGAAAGTCAGTTCACTATGTCAGGTGAGACAATTTTTCTCTCCAGAATCTATCTTACATATCTATAAGTCTACCATTCACACATGCTTAGAATATTGCTGTCACATATGGTCTGGTGCCCCTGCTATTTACCTTAAGCTCCTTGATAAGATCCAAAAAAGAACTGGACCTGATCTGGCAATTCAACCCTAGTTACTTTCCTTTTGCTGCAAGGTTGCCTCTCTATTTCTTTTCAATAAATACTTTCAAGGTAATTGTTTGAATGAGCTTTTCACTATAATGCCTAGACTTTTTGAATTTAAGCACAGCACTAGACTGGCATCAAGATCTCATCAGTTTACTGTTGAGCTGGCTAGATGGTAGCCATAAATTCTATACTAACAGTTTCTTCTCTCGCACTTGTGGAACTCCTTTCTGGCTCCATGCTTTTCCACTACTTTAATCTACAAAAATTTAAATGCAATGTCTATCGCTATCTACTCTCCACCTGATTACTCTCTTCTCTTTCTGCTCATCATTAATGTTTCTGTTCTTAATTCTTCCACACTCTGTAACTCCTTGTGTTTTAGTGGCATTACTGCCTTGCTTGGGGTGATTCCAATTTACAAAAAAAATGTCTCCAAAGAGAAATAAATGACCATTGTAAATGACATCCCCTTTAAAGTGACTTGAAATTGGTTCCAGCAAATGAGAGAACACCGAAATTAGCAAAATGCAGTTTCATACGCAGACAAAAACACACAATTCTTGATAACAAATGTAGAGACAGTCAAAAGTACTCAGATTAAAAGAAACAAAAAACAAAAATGAACTTTGGAAAGTTTATGAATTGTATAAAACAAGGTGTTTGGAAGTTGGAAAAATTTAATAAAACATTGGATAGACAGAATGTTGTGAGCAAGTAATTGGTTAAGAAATAACAAAACAAGAGGTTGCAGATAAATAGTGTATTGAACAGGAAATACAACAGAAGTGTGTTACATGACTTGGGAGTGTGTGTCGGTTGACCAGCGTTCAGTTTAGATCACTGTTATATTTAACAGATCCCCCCACAAGGGTTATATGTGGCACAAGGCCACGTTTAACGTGGGTCATCCGAGTCCATAGGCTCTGCCAAAAAATCCCCATAGAACATACATAAACAGGTTTGGGTATGTCTACCTCCTCAGACGAAACTCTGCCCTGGGTTCCTCTCTGCCCAAAGCAGAGAGTTTGACAGGAGTTGTGAACAGTTACAGCCTTGGAAGAACAGTCTATATCACTATTAATATTCAACATCCTCCCCACAAGGGATGTATGCAGCACAAGGCCGAGTTTACTGTGGGTTCTCTGAGCCTGTAGGCTTGGCCAAAAATATTCCCTTAGAACCCACATAAATGGGTTCAGGGTCTGTCTGCCTCCCCAGATAAAACTCTGCCCTTCAGCAAGGCCTTGTCCGGGTTCCTCTCTGCTCAAGGCAGAGAGTTCGACAGTAATGAACAGGCTATAGCACTGTTCTCCTGAGGCTTACCATTGGAAGTGGAAGAGTCTATAATAGACTCATTAGAGGGAAAACACTACAACACAGACCTTGTCGGTATTGTTCAACAAAACTTGTTTAAAAGAAAATATTTATGTGCATTTTGATATGGGCCTGTTAATCACTGCATTAGTATGAAGGATTGAGGAATAATGACAAGGAAACACACTTGTTATATTTAATGGAACAAAATAAGGAATTTATTTACAAATTTACACATTTGAAGTTAGCAACTTGTTCCAGGAAAGGGAATCAAATATTTAAAGTTTGTAGTTTTGATGAATTGTCAAGAAGAGAAAATGTTCATATTAAATCATCGGACACAAAGTAATATTTCAAAATGTTTAAAACAAATTGGGAGAGTTCATTTTTCACATAAAAGTTATACAGTTATATTCAGCATGAATGAAAAGATATTTTAAGGTACTTAGCTTTGGAGCTGGATAGACTTTTTTGAAATTACCCTGCTCTCATAAGAGGCTGATAATGTATCAGTGTCTAATTTGACACTGGCATTATTCAGACATGTGGAATTCTGGACTTTTCTGCCTCCTACTTCTTTCTGCTTTTTCTCTCTTTCTGCCTTGATTCAACTTTCTCTGCCTATTTATATTGAAAAGCGATTTCATATCAGCTCATTACTTTTTTCTCTGTTTGTAAATCACTCCTTTTTCCATTGGTCAAAATAAATTTTCACATAGGCTCATTAAACTTTGCCTTGGTTTTTTCTTCAGCCCAGAGCCAATCCCTTTTTCTATTGGTCAAAATAAAATTTTACATAGGTTCACAAATTTGAAAACAGTGGAGAAAAAAAGAGTTATTTTTATTTCGTATTCACCACAAGTATGTAAGAATTATAAATGAATATTCAATATAATATTTGCATATATCTTTGTAAATAGCTACATAAATCAATACACAGACATTATGTAACATTTATTCTAAACGTAAATAGAGGACATCTCAGATGATTATTTGGCACATGCACAGGCACACACACACGCATTAAAGATGTTTTATTGAAATCAATTGATATGGTCTAATTTATTTTCTGTTTCATTTTCCCACTTTATGCATGAGATAAGAAAAAATAGAAAAATATAATAAAAATTAAACAATTTCAATAAAACATATTTGAATGAATACATGATATCTAAATATATGTTTTATATGTTGGATTGGATCAAAAGTGTGTAGCATTTTTCAATACGAAGCATTTGAACACATGATTTCATTTCATACATGACTGAAATTTTTGATATGTACATATTCTGAAAGGTGACATTTCAATGCATCTTTCTATATAATTCAATTTTTTTTTTTTAGTCAAGTTCACTTCATGCAAGGCAATAAAGCCACTGAGAACAAAGAGCGAGAACAAAAGAAGAGTAATTTGGAGGACAGTAGATAGCAATTGACCTTGCATTTAAATTTTTGCAGATTAAAGTTGGCTGGAAAGTATGGAGCCAAAAGGGAGTTCTACAAGCAAGAAGTGTGGGAAAAGAAATTGTTAGTATAGAATTTATGGTTACATCTAACCAATTCGATTATAAACAGATGAGACCTTGTCACCAGTCTAGTACTGCACTTAAATTCAAAAACTGTAGGTACCATAGTGAAGAGCTCATCTAAACACTTACTATGAAAGTATTTCTAGAAAAGGCACAGGGAGGCAACCTTATGTCAGTGGGAAAGTGACTGAAGTTGAGATGCCAGATCAGGGCCAATAATATTCCTGATTCTTCTTTTAAATGTTGTTTTTTTAGCTTAAAAGTGAAAATGGAAGAAAATGAGATGCATTTTCATCATTTGTTGTTCTTTTATTTTCCGAAAGAAAAAGACCACTGTACAAGCAGAAACACATGTGTGCCATTTATGGGAATGGTGCTATAGCTACTGTTCATATTACTGTTCATAAGTAGTTTTAGAAGTGGACATTTTGATCTGGAAAAACCAAAAATATTCTGGCAGGCCTACAGTCATTAATGATGACCTAATCAAAATGCTGATTAAAAATAACCTGGGTTACATGTCATGAGACATTCCAGAGCTATTCTACATATCTTATATAAGTGTTATAAAGTATTTGAAAACACTTGGATACATGAACCACTATGATGTTTAGGTGTCTCATGAAGCTACAACAAAGATGGCAAAAAATTGTGGCCCAAAACATTGTATATGTCAGCAAATATATCTATGTACATATATCTAAATATTGTCTTTAAAATTCACTTGAAAAAACCATGAACTTTTTTTTCAATCCATTTGTAGACCATTATAAATAGGGGCACAGATCACTATATAGGTATGATGTTGCAATTATTTTAAAGAGAACTATGATTAGTCATGCACACATCTGCATAATCAAAGATTTTTTTTTATGAAATCAATGAACAAGGTCAGTCTAATTTAAATCTTATTGCATTTTTCCACTTTGTATATAGGATATCTAGAAGTGGAAAAATATAATAAAAAATTAAACAAGCATCTTCATCAAAACATGTTTGAATAAATACTTAGCAGCCAAGTATATGATATATATATATATATATATATATATTTAAATAAATATTTGGTGGCCAAGTAAATGCGTTTTGTATATATATATATATATATGTATATGTGTGTGTGTGGGTGTGTGTGGGTGTGTGGTTAGAATGTTCACTTTCCCACTGTGAGACATGGGTTTGAATGTCATCATGGTCAGTTTATTAGAAAGGTGACTTCTTGATGTTATTGGCCTGGGGAGGCAATCCCAGCATGCATCACCTTTGAAAAGTACCTGAAAACCATACCACTGGTTGACCCAAGCCATGTGAGTGAAATTGGGAGGCCCCAATGATTGTGCTTGCACAAAATCACAAGTCATCGTGACTGAGGGTTTGAGCATACTGGCCTTGTTCAGACTGTTTGTTATGCCAGATAATGTGCTCTCACCTAGCAAACTGTAACTAAGGTCCACTCAGCATATTTGCAGTATAAACCACAGGTGGGAATAAACACAAATAAGCCTGAGCAGACATCAGCAACAGGGATTGACTAACCACCATTGTAGCGTACTTGAATATGAGTGGTAAGCCATCACTACATGACTGACACCAAATCGGTCAGGCTTCAATCCTGGCTTGAAGCATTCAGATGTCTAGTCACACTGAGGAGCTGTGATACAGCGAAACACTACATTCTGCAAATGACATAATTAAGCTCTTGAAAAATATATTTCAATTGAGCACTGTTGAGAGATAAGCTGATTCTATAAAAAAACAGCCACCTGTGCTAATGCAAAGCTCTTCAGTAAAATGAATTAGAGCCCTCTGACTGATTGGCGTTTGTTTACATTCATAAAAACAATACACTAGAATTAGTTGTTTCTCTCTGCTGAATGATGATAGCTCAGTGGTAGAAACTCTGACTGACACCAAATCAGTCAGGTTTTGGTCCTGGCTTGAAGCATTCATATGTCTAGTTGCACTGAGGAGCTGTGATACAGCGAAACAGTACTGTCTGCGAATGAAATATATATATATATATATATATATATATATTATAAATTAATTGATTTAAAATATGGGTTTTTTTTCGCTACACAGTTCTAACCATGTTTCAAAAATGGAAGCTGAAAGCTCCGAATTTAATTTTGTAATTAAATTAAAGACATTAGTTCCATTTCATCCTCAAGCAAATTTTGGAGTAACTTTTAACATTACTGGGTTTTAAAGACACAGCAAAAATCATAATTCACATTTCCAAGGATACAGAGAAATCCAACTCAACTAGAGAAGGGGCGTTTGCGTGTTCATTATGTCTGTATTTTGATGTATCAGTTATTAGTTACATTTTGGTAGGGGTAAGGATGTATTTTTCAATGAAATCTGACATCCGTCTAGATTTTTTAAAATTCTATTGTTAACGGGAAAAATTTTTACGGCATTTTTTTCTATTTGTATATTTAAAGATTTTTGGGGGGGTGTTTAGGTTAGAATACATTTTATTTAACTATGATTCGAAGAAAAATTATATATCTTACTGTTCTTTCTTTTTATATATATATATATATATATATATTTATATATATATATATATATATATATGACCTCTTGAGAAGTTTTAGTGCATTGAGAGACTATTGGGCATTAAACTCACACTTGACCTCAAATGGAACTTGTACATACAATCTATCATTAAAGATGCAGGAAAAATGGTTGACTCCCTGTACTACTCCAGTAAGTAAGTAGACTGTTTGTACTATTCTTTACCTTTAAAAGAGCCAGATCAGGCCAAGAATCAAGTACTGTTGTCATATTTGAGTAGGAGCTTCTCAGTCCTAAGTTTCTAGTCTCAATAGAATCAAAAAGTGTCTCCAAGTTCTTGTGGGTGACAAACTATTTTCTACCCTCTAACCTCTCTCTCACAGGTGGGATGTGCCAAGCCTCTCAATGCTCTATCAATACTTCCATGGCTTTGCCATGCCACTTACATTGCAGCAAACCACCCACATTCCCTCTGTATTATATCAGTAAGAAGTAAATTCCACTTGAACAGCTTCTTCCTGCAAATCACTGCTCTGCAGAACTGACTCCCAAGAGGATGTTTCTCCAATCACTACAATCTTAACTTGTTCAAGTCTAGGGTTAACCATTATCTTCCCCTCCTATCTGTATAAACTGCTTTTTAATGTAACCCACTACCTTGAGTGGTCCCTGGGCTTTGTATATGGCAAACCTCTGTAATATATATATATATATATATATATATATATATATATATATATATATATATATATATATAGTTCAAGTTGCCTGAAGATGGGGCATCTATTTCTTATATGAGTATCCATTATTATTTTTTTTAATCATTTTACCCCAAACAAGAAGATAATGACACAAAGATACAAGGGATTACTGGGGAAGTGAAAGAGAATGAGAAGACTTTAGTAACAAGGAAGAGCAATAAAGAAACAGAATTCAGGAAGGCAAAAGAGCTACAAGGAAGTCATGGAGGGCCATGATCGTATATGCTCTGAGAGGACAAGGCATATAAAGAAAAAGAAGGTATGAGTTTAAAGTGAATGCAACAGACTAGAGTGGAATTTGAACTCAGCTCACCAATTCAACTTTCTGTGCTAATCCATGATTATAGTGTATTTTGTGCATTTATGTTCTAATATTTATATATGTATCTGTATTTGTGCTTCAGTGTATATGGCAATAGGTCAGAGTTATATTGTTTAAGTGATTTTTGAAAACTCCTAACAATCTTTGTGTGTATGCCCTGACATTGCAATTATAGAAAATTGGAGCAGTTAAACTAGTGTCAAATTATTACCTGTGAATTCTGGAATCCTTAATGTAAATAAATTATGTTTTCATAATCTACCAACCTGAGCTTGTTCATATTGATTTGTTTTTATCTGTTTACATGTCTGTAGCCAAACCTGTTCTTAACAAAGATCTATCTATCTATCTATCTATCTATCTATCTATCTATCTATCTATCTATCTTCTTACCTTTATCTATCTATATTGTGTCCTGGATATGACGATGACCTACACTTGGTAGCAAGGTTGGGAGGTTTTAAGGAGCATGGAAATCAGCTTAATTGCTGTTGTTCCTAGGCCCACACTGACCTGGGGTGGTAGCACCTGTTAGGGTTTCAACTATAGGCAAATAGTTAAGCCCCTAACTGCAATTAAACACTATGAAAGTACAAAAATACATTTTTATAGTAAAAATACTACCAATACTTTTTCATAGTAAAAAAATTACCAGCAATATATTTTTGTTAAAAATAAAAACAAAAATATTACTGGCAATATATTTTTGAAAAAAAAATTACCAGCAATACATATTTGAAAAAAAAAATGCCAACAATACATTTTTGAAAATAATATTACCAGCAATACATTTTTGTAAAAGAAATTACTTATACTCCTGGCATTAAATGACCCATAAGGATTTAATATGCCACTAAACAAGCAAACAATCTACCTATTTATCTTTGTACATACCTTTACCTGTGTGTTCATATCTGTCCATCAATTTCTCTATCAATCTGTGTATTATGTAGATATGTATTTACATAGGTAGGTAGGTAAGTATCTAAATCATTTCATATCTATTTCAATCTGTTCAAATCTATATATGCATATACCTTTGTCTGTTCATCTCTCTCCCTTTCTCACACACCCTCTTTCTCATTTATCTGTCTATCTAAATCAGTTTGTTCATATTTATCACAACCATTTATACTTATTCAAATATACTTGTATCTATTTATCTCGTTACCTTGTAAGTTAGCTAAATATCTGTTCACACACAGACATACATACATGCATACAGAGAGGCATAGACAGAAATAAACACAAATTTCATGTATGGAATTCTGAAAAATTCTTCACTTTCCTAAAATCTGACCAGGATTTTGAGGGGAAACACTTTTTGTTTGGGGTGAAAACTTTTCATTACTTTCATTTATATACAGGATGTATCATTGATAAACTGTAGAAAGTGAATGAATGAATCAATCAAAAGTCCTTGGTTTGAATATTTGGTATTAACTGAATTTAGATCTAAAATGTTTACTGTATAATGTTCAGTTGGGGAGATTTTGGGGGATGATGAGTTGTCACTATTTACATTATTTACACATGGGCTATTATCCTCACCTTTGTTGTTATTATCACAACATTTTGGCTGATGAACCCTCCAGGCTTCATCACATGCTTATTGATCCATATAACCTTCAAAGAATTTTGAACTGAACTCAATAGCCATTCAATAGCCATTCAATAGTCATTCAATGGCCATTCAATAGCTTAGTAGATTAAAGCATTGTCTTGTAAATTTGGTGGCTAGTAATTATGAATTCAATCCCTGAATTGGGTTGTGCAGATTTAGACTCAGTGGAAACAGGATAAGCAATAACCTAATAAATAAATAAGCAATTGCTAAATGAGATATCTGTAGAGATGGACAGTGGAACAAGAACAATACACCTCCATTGATTAAATAAAGGCTTCAGTTTGAAATTCCCTGAAGCTTATATGGTTTGACAAGGATCTGATGAAAGTCAATGGGCACAATGGCCAAAACATTGTGATAATAATGACAAAGATGAGGATAATAGCCCAAGTGCAAATAATCTAATTAATGCTTAAACATATTTGGGCACACACACACACACACACACACACACACACACACACACACACACACACACACACACACACACACACACACACACACACACACACACATGGAAAGAATCATTAAAATACAGAAACCAACTATATACACACCAAACAAAAATACATATTTCCACTATTTTATAGTCTTTTGCCTTCATCCTCCCCAAAATAAATGTATATAATGATTGATTGATAGATTGATCTGTTTTTCACAGCCCATCAACCATTTTTAAGATTATTTAAAGCAAGAAAATGTTTTTAAATTGTAATAATCTCTCTGAGATAATAATGACTTTACTGATACAAATCATACTATTTAACCCATAGCTGAGGGAGGAGCAGTGAATTCATACTTTTCTCAATGTTATTTGTGCACCAGTGAATATAACAAACCCTATTAGAATTGGAACTCAGCTTTCCACTTTCAAGCAGTTATTCATTACACCACCTGTCCATCCAAGCTTGCAGCACCTGGTATTCCCATGCAGTCATCCATTTAGGTAGTGACTGGGCTTGACGTTGCTTAACTTTAGTGACTGGACAAATTTACAGGTTAGAAATGCCAACCCCATGCCCAACCAGTTTCGAATTTTGAGTTGTCTTTCTCTGAGATTGATTTCTTACTGAGACTAAAGAAATCAGTCTACTCTTTTATTTAATCCGTAGCTGAGATTATGTCTATACTGAATACATATTTGATTTTAGATACACTGGTTATCTTTTAAGGCAAGTGACAGAAGATTAGGCTTAAAATCATTTGATACTAGACTGGCTAAACTAACCTTTTCAAATTACTCCAGTTCCACCTCCTCATCCAAGTTTATAGTTCCTGGTATTCCTACGTAGTCATCCATCTAGGTTCTGACCAGGTTCAACATTGCTTAACTTTGGTGATTGACAAGGACCATTGTTTTAATGTGACACAGCTGTAAGCCAGTTTATAATGTACCCTGTGCATACACCCTCATTTATATACATATATACATACATACTTTTAGGTAGCTAATAGAAGGGGAATGTTTATTTAATTTTTTAACCCACTTTACATAATGTGCTTATTCATTTCGTGTTTTCTCTTAGAGCTCAAACAGGAAACATTAGTTGTTATTGTTGCTTCAAGTTTTTACTTGCATGCTTTTATGATCATATTGTTCAAAAAATAGCTTTTCATTGTTCTTTTTTATTCTTTCTAGAATTAACGTGTTTTATTATTTGATGAACCTATATATGTTTTTTTTAAATACTTCTTGGCCTGAATTCTAAATTTTTAACCCTTTAAATGATTCTCTGACCCCTCTTTTATTAAGTTCCTCCCTTTGTGGCATATTGAGAAAAATTCACCCCACCTATTGTTAATACTCCCACCCATATTGAGGTACCTAAGAATAATAACATCCACACATACTCAATATTCACTTACACATACATACACATATAAAGTGAAGTGCCAAAATTTAGAGACGGTAGTACACTAGATATTTTTACCACCTTCCCAAATTGTAGAAATGGATACAGCCAGGTAAAGGGTTATTCAACAAAATGGTAATGTTAGATAAGGTGTGTGATATAAGTAGAAGAGAAAATGGTCAGGAATGAAGATTACGATAATGAGGTAAGACTACATTCTTTGGCTCAAAGAGTTCAAGATTGAAAACTGTGGCAGGGTGATAGTGGTAGTCATGGAACATGGACAAAATTTAACACAATTTGAGTGTGGAATATTTGGAAGATGGGGTGTGCTATCTGTAAGGTGATAACTGCTCTAGAGTGTTCTCATGCAACAGCAGCAAGAGTATATGAAGAATATATGAATTCTGGATAGACTCCACGGTTACATCTAGCCATTTCAACTTTTAAACCAACATTAAGTTTATTGTTATCATTAATAACACTTTTATGTTGTTATCTATTAGTATTATCATAGTGAAATCCACACATACAATATTAAATGAACACACACACACACACACACACACACACACACAACTTTGTCTTGTATACACATACCTATGCATCCATGTCTGTCAAATAAGAGATGTCTATTCATTCTGTTCTGTATGTTCACATCTACATGTTTACATTTACTCCAAAGTATAACATCATTTTGTACACACACACATGCACACACAGAAGCAAAAGATAAGATGCACCTACAAAGGTGGGGTAATTTGTACAGAGCAAATAGAGAGGGACTGAGTCAAGGAACAGGCTGTGTATCATATATAGATATTTTTTGACTGGCTCACCCAGAAATTGACACCTGCTTCTTCTGGAGAAATTTCAAACCACCTAGTCTCTACCCCCTTTTCTATATCTGTTCCATTTACTCTTTTATTCCAAATCTACCCTACCACCACTGATGCTAATATGATAACCCTAACAACAAAGTATATAGTTCTAAAAGTATCCACAATGAGGACTTTGCAGAAAACAGTATATTATTATTATTATTTTATTTCCTTTGATTTCTGGAGTGTACACATTTCTTTCCGGGTCCCATCCAGAGACCTAAGGTTAGAAATGACATCATGACATTTTCCACTGACAAAAAAAAAACATAATTTACATGGATAAAGCGCTTTGTAAGGTATGGGCTGTACTTGTGAGAACAATTTCTTGTATTTCTTTAAGGCATGGGATTCCAAGAATCCCTTCAATTAGTCTACCTGAATCTTTTCCAACCAATCTGAGGACTCCAACTACAACAGGGATTGTTGATGTCCTCATGTGCCACATTTTTGAGATTTCGATTTCAAGGTCCGTGTATTTTGATAACTTTTTGAAGATCTTCAAAGATACACTGCAGTCCACTGGGACTGCCATATCAATAAGGAGGCACATTTTTTGTTTGCAGTCTCTAATAACAATGTCTGGGCGATTAGCTTTGATTGTTCTGTCCGTGTGTATTGTGTAGTCCCATAGAATTGTAACAGGTCCTATCTCCATAACCGGGTCTGGGTGGTGTTCATACCAATTTCTTTCAGTTTCCTTCCTGTAGAAGTTATTATTATTATTGTTGATATTATTATTACTATCATTATTATTGTTTTTGTTGGTGTTGTTGTTGTTATTGACATTGCCAGAAATCAATCAGTAGTTTGAGAAAAATTAAGCTGACAAAACAGGATGAAATATGAATATGACCATCTTCAATTTTCTTCTTCTTCTTCTTCTTCTTCTTCTTTTTCTTTTATGTGCGATGTCTTTTCAGGACATTGACAATCATGGCATGCCACAATTTCCTGTCTCTTATAACTCTTAGTAACTTTTGTCTTTTTGCCACTTCTCCTATAACCTGTTCTGCCATTCATACACTCAAGCTTGCCAGGTAAGTTGTGTGTTGCTTTCTTCTGTCTTTCTTACCTTCAATCTGTCCTGTGAGTATCAAATTTTCAAAGCCCTCCTTCCTCATTATGTATCCCAGAAACCTCAACTGTCTCTACCTGATGTTAACTATGAGTGTCATTTTTGTTGGCATTGTTTCTAGAATTTTACCTGTATATATATATATATATATATATATATATATATATATATATATCCAGGTAAAACGAAAACAAATGCAATATAATTCCACTGTACTTAACATTTATTTTAAAAGAGTGATCAGTACAGAGTAGAGCTAAATATTATTTATTTTAGGATATTAAAACAAAAATACATTAAAAATCACTACACAGTTACAATCATGTTTCTACACTACAAATGTGTCTTCTCAGGCAATGTTAAACTACTGATGATTGAACGATTAATTTAATTTCAAAAGCAGAATACTTACTCTTTTTTCAAGAAAAAAAACAAACAAATAAAACCCAGAATAAAAATAGGCTTCTTGGCTTTGACATGATTAACCAATCAGATGTGACCTATGCTAAATTTGTGACACTATGCTGTCAGCCTGAGGTCAACTCTCAGTCGTGGCGCGAAACTGTAATGTTTCTTCCACCAGTGTTTTGGGTTTGACACTTAGTTGCTGCCACCAGCCTGTATCCTGGTCGATCGGTGGTCGTCACTACCCAGCGGAATCCCTTGGTCAGGGTACCTATATGTAATACTTGCCCGTCCCATGTCGAATGTTGGTCATCGCTACCCGGCGGAATCTTTTGGTCAGGGTACCAAGTAGGATGGTCGGTTGATGCTAATGGCTTCACACCAGCTGTAACCGCTTTGACATCAGTTCCGTTGTTCCCAGCTCACTTCCAACATCTGGTTACCGAAGTAACTGCTTCGATCTCAAGCCTAACCTACCCACATTGTGATTTTGATCTTAGGTAAATGAAATCAATCAGATATTGGGCTGTACTGTAAGATGAGTCCAGACTAGAGGTGATATTGAACAAGCATAAAAAAATAAAGAAGCAAATAAAAAATAACAAATTAACTTTGTCTGTTACATACATGAGTGTGTTTCCCAGCCCGTTTTCTATGGAGTGTGACACTTCTACATTTCTTAAGCAAGTTTTGGTATCTTAAGTCAACTGGTTTAGTTTTTAGGTGCTGGCTTGGCTTTGGTTCGTCAGTATAACTTGCTATTGGTAGAATAGGCAAAGTCGGAGGTTGTGGAATCTCTGGGTCAGCTTCTGCAAGGCAACACTCTAGTTCCTGCTACTCAAGATCTGCCTGTCACTGTCACAGACTGTCAAACGGGCCAAGGATGTTCATTTATATGGGTACCGACCAAAAACCGGTGCAGGGTTAGACACAGTCTGGGGTTTTCGGTAAATCTTGATTTCCAACAAAAAATGTCTTTGTTGTCAGACCAGGAAAATTAATCACTTTCCATTTTGGGGGAATCTCCTCATCCATGAGGAGAGGTCGGAGGAGAGCTATCCTCCTAAACTCTTCCTCTCTCACATTGATACCTCATACCAATCCCTTCAGTGGGCGTTAATAACTTCCCGTCCTTCTCATCAAATTACCCCTGCCTATCACCATTGCTACCACTCGATGAATGGCACCCAAGCCATGCTGGTGTGGCTAAGCTGGCCTCCTTAAAATTATTACCCAGAATTTGTGTTTAAAAAATTCTATTTTTTTCCCATCGGCCAAAATTTTTACGAATCTCACATTACCACTTGAAATCTCTCAGATCTTTTGGTCACTCAGAGTCCTCTTAAACAGCACCCTTTACAAATTCCATCAATCACTGTCAAAGTCTGTCATCTGGTCCCTTCATGAAGTTAGCTTTTACTGGAACCCTTGGCTTCTTGAGAAATTAAATTTCTTATCTCCCAAATCACGATTCTTCCATGATATCTTTTCCCATGCCTCAAATTTTATAATCACTATATTGCTACTCAACGTGTTGGTGCCTGAAGACGACACTTTGGAAAAGTAAATAATAACAATTCTCTCCAACTTGTATCAAAATAAAATATTTCTCATGCTAAAATTTCCACAAATACCATATGGCTTTGCCTTGCTGGCACTCAAGAAAAAAAATATCTTGGGAAGATAATTAATATTGATTCTCTTTACCCCGTATCAGCAATCATCTCAGGCCAAAATTTTTATGACTGCCATATGGTCTGCCTGATATCTCAACACTTTGCTTTTTCTGAATCTCATGTTTCTCTCGGTAAGGCATTTCTTTACAAACAATATTAATCAATTTGTCAAAATCTCACATATGGCTTTTCTACGGGTCTACTGTCTTTTGTGAAAAGTAACTTTTTGGAAATAAAATAAAATCTTTTTAATATCGAACAGCATATTTTTGGGATATCTTCTTTCTGTTCTCAGTATTTCTTGTTTTAATTTCTATACTTAATTAGTTAGCCAATTACCATAGCTAATAGTGTCACAAATTCAAACTCATGTAAAAAAAAAAAAATTTATAGGTTATGATATGAAGTTGTCTGCATATAAATCCTAGACAATTTTCTTATGGACAGATATAAGTGGTTACATTATGACAAAATATGTATATGTCTGGCATTCAACTTTCCTAATAAGTAAAAGCAAAGAATGATTAAAAAAACGAATTCCCTGTAGTTAATTGGCTCAATATATGATGAAGGCCAGAGGGCACAACAGCTGAAATGTTGTGATAACAATAGCAAAAATGAAGACAATAGTCCAAATGCAAATGATGTAAATAATGATAACTCCTATACCCCCCCAAAATTGACAAATATAAATATTTAACACAAATCCATGATGTCCCTTCTAATTACCATCAAATGATGGACAACAATGAAAAAGTATTCTGCCAATCCAACCATGAAAAAATAATTGAAAATTTTGAAAGCTCTTCATATTAAATGATGGCATCCAATCATCAATAAAATTTGTTTTAATTTCAGGGTACATGTGTTAAAACACCTTTGGTCATTTTATTCACATTATAATCTATTCCACCACTGAAGCATGTGAATCCACAACTATTTCAAACCATTAACAACATAAATAATTGAAGCATTTCTCAACCTCTACCTTTTTTCCTTTGAAAATGATGAACAATGGTCAAAGGTATTTTGAACATTACACACAATTTTGGCAAGTTCCTTTACAAGTTTCCACCTGACATCAAATGACTTTATTCAACACTAGGTGAAACACATCAAAAGGTTCAGCAGAAACTCCATTCTATTCTATTTAATAAAACCAAAGGATTAATGTCTAAATATGCTTGATCACTTCTTCTCATCTCCATTGTTGATGGTCAGTAATCATGGACAATTGTTATGCTTTTTAGGATTGGTGTATACAAAATAAATTCCAATAACCAAAAAAATACTATTCTTAAAAGAGTGCTCAATACAGAGTAGAGCAAATATAATTTATTTGAAAATTATAACAACAATGTTATAAAATCACTACAAAAATAGCCATTTCAACACTTCTGGAATAATGTCTTATCAAAAGTGATGGTTTTGAATGTAGAATAAAGAGTAAAGTGGGTAAACACTTGATGATAAGGCACCAGAAGTGTTGAAACAAAATGGTTATTTTTGTAGTGATTTTATAACATATTTATATTATAATTTTCAAATAAATTATATATATATATATATATATAATAATATTTTTGTTTAAAATATGATTCCTTTGCTACATAAGAGTTCTCATGTTTCAAAAACGAGAGCCGAAACCATCCAAGTAATTATTAAAAATTAAGTTGAATTGAGGTGTTTAGTCCCGTTTCATCTTCCAGCGAAATTTTAGGAATAAGCTATCTCTCGGTTTACGTGTGTTTTTAGGCACGGTCCGTTACAAAATTCGTTATTGTGGGAGTGGCTAGACTATTTTTCTTCGTTAAGTGGTCAGAGAGTTAATTCTTATCAATAGATTCATCATCTTCAGAGAGGTTTTGCTAAGGTTGGGTGGGGTATCTATTTCAAGGCTAATGTTTGCGGTCACCCCTTAGTTGGTTCCCAGTGAGGGATATTTTTATGGCGCGCCTACAAGTCGTTATTTGTCAGGAGAATTGTCTTTTATTATTGCCCATCTGATTATCTATTTATTTATTTGTTTATTCAAGTGGGTGTTTTATATACAAATCGTATTGCACTGAATTTCAATTTGATTTTTTTGTTTTTTTTTGTTTTTTGACGACTACAAAAAGGGTTTTTCCTATTTAATGATTTGGCTAAGCTTTTAAGACTTTTATTTAGCTATGGGATTTTTTTTTATGCTAATTATTTAATGCGAAAGTTTATTGATGTCAGCAAAAAACCGTTAACTCCTGCCTATGGTTTAATAATTTTTCATTATTTAGAAATTTAATGATGTGTAGTTTTTCCTGTAGGCATAAAGGGCATGGGTCATCCCAGATTTTACAAGTTCTTGTTTTATTTACTATTTTCCATTTTACTTTTGATGTTTTATTCGTTTCTTTTAGATGCCAGAAATATTGGGATAGAGATGTCGGATTTCTATTTTGAATATTCTTGAAGGAGCTCTTGTGTTGCCTCCATCTAATTTTAAAATTATTCTTCGTTGAGCCTATGTATATCCTATCAGTGTTAGGACTCTCAATGGAAGAGATAGTGCATTGGTATACCACAGATTTTGTGAGGCATTTATTTTCCAACGGGCAGTTTTTAGCATTTCTACAATCACATAATTTTTCGTTATTTTTATCTAATTTATTTTATGAGTTTTATTACTGTTTTGGTATGCATGTTTTTCTAGGATTTTCTTATGTCTTTTTATGATTCTTTCTATATTTTCAGTGCAGCTGTAACTCAATTTCAAGGTGTTTTTGTTAAAGATGTCGCTAAGTTTGCTATTAGTAGGAAAGTGCTTTTCAATTAAAGCTAGGAACTTATGGCCTAGTTTGGTGCTGACCATTTGGTTGTACGGAGGGGTATACCAGATGATCTTTCTTTTCCTGTTTTTCTTATTATTGGTACTATCGTTTCTATAGGTTATGTCAGCATTTTTGTATCCACTATTTTTCAGGGCTGTGTTATAAAAACTACTGTGTTGTCGGAATATTTCCTTATTTGCTGAGTTCATACTTATTCTTTTCTCTATTGATGTGGGTATATGCTTAATTATAGATGGAGGGTGGTTTGACTTAGGGTGTACATACAGGGGATTAGTATTAGGTTTTCTGTAAGGTAGGTGAATGTTGTTCGTTAAGTCTAGGGTTACGTCTAGGAAGTTTACTCTTTTTAATTTAGTGTTGACTATTGTTTTTAAATTTAGTTTCCCGAATTCTTTATAAATTATCTTTCTAATTTTCTCTGTTTTAAAATTTGTGGAGCTCCTCACTACCATGAGCCCGTCATCTCTGTATAGCCCGATGTCACCAATGTCTAGTTCACAGTGGGCAGTTAGATTGTACAGTATAAATAGACCGACAAGGTCCGAAGATTCTGCAGAGTCTAGCAATCCTATGGTGAAGTCAAAGTTGTCATTGGTTTTTTAATCCACTGATCCCCATATATATATATTCAGTTGTGCTAGCTTGAACATTCATAAGTCTATCATGCCAGCCACCATGGTCTTCCATCAAAGGACTTCAGAATGTGGAACACGCAGCCTTCACAATGTCTCTAGGGAGAGCCTAAAATGCCTCCTCAATCCTTTTAATCAGCTAGGCCTCAATGTTACAAGTAGTGCTGTTGGTATCTTTCCCAACTGTGCCCCATACATAATCCATGGGATTACAATCAAGGAAATTAGGGGGCCAGATGTTGGGCCTGGCAAAGTCAAAAATTATCTGATAACTACTTCTGACTCTTCCAAGAGGTGTAGCAGGGAGCTGAATCTTGCTGTCCAGCAGCCACCTTCTCCAGCCAAGGGATGACCATGGTGTTCAGCAACTCCACACAGCCATCTGAATTCAGCCTGAGACCTTGTTCAAAGATATGTGCCATGACATCACCCTCCTTGGAAACACACCCAAAAACCATCACAGTTTGGGGAAACTTGATCTTCATGACTCAAGGAATGTCATATGGATTTTAGGCAAGCTGTCATGTAGCTGGTCCCAACAAAAATTATTTTCATCTGAGAGATGTTTCACCTTGTTCAGGAGTTTCTATGCCTTTGTCAGACTGTTTTCTCAAGTCATTTCTGAAAGAAGTTGACCTTTACACCTCTTGCATGACTTGTAATAGAGGTCCTCATTCAAGGCTAGGTTCATGATGGAAATTGCAACATCCATTTCCTGTGCCAAAGCCCACATTTCAATGCTTGGGTCTTCCATCACTTTCTCCTGCAGTTGTTGGATGAATTCCAATGTACAGAGACAGTCAGAGCATCCACTGTGTTTTTTCCCACAAGCCATGGCCTTGTAGTCTTTGTTGTAGGTCTCCATTTCATGTCTTATTGTTTTCACAGTGTTCAAAGAGCATTGAGCAGCTGTCATGATTCCAGCATTTTGATGCCCAGCATGAATCATGATGATGCAGGTTACACTTTTCCATTATTTAGATGGCTTCCACTCATCCATGTCAGTTAACTTTGACATCTCTTAAACTGCAATGTCTCTGTGTCATAATGCTGTTTACTGTTAACAGATATTCCAAACCAATCAGAAAAAATATAAACATTAGACTCACAAATTTAGCCCAAACACCCTATATATATATATATATATATATATATATATATATATATATATATATATATATATATATATATAGTTTCATGTATGCTATATTTATGGGTAAAAGTAAAAGTGCTCAATATCGGGGATAAAGCGTATATAAATATAAAAGTGAACACTTAGGTCAATACCAAGAGGTGATAGTCTGTTTCATGAGTGAACATAATATTCAGGCCATAGTGTCCACTTTATATATATATACTTGACTCTCCCGTTGAACTTGATGTATGAGGGTCAAGCAGATAATTCCTAGGAAATGACAGCCCAACACGAGCACATGAGATTTGATTATAGTGGTGAAGGTTTTGTGCAGAACCATCCACACTTTTTGAAGGTTCGAATAAAGAGACCTAGTGCAATGCATGCCACAAGGTCCCCAAACCACCATCCACAGGTTTTGTATTCAGAGTTATCTTTCTCCTAGACCAGTTGCCATTCAAGGCTATAGAACCCAGTCTGTCCTGCTATTTACCTATAGCTAGAGGGAGAAGAAAAGGATTCATACCTTTCCTAAGGGTATTAGCATGTAAGTGAATGTAATGGATTCAGCTGGAATTTGAACTTGGTTCTCCGTTCCTCAATCCAAGCTGCTAACCATTACTGTTTGAGTGGAACTTAGTTCTTACTGATTGAACATGGAGAGAATGTGGGTTGTTTGCTACTATGTAAGTGGCATGGTGGGTCTTAGCCGTGAAGGTTAGACCTAGTGGAACCAGGAAAGGCAGTTTGTCCAAGCACTTTCCTTGGTAGTAGTGATAGAGCAGTGAGAGACTCGCCACATCCCACCTATGAGAGAGAGAGGTTGGAGTGGGGAAAATAATCCTTCTCCAACAAGGACTTGGAGATGCTTTTGAATTCTATCAAGACTGGAAAGTGAGGTCTGGGCAGGACAGCTCCTACCCAAATATGGCAACAGTATTTTTGGCCTGATCTAGCTCCTATAAAGTTAGAGGATAGTATGAGAAGTTAGGTATTTACTGGAGTGATATAGGGAGCCAGTCATTTTACCTACATCTTTAGCAATGAGTCATATATAGGAGTTCCACGAGGTCGGGTGTGAGTTTGAAGCCCACTAATCTCTCAAGGCATGGGGACATCCATCCTCTCAAGGAGATATTCATTCATTGTTATTGGTGGTAGTTCAGGGTTTGATCAGCAGTGATGGAATGTAACCAGTTTGGTTTTAGAGGCTTTGAATGTAACCAGCCAGTTTTTTCACCACTGGGAAGTTAGTGTTAGATCAGAAGAGAGGTCGGCTGCCAATTTCTGATCATCAAGACTTTTAGAGGTGCATGTGTATATTGTCATATCATTCGCATAGATATTTACAAATGATCAAAGCATATTCTTAGGTAGATCATTTATGGAAGTGACCCCTGGGAGATGCTTATGTTTTATACAATGCTTGGTGTCACACTGCAAATTTTTTCTAACCTCTATACTAAACATTAAATCTGTTATGAAAAAAGACCTAAACAAAATGAACACAAAATGATCAGCTTTAAAAAAGGACTCATAACTGGAAAAACTGAATGAAAAAAGAATGTTAACAGCAGATACTTTTTCACACCCAACCCAATTCTGTGGAATCAGAATCAACATTGAGTTTAAGCAAGCGAATGAGCCAATTGGAGTAAAGTGCCATGCAGATTTAAATTTTTCCCACTTGTGACGAATGCAGCTATCAATTTCTTTTGCATGCTAGCATGCTAGTTAACATTCGTGTCAGTCAGCTATAGGCTCTCACTCTGGCCAGTAGAAAATGGCCGCAAACTACATGAAAACTGCTGTAGAAGCATGAAAAAATCGATTATTTCCACTATCGATGGGAGTTAGGAAATGCGCAAATTCGGTCTTGGCCTTCCCACTAATTTTAGAGCATGTGGATTTTCGGCCATGCATTCATTACACATTTACATCTTGCCTTTTATATATATATATATATATATTTTGTATATATATATATATATATATATATATATATATATATATATATACACAAATTTCTCATTTTCTTTTAGAAAATATATATTTTTTATTTTCTGAATTAAATTTTATCTTGGTAAGTATTATAATACTATCTTTGCAGAGGATAGTTATTACATTTTTCTTTGTTGTTAGTATTTTCTTGAACCAACCAAAAATTCATATGGAACTTATCAAAAGGTAAAGTAGTAAAACTTATAACAAAATAAGAAGAATCTGATAAGGAATGGGCCTTTGTAGATTCTAATCATCCAGTGAAGTGTGTCATGAAATGACCTTCTGAATATTAAGCAAACTATATTCTATCTTTTATGAAATATTAATATTTCAAACATGGAGATAGCAATGAAATAGGACAGTGGTTGTAGCATGAATTCTTGATATTTTGTGCAGTTTTTGTACCTTTATGTCCAAGTGTGAACACAAAAAGAAAAATCATATAAAAGTCCTGGGACATTCTTCTTTTTATGTGCTGTGTCCATTCAGGATGTAGGTGATCATGGCTCTCCACAATTTCCTGTCCTTTGCAACTCTTAATAAATTTTGTTTTTTCTTATCTTTGCTAAACCCTGTTCTGTTATACATTTACTCAAGCTCACTAAGTATGTTATGCATTGTTTTCCTCTGTTCCTCTTGTCTTCAATCTGTCCTGTGAGTATCAGATTTTTCAAGCCCTCTTTCCTCATTATGTGCCCTAGAAATTTCAACTATCACTTCCTGATGTTAAGTATGAGTGTCAGTTTTGTTTCCATTTCTCTATAACTTTGTTGTGGTTCATATATTCAGTCCATGTTATCCTTAGCATACTTCTGTAGAACTACATTTCTGTTGCTTTAAGTCTCTTATTCATCTTTGATTGTTCAACATTCACTGCCATATAGAAGGACAGATATTATGAAACAGTTCGGTTTTTGTGTTTCTTAATACATTGCTTAGCTTCTGGAATGCATTTCTGACTATCCCAATGCACCTACAGATTGCAGTGTTGCACATTCTGTCCTCTTAAAAAAGTTCCCAGATATTTAAATTTTTGTACATGTTTGATTTTGGTATCTCCTATTTGTAATCAGCATTTTGGGCTCATCCTTTTGCTAACAACCATGCATTCTGTAAATAGCAAAAAAAAAAAAATAAAAAAAAATTGTCAGATATTTTTGCTTTGAACAGCATACAAGCTGGTGCTCTGTTTTATAAGTTAAAAGAGCTTTTGATGGTTTTAACTTGTCCATCATCAGAAATTTTAACCGCTATAAAGTTAAAGCAATTTGAGATGACATATTTACATAATTGGAAAATTGATTCAATCAGAAATTTGCCGACCAGAGAAACATATGTTCAAAGGTTGGTTGATAGAAGACTGCACACGTCATACCAAATGTTAATGAATGTTTAAAAAACCTTTAAACTAATTTATATGACTGTCGCAGATGTCTCTACTAATCTTAATATTGTGAGATTTTGAAATTATTTTGCTTACATTTAATGCTAGCAAATGGTTTCTAAAAGAAATGCATATGCCAGTAGTGATATAAATACTAGATTATATTGATTCAAGATAAGGTTGAACTATAGAAATAAAAACTAGACCATAGTGTCTGTGTATATTAATTGTGTGTAACTAATTGTGTGTAACTAAATTGCATGTAACTATATTTGGAACACTTAGTATAGCAGGATATTTAGCAAGCTTATCTCACAGCTTTCTTTACTTATGTCATGAGTTTGGTTCTTACTAGGTCTTTTTCTATTGTGACTATATGCAAGGCTAAGCTAAGCTTGAAAATAGGGCACCTAATATTGAGAAAAGGCTGGCAAGCTCATCTTGCAGCTTAAATTCAGAATTTGATCCTCACGACTACTATCATTATTGCTACCATATCTGGACTGGTGCTGCCCAGTCTGTACTGTTCAGCCTTGACAGAGTTCAAAAGCAATTACTTGTAGGTGATTACTTGTAGGAGGAATCCTTGCAGTCCCTATCCCACAGATGAAATGTTACTAGTCTGTTACTAATCTATCACTATTACTATGACAAATGATCAAACAAGCTACATTTCTTAGTTCCATCAGTTCAGACCTTCACAGCAAGCACCCACAATGCCATGTTCACAGCATCAAATCATCTCCATTCCATTCATATTCCTTTGGTAAGGAGTAAGTTACATTCGGACAGCTTTTTTCCCAGAACTGTTACTTTGTGGAACAGGCTCTTGAGAAGTTGCTTCTCTGACCTCTACAATCTTAACCTATTCCAGTTTAGGGTAAATCAATATCTATCCTACATATCCTCATAATATGCATTTCTTCCTTCCTCCTTCCCTCTCCATATTCATTAATAACCTTCTGGAAAGTAATGGCACCCACTTGACTGATTTAATTCTTAGAATAAAATGAAACAAAATGGCATTATATGTACATTTCAAAAATAAAAATACATTTTTCATTCTTTACTCTATTTTGCTTTTATTAAACCTACAAATGATCATTTTGCCGCATAGTGTATGTGTCCTTTTCTGTTTCCATTTTTCTTAAAATTTCTTTGTTACTCACATGTTTAGCTTATGTTATCCTCAGCATCCTTCTGTAGAACCACATTTCTGTTGCTTCAAGTCTCATCTTCATCTGATATTATCCAACCCTACAAGTTCAAGATATTATCCAACCCTACAAGTTCAATAAATTCAGAGCCTGGCTGGAGGAAGGTCAGAATTCTACTGGCCAGAAATCATCAAAATTAGTTTTGCAGAACTTCTTTCTGCATTTTCTTGAGGGTGTGGCTGGGATCCTTATTTTGGATCAACATATTATTACCCCCTGGGTAACTGGCCTTAAGTCATGGAAAAGATGATATCTTAGAACATTGCAGTAGACATCAACATCCACATTTACTCCAAATTTGCAGAAATATGAAAGCATTTTTTGCTCATCAAATGTCACAAAACCTAAGAACATAGTATGGGCTAGATGTTTAGTCATGAAGGTGACCTTGACATCAACTTGATTCCATCAGGTACTAGTTATTTTAGTAATGGAAAACAGCCTTTACCTTAATTTTTTTCTAAATCATAGAATATTTTAACATAAACCCATAGTTTTTCAGGTATCTTTCACCCTGAACTCTGTGAGGAGCTGCAAGGGGTTGCTGAATGTGAAAGAATATGAGAACAAAAAAACACTATTAAGGAGAGAAAACATTAAAAACAAGAATTAAGAAGACAGAAGATAACAATTGACATTGTATTTAAAATTTTGAAGATCAAAGTTAACAGGGAGCAAGAAGCAGAAGAGAGTTCCACATGCGAGAAGTGTGATAGAAGAAACTATTAGAATATGACTTTCAGTTAGTTACATGTAACCATTTCCACAGTAAAATGAAGAGACCTTTCTGCCAATCTAGTACTGTGCTTAAATTCATAAACTCTAGATGCTATAGAGGAAAGTTCATCAGAACAATTATTATGAAAGTATTTATAGAAAAGGCACAGGGAAGCTACATTACGGCAATGGGAAAGGGATTGAAGCTGAGATTCCAGGTCAGAGTCAATAACATTGCAAATTCTTCTTTGGATTTTACCAAGAATCTCTAGATATATAGCAGGAGCACCAGACCAGATGTGGCTCAACATTCAAAGCAAGGATGAATGATAGACTTATAAATATGTAAGATAGATTCTGGCTGGTCATCATGTACAACCATTTAGACTGTATTAGGGTGCACTTTTAGCATAACAGTTATAATACACATAGATTTTGTTGGGTTCTTTGTAATTATGTGCATTGACAAAGTCCTGATTCTGCTTCTTGTTGATCCTGCTGTTGTTTGGCTTCCTTGGAATATCATTTTCCATATGTAGGGTTTTCTTGACATTGTAGATACTGTGCAAGGACAAACTATACTGTGGATGCTCTTTGAGTCAATTTGCATACAAAGAAAATTTGGTACGCTTTGTCTTTTTTCTTTCTGTGAAGCAAAATTTCTAATTTAATCCTGAAAAAATAGGTGTGTGTTAATAGCTGACAGTAAACTCATTGTTCTGCATTTGGTTTTCAATTATTTCATGTACAGGTGGGTGGGAAATTTCAGTCTAAATTCTTACATCAGGTTTTACTTCCCCACTTTGTAGATATATAGATATGAACAGATTGAAATAAATAGATAAATAGTTTAGAAGAATGTATTTGTAATCTACTCAATCAAATATATCATTAATATGGCATAAAGATATGAACCAGTTGAAGTATGTTTTATTGTTTTAATTAAGATAGGAGGTAATTTTTCAAATGTCTTGTTTTTATATACTAGAATTTTTTACAACACGCTAATGCATGTTGAAATCCTTACAGTATTTAATATCATTGAAGTTATTGCTAACATTTTTGTCAAGATTTACAAACACTACTTTTTGTTCAATTTCGCAAACCAATTGATGAAATTTGAATAAGCTGATTTGTTTGTAAAAATACTTTGACAAAAATCTTACTTCACAGTTTTTATGCACCCTAGTAAAACCAACTGTATTTTGTACCCCCTTACCTGCATCTGCTTCTCCCCAAAATTTGGTTTGGATCAGTCAATGTACGGCTATATTAGAGGGTGTGATGTACAGACAGACAAACAAAAGTCACAAAATTTTATATATAGATAGATCAAAAAACAACTTTTAAACTGTAGATAAAATTATGTCTTTTTATTGAAAAAATGGTTATTTGTAAATATACAGATGCATTTTTATATGAAAATACAAATAAGTTTTTTGAGAAAATTTCTGATTTACAATCCTAACCTCTAATAATTAAATTCTTAATTCTCAGTTTATTATTCAGAAATATTTTTTATTTTCTTATTCATCAGAAGGTGAAAGGTCATTTGACAATGCACTGTGAGTCAGCAGAAGAGAAAGATGAGGACTGAAATTTATAAAAGATATTTGTATTGATTTCAAATTGTATGACCTTGGTGTAATTTCCTGGTTTTGAAAACATGGCACATAGCTTCTAATGGAGAAATTTTGTTGACATCATGATTGTCTTGGCTATCAGCTTGACTCCTTTTGATGTTTTTGGCAGTATGCCTATGTGACTCATCCTGGTGGCCTGAGGGTTTTAATGATATTGTAGCTCTCTTGACCAATCCCTTCTGGGAACATCCTGGTTCAGCATAAAATGACCGATAGCCAATCACTCTCTTTTAAGGTGTCGTCACAATGAAACTGTGATACCTACTTAAGGAATTGAAAAACTTACTACATAGAGTAAAAAATTTCTACCTTCAGGACATATTTTTGTTCCTGGCACTGCAGGAAGAGCGAACATCTGGTTTAAAACCTGAATTATTACCTGTGATTCCAGAGATGACAAATACACAGTCACATCCAGGTACTAGATACCAAGGTGAAAGTCAACCTTCTTCCAAATAAAGCATCAATACACAAAGTATAGTTTCTCTTACTATTCAATTTTCTGTCTTTGGAATTTTGGGAGGGGTTATTTACCCACTTTAAATAAATGAAGATATTGCATAAAATCTGTATTAATGCTTTATTTTACATGTGTTCAGGAACTTACCTATTTTTCATAAAAGAAAAATTTACATCCACCTGGATAATATTGCTTGTTTTTAAAAAAGTGTTTTTGTCCCTCAAGATTGATTTTATTTATGTTGTTCTATTTGTAATTGAAAGTAAAGTTTTTGATATTTTACAATGTGCATGAATGTAATCTTTTTTCCTCATTTTATATCTTGTTATTGGCCAGAGATTTTATATTTTCAGCACACAATGAGCTAACATTAGCTTGGATAACCTGTAGCATGTTTTTTGAATTAAACTTTTTATGATTCTTGACCTATGCTTTCTGTATCATGTTATTACTCTTTGTTATGGCCTTGTTAGGGCCAAAAATAGAGACACAAAGAGAGGAATTGAATTAAACAAATATATTAACAGAAACAGTAATACAAACATATACAAATGAGAGTGTTGCAGTAAGAATGTACAATTAGAACTGACTGCTGTAAAATTCCCTCTCCAAAAGGAAGTACCTGCTCCTATTTATAGCTGGGAGAGTCTATGCATGTGTGGATAAATTACCCTAACACTCTTCATCACAGTTTTCTGTTGCAGGATTTATTTTAATAAGTTTTTTTTCAAATAGTATAACTAAAATTTAATTGACGACTCATTATCGCTAACTGACTGACTGTAGTTTAAAATATGTATGAAACCAGCTTCAGAACATTTTAGTGAAACCTCTTGTTTAAATTTCTTAATCAGGTTTGTACTTTGATAGATAAATATTTAATATCTTCTTTTTTTTTTTAGTCATTTCACCCCATGCAAGGCAGTAAAGCCACTAAGACACAAGGGGTTACTTAGTGTGAAAGAATAAGAAAAAAAGAGAAACATTATCAAGGAGTAAGAACAATAGAAAAGTAAGCTGAAAGATAGTAGATAATGATTGACACTGCATTTAAATTTTTAAAGATCAAAGTTGGCTGGAGGAGTATGGAGCTGGAAGAGAGTTCAACAAGTGAGAAGTGTAAGCAAAGAACCTGTTAGCAAAGAACATGGTTACATCTCATCAATTCAACTGTGAATTAATGAGAACTTGTTGCTAAATTCATAAAGTCTAGACAACATAGCAAAGAGTTCATCTGAACAGTTATCATGAAAGTATTTATTGAAAAGGTACAGGGAAACTACATTAAAGCAGTGGAAAAGTTACTGAAGATGAGATGCCAGGTCAAGACCAATAATATTGCTGATTCTTCTTTGGATTTCTAAATATACAGCAAGAGCACTGGATCATATGTAGTAGTAATATTCAAAGCATAGATGAATGGTAAACTTATAAATATGTAAGATAGATTCAGGGGAGAAAAACTGTCTAGAATGACACATTGAAATAACTGTCCCTGCAGAAAATCTAGCAATTTCTTCAATATAATCTTTCTATTTCATATAAGCTGAGAATCTAAGCCTGAGAAAGTGCAACAAGTCACTCTCCTGGAGGCTAGTTCCAGCCATGTTGATGGAAGGCAGGAATGTCTAACCGAAACACCAACAGATTTGTTTATAAGGTTTTATACAGCAATGATAAGTGTGCTTGATTCTTTTCAATCTTTTGTCATAGTTTTATTAAGAAATTTTTGCATAGTTTTTTTTTATGCTCAGCACTTCTCTCATTATTAATGCAAAACTGATTACCTAGTTTTCTTGATAAAAAGATAAAGTTAAATTCTCTATGACCCACTAGTCTTTCATCTGAAATTTCTGCAATGTGAAATATTCAGCATTGACTTCTATCTGAATTTCTGGAATAAGCAGTTATCGTTGTTTAAATTATATACACTCAAACTGATGTCCTCATCTTTGTTGTTATTATTACAATGTTTCAGCTGTTGCACCCTCTGTCCTTCTTCAGGTGTCTATCAATTCAGGTATCTTTCAGAGAATTTTGAACTGAACCCATTATTTAATCTATGCAGATAGATTTTTCTCATTGACATTCATGCTAATATCCCTATCTTTGTAATTGCAACCACAACCTTCAGAGAATTTTAAACTGAACTTGTTCTCATTCTGTTGCCCAGGAATATTTTGTTTTTTTCTATTTTGTAATTTTGAGATCAATCCCTGGGCTGGATATTGCATACAGACTTTGTAGAAACTGGGTAACAAAGTACTAAAATAGAACAAGACGCAATATCCCTAGACACAGACAGAGGAATAAAAATCATCTACCTCTAGAGATTAAATAAAGGTTTCAGTTCAAAATTCCCTGAAGGTTACTTTGATTAACAGATGCTTGAAGAAGACTGTAGGGCATAATAGCTAAAATTTTGTGATAATAACAAAGATGAGGACATTATTATTAATGTAAATAATATAAATTTAGCTTTTATATTGTAGATCAATGATAATAGATAAGGACAAATACAAGAAACCATAGTAGATATAAAACAATCAAATCAAAACAACTGGATGAATATTAAGGAAGAAAAAAAGAGACAAAATTTTTTAAAAACTTTACAAGAATATTCTCATAATATAAAGCCTCTTTTACTACTTCTTTGTGCCATATCCTTTCAGTTCATGGTTGATCATGACTCTCCACGACATCCTATCCTTTACACAAGCTTGTTAAATAGGTTATTCACTGCTTTCCCACTGTCACTCCTACCTTCAGTATGTCCTTTTTTCCCAAAGATTTCAACTGTCTCTTTCTGATTTTAAGTTTCAGTGCCTTTTATGTTTCCATTTTCCTTAAAACTTCTCTGCTTTTCACATGTATCATCTATGGTATTCTCAGCATTCTTCTGTAGAATCACACCTCTGATGACTCAAGTCACCTCTTCATCTGTGAGGAAATTGTCCAGCATTCACTGCCATATAAATTGATCAATATTACTGAACAGTTCAGCACTCTTTTCTTTGTTTCTGATAAGATTTCCCTGTTTCTTAATACTGTGTTTAGTTCCCTATACTCAAATATATTTACAATTTAATAACTGCTAAACTTTAACTGATTATTTTAAAGGTATTAGATTTCCAACCAGGTTTCTAATTGATAAACTAATGTCAAATTTGGTAACTAATGTCTAATGCTGATTTCATTTCCTTTGTTTACTATCTCCTCACCTATTACCTTTAAACTTGACATATTTTTTAAAAGTCCTTTATAGAAATAGTTAATGTTTGTTGCTGTTCCCAAAAGAACTACACCTGGCAGGGGGGGCAGCCTGATTGGGGCTCCAGGCAGTGTTTTGTGACCATCACTATCTTATCAACATTTGCTTTTTTTTTTCTACCTACATTTATATACACTGCAAATTAAACAAAGCACAATTGACTATTAGAGGATGAAAACTTTTTGTGGATTTTGACATCATCCGGTGGGGGGTCTAAATCTGTGAATTTGTTCTTGTTTTTTTCACAACAGGTTAAACATGACATTAGTTTTCTATGCCCCAGCAGCCATATGCTTTGCTCTTTGATCTGAAACTAATTTAATGCGGCAAGAGATGAAAAGAACATTGTCTCAAAGGGATACAACTAGGAACCTTGACAACACAAGCTCCACCTACCCAATTGTTGAAAATAGCACTTACAATGTCATGGTGGAATTTCAGAAAAATATGAAAACTGAGATATAGCAGAGTGCAGGGGGCATATCATAGATTCAGATGTGGTGGGTACAAGACACTTGCATTTGCTCTAGTTCCCAAAGATTAATTTTTTATCACTTTGCACCAGTAATTCAAAGTTTTACTTTCATACTCGCCTTGCAAGTAGGGCTTTGAATAAGTTGTCTGCATCCAATGCACTGAGGTAAGATTTGTGGGTGTCAGTTCACCTGGAATTTAAGTGGGAAAACAAAATTCGAATGTCATGTCCACAAATTCAACTTAAAATTATAAACAAATATAATGATCTTCGCAGAAAAAAAGACTAAGCTAAATATGAGAATAACATTTATACAAGCAGATACATGTATTTACATATTAAAATTCAATGTTCTTTGTTGTAGCTATGAACAGAGCAATAGTTTGATTGTTCAAAAGGATTTTATTGCAATTGAGGAAAACAAGCGGTATATTGTATGCTAATATGTGTATGTGTGTGAAGCACACACTAATAAAATGTGTAATTGCTGACCAATTGTGTGTGGTAACAATAATTTTAAATACAATGAACAAGATGAGATGAGTCAGGACTTACTTTTATCATGGCTTTGTATGATTTTCAATGTAGAAAAATAATTGCTGACTGATGTGTTGTCATGGTAATGTGTGTCTATACTGTTGATTGAGGCAGATCTTGGTTTGCTGTCTTTCACAGATCTAGTTACTGACTGTTCTTTCACTGACTGTCTTTGTCTGTTCCTGCCAAGCCATTTTTAACACTAGAGGTTGACTCCAAATCTCTATCTGAGTTTTGCACAGGAATATTCTCAGTTGCCTTGACCCTTTTCCAGGTCATTTGGATTTCTACCATGTGGGAATCATAGAAAGCATATCATCTGACTTGTCCTATCCAATCAGGTTTCAAAAAACACTTATTTAATTTGAAGCTGTGGTTGTAAAGAATTGTAAAAAAGGTTTTTGTATCTACTGAATTTAGTAAGATTTATTTGTAGGCGTCTCTTACTTGTTTGTGCTTCACTTATTGGCTGTAAAATATAGGAGTTTATTTCCTATAAAACATCCTACAGATTGATAAATATTGAAAATATTTTTCAATATCTAATATATGTTTTTAAGTGAGTAGGCCAATTTACTTGTCTACTCAATTTTGTAGTGATGTTTGAGAGTATGTTTGCTGGTGTGGAAAATGATTCACACACCTTGGTATTCAGTGTGGGTATAGTTCTGTTGTACTGCTCTTTGTAGGTAAATCCAAGCATGCTGGTTTTAGCCTATTTATGGAGGCAGTATCTTGTATACCCTTTTTTATAATGGTAAAATATTTTGCTTTTCTGTCGACTACTTGAAAATGCTCTGAGTATGTAAAGCAAAGAAGCCTTTTTACTGCATCATTTTGTAAGAAAATATATTTACAGTTGAGAAAATCCTTTGTTATGTAAAGATTTTTTGCTTTGTTCTAGCGGGTGTGAAAAGTATATCACTCATTCTTTGCTTGAAGTTTTGTACAAAAAATGTGATTGGCTGCAAGTAACTAGTTTTATTGCTAAACTGTCCTGGTAATGTTAATAATGTCCCAAAGACCAATTCAGGTGCTGTGCATCCTAAATCTTCCTTGATTACATTCCTGATGGATATCAAAACCAGAAGTAAATTTTATAACCATGTCCTTGAATAGTTATTTGCAATTAGTGCTGCCTCAAGTTGTCTGTGAAAACATTTGATTAAGCCATTGACACAAGAATGATATGATGTAGTTGTTATATATTTGACTCCCAGTAGTTTTGTGAATTCATCAAAAAGTGTAGATTGAAACTGAGATTCTAGATCTGTTGTTATTATTGAGGGACAACCAAAAGTAGTTATCCATCCATGTAAGATACTTTGAGAGATTGTTTCTGCACATATATCCTTTAGAGGGACAATGACAGACTATCATGTAAATTGATCAATGATAGTGAGTAGGTAATGATGGCCATTTGGTTCAGGTGATGGTCCCACTATGTCGATGTGTAGGTTCGTGAACCTACCATCTGGTTTGATAAATTGCCCAGGATAAGATTTTGTATATCTTGTTACTTTGCTTTGTTGACATTTTAAACAAGTTTGAGTCCAGTTTTTTTTTTTATATCAGTATGCATGTTGGGTCAGAGAAAATGATTGCTAATCTACTTGACGGTAGCTTGGCGTCCAGGATGTGAGAGGTTGTGAAAGTGTTTAAACAATCTTTTTCTCAGTGAAAGTAGTATGTGTGGTCTCAAATAACCTGTCCCCATATTGCAGAGTAGTGTTTTCATTCCAAATAGGATGGAATTTTCCTTCAATTATAAAGAAATGTCCTCTTTTACTCTCTTTAATGTGTTATCTTTTGTTGTTTCTCTGTCCAGAGGTCAAAAGTAAAGGTTTCAGAATCTAGCTTTTGCATTGTGGAGCATGAGAGTGTATCTGCCACAATATTGTCTGAACCCTTAATGTAATGGATATCCAAAGTAAATTGGGTAAATTATCGAGAATCTCTGGGTGTATATTTGTCTGTATTCACATGCAAGATATAAGTGAGTGGTTTGTGATACATGAAAACAGTAAAATCTTGTCCTTTGAGCAGATGTTGGAAATGCCTTAGATAAGTAAATTGTGAGTAACTCCCCTGGAAAGTTACTGTATTTTTGTTGTGTATTGTTCATTTTTATAGAGAAAAAGGAAATTGTTTTTTCTGAAACATTTTACTTCTGATATAGAACTGATCCAATTGAATTTGTTGAAGTGTCAGTGAGTATTGAGTTATCATCATCATTGATATAGGAGAGTTTAATGAAATTTGCTAGTGCTATTTTAGTGTCATAGAATGTAGTTAATGCCTCTCCTTTTATAGTTATTTTTGCATTCTTGTTTTTTTGTTTCTGCAGCATGTTTGTAAGTGGGGTCAAGACTCTGGAACAACCTGGAAAAAATCTATGTTAATAGTTAATTAAACCGAAGTATCTTTGTAGTTGTTGCAGTGATGTTGGTTGTGACAGGGCAGGGCTTGCTGACTGTTTTTTGCAGATCTAGTCACTGACTGTTCTTTTACTGACTGTCTTTGTTTCTGGTGAATCATTTTTATCGCTATCTGAGTTTTGCACAGGAGTGTACTCAGTAACCCAAGCTTTGACCCTTTTCCAGGTCATTTGGAGTTCAACCATGTGGACATCGTAAAAAGCACATCACATGACTTGTCCTATCTAATCCGGTTCCAGAAACCACTTATTTAATTTAGAGCTCTGTTTGTGCAGAACTGTAAAAAAATCTTTGTATGTACTGAATTTAGTAAGATTCATCTGTAGGCATCTTTTACTTGTTTGATCTTCACTTATTTGTCATAAAATATTAGAGTTTGTATTGTACAGATCCTTTCCTTAAAAGGTGTCAACTTCCAGGTGGATACTTGTAGACATGTTCATGCTTGCAGTGCCAACAGTAGTTAACATTAGAGACATTAAATTAATCCAACTTGTTATTGTTTATAAGAAGAGTCTTGACTTATTCCTTGACAGCTGTTATTTATAATAATCCTGTAATCTGACTAGTACAGTTGATTTCATCTTTTTCATAGATCTGGCAGACTTTGTCGGATGCAGTTTTTCCAGGATCTAATAAACACAATGTGAGCTGTGAAAGACTGATAGAAGAACGACGAATTGACTATCAGCTGAAATGAAGAAGTAGCAATCCAACTACCAAGAAGTAATGGTCAGAAGTAATAAGATCCTAGTGACTGGTAGTCGAAGAGAAGAAGGGAGTATTATAAAGTGATACCAACCAGTTTACAGCCCTAGGAAGTGGTGTTAAAGTCTCATATTGTGACCAATGGTAATATCCCAGCAGCAATGATATACTATCTTCTCAGCTATTACCTTTAAAGTTGACATATATTTAAAAGTAGTAGTAAAAAATGGAAGTGAGCGAGAATGTTATAAGTTAGTGTGCATGCACAACAGTGTTCAAGATCTATCTGTGGCAAGCAGTTTTACTCTGTGTACTTTAACTCTTGTTCCTTTAGAGTTCAATACTTAATAAATGAAAAAAAAAATCCTACTCTCTTTCATTTATTAGGCATTGAACTGTATCACCTCAGATCCATGAACTTGCTTGACTTTCCTACTAAACTGATGAATATTCAAGAGCACTTTTATACAAAAGATTTTGAAAAACCAATAACATTTTTGCTCTTGCATATAAATACTTGTCACAAAATAAGATCCTTAAATTTGCCTTGATAAAGTCACTCAGAGGACAAAACATATCAGCTAAAATAAGTTTTCCTTTTGTCTTTATTCATATATATACACACACACACACACACACACACACACACACACATATATATATATATATAGGATCAATACAAATATAAAATTTGTCATTTAACTGATTGATGTTATATTTATCAACCCAGCTCCAGAGTTTCATGGACAAACCTTTGTGTAATTGTTCAGTCCACTCACCAGGAGGCATCAGCAGTTTTTTTCTGGTGATTTTCTCATTTTCATTATTTTCATATCAAAAAAATTATGTGTTTTTTATTGGTGTTAGGTTCTTCTTCTTTGTGTGTGTGTGTGTGTGTGTGTGTATACATGTGTGTGTGTGTGCCTATGCCTGTACATGTACCCTGGGGAACACATGTATTAATGCAAAAAAGTTCTAGAAGAGTTGTCGTTCAAGACAACTTCCATTTTGCAATTTCTTAAGAAAGACTGAATTCAAACATTCATCCAGAAATAGCATAGCCTTTCAACTTGAGAATATTAATTATTAATTACTATTTGTCTTGTCATCTAAAGTGCTATAGCTGATACACCCATGGGCAAATGGTTCAAAACCAGAGAGGTATACAGCACTGTACTGTGTCCAGTCTTGTGTTTGTTTGAGCCATTGTACTGAGCCCAAGAAGTCCATTATTTTCTGTTGCAGCTTGAAGAAGGAATGTCAGTTCTTTTCTTCAAAGTGGATTTGTTTTTGAACATATGTTCTTTTAGCCTTTGCCTAAAGGGACAGAAGGTGGTTTGAATTTAGAGATTTCCTTCTCTTAGATGGTTGCCAACCAAGATTATAGGGCCCAGTTTGTTCTGCTATTTAACTATAACTGGGGTGGAAGATATAGATTCATACCTTTCCCAAGAGTATTAGTACATAAGTGAATGCAATGAGCTCAACTTGGATTTGAACTCAGCTCTCCAAATCCTCAATCCAAGCCGCTATCTATTACTCCACTGTGCCTCCTTAATTACTATATCACTTTATTAATTACTAAGGCTGTGGAATACCTTTTTGAAAAGCCTATGCTTGCCATACTGCTAGTATTTATAATTTACTTACTTTTTTTTTCTGAAAAGGAGTTGACTTATACTTTTCTTTTTACCTCAGCTGTCATTAGTTCTTTTATCAAATGCATTGACTATTTTCTGTCAATTAAGGAATAGTAAGTTTTGTAATGCATTAAGATGAATGTGAAAATTTTATCTATAGATCTTGTCTTTCTTAAGCTAAAATCAATCAGGGTTTTGATAAGAGGAAATACCAGAAAAGCAATAACAGATTTTTGTAGATTTTTATAATGCTGATCATCCCTTATGAGTTAGGTTCATATCAAATAGGCTTATATGAAAGTTCATAGGAATGTAATGTCAATGAATTAACTGCCTTTTATGAAAATTATAGCTTAGTCACAATAGTTCTTTATGCAGTTATAAAAGATTTATATTTAACATAATTCTTGTAATGTGTTACGCTTTCAGTTATAAATATTTACTAAGCTTAGTCTGGTGTAATATTGCAACAGGTTACATTGATCGATTTTTATGATATGTCAACCCTGATTGGATTATTTAATGTCCAATGAGGATCAAAATCACTACTCATTAATAAAAGCCAATGAAATGCATGGTCAACCATTATCTGACTCCAACATGCTTAAGATCACAATAGTGTAGTAGTGTTCTGTATTATTAAATTATAGCCATCTCTTGATGAGAAACACAGTTTGAGACTTTAGCACACACCTGACTCTTGATATTCACTAAGTTTAGCTTAGTCTAGCATAAAGTGTAGTACCCTATAAGAACTGATGATATTGTAGTACCCTATAAGAACTGAATCTCTTTTGCTATGTTTTAAAACCAGGTTTCTTTCTTGTGCTTATCTCACCAATGTCTTCAATTTCTTTTTTATTGTTCTATGAACTCTATTCAACATTTATACAATTTCCAATGCTGTGATCCCATCAGTAACTTTGTAATATCTTGTTTCTCTTTTGTGGTAACATTTTTCTTATGACCTATGACAATTTTTATATACCTGTAATCAAAAATAAATATCAATGATGAACAACCTTTAACCACTAGTTACATGGTATATTTATTATATATTGATTATCTTGCACGTCTATAACTCTACCATTCATCCATGCATCAAACATCTGGCTTGGTGCTTCTTCTGTGTAACTAGAGATTTTTGACAAAGTCTAAAGAATAATAGGCAATGTTATTAGCCCTGACCTGGCATCTCAGCTTTAGTCACTTTCCCACCACTATAACATGGTTTATCTTTGCCTCTTCTATAAATATTTCATGGTAATTCTTCTACTGGCAGCTAGGTCTCATCATTTCACTGTTAAAGTTGCTAGTTGCAACCATAAGTTATATTCTAATGGTTTGTTCTCTCACACTTCTTGTTTGTAGAAACTCTCTTCTGGTTTCCTGCTTTCCTGTCAACTATGTTCTTCAAAACTTTAAATGCAATGTCAATCATCATCTTCTGTCTCCTTGAATCTTGTCCTTTCATTGTTCTCTCTGTTTCTTTCAATCTCAGTAACAATTTGCATCCTAGTGGCATTTATCAATTGGGATAAGACAATTTATATATATATATATATATATATATATATATATATATATAGACAGTCATCTCATCCATGAATCCTCACCCATCAACAGACTTTAGATGTAATGGACAAATTCTGCAGGCAAAATAAAACTGCAGGAAAAAACTTCCACATCATCCACAATGTGTTTCAAAATTTGCCGGCTGAGCAGAACGAGTCGTATCAGTTTTCAAAATGACTGCTTGGTGTATAGTATATAAAATATGATACATTAGTGCATGCATGAGAAAGTAGCTATGAGAAATCTATTATTTTTGTTATTTTGATTAATATGTCTATATTAAGTATATATTTATTTATGCCATATATACATGTTTATAGTATTTACATTATGATCATAACTAAAAGCACTTACTATTGGGTTTTATAACTCAAAAATAATCCCTTCCCTCTACAAACAATCAGCTTTAACAGAGCACCCATCCCCTATTAGTCTGTATATATATATATATATATATATATATATATATATATATATATATATATATATATATATATATATATATATATATATGTTTCATTAAAGATGACAGACAACATACTGTGAGTAATCTTTTTATTTAATTTTTCTTGTGTTTGAACAAGTGTTTTCTTTTCTGGACACAGAGTGTGTAGAAAATGTCTAAATGTTCTGTAATTCCAAACACTTTTGACTATACTTTTAGCCATTATCAATGATGATTTTATTATTGCTTTTTAACTGGTTGTATGGGTTGTGTGTATGTATCTAGACTTATAAGGATGTTTTATTTTCCAAAGTCAGCAAACATTGTGTTAATATAACAACATAGAATTATGTGTTATTTATTAGGTTGTTCAGAAAATAATGTCCAATATTAGAATAAAACTTTTAATTCTATTTTCATATATTATTATAATAGTTGCATAAAAATATATTACTCATTCTTAATGATTAAAGTGTCTGCTTTGTTAATTATATATAAATCTCTTTCAGAGTTTAACTTAAAATGTTTTATACTCATCATCTTGAAAACATTATATACCCATCATCTTAAACATAAAACAAGTAGAGATACATTTACTTTTTTTGCATAAGTTCAAGCTTGGTCATAATTCTGTTCAAACTGGTGGCAACATTAACAGAGCATAGGGTGAAGGATCCACTTGTGATTGGACAGTACGATACTGGTTTCTGAAGTTCCACATTTGGGACACAAGTCTTGAAGATCAAGGTGGTAAGGACATCAATCTGCAATTAACAATCGACATCTGAAAACACTAGTTGAACAAAGCCCACATGAAAGTTTCATAGAAATGTCTCAGATAATGGATGTCAGCATTTCAACTATATTGGACCATCTCAAGAAAATTGGCTAAGTGAAGAAACTCGATAAATGGGTTCCATACGAACTCAGTGAAAATCAAAGAGTTTGATGTTTTGAAGTATATTCAGTGCTACATCTGTGAATATCAAAAGATCCATTTCTTGATCAAATCATGATTTGTGATAAGAAATGAATCCTTTATGACAACTGTAAATGATCAGCTCGATGGCTTGATCATTCAAAGACACAAATATTTTCCAAAACTGAAATGGCACCAAAAAAGATTCTGGTGACTGTCTGGTGGTCTGCCATTGGCATTATCCATTGCAGCATTCTAGAATTAAACCAGAACATCACAGTCAAATTTTACAACTGGATGAAATGCACATTCAGTTAAGCAAAATACATCCATCACTAATCAGCAAGGTTTAGTTCTGCTTCATGACAATGTTCAGCCACAGGCTACTATGATGACACTGCAGAAACTCACCAGCTTTGCCATATCCACTGTATTCCCCTGATCTCTCCTCACCCACTACCATTTTTTTAAGCATTTTGAATATTTTTCGAGGCAAAAGACATTCTGTTACAAAGAAGGTGCAGAAACTTTCAAAACCATATGTGTTTTATTATAAAGGCATAAATAACATTGTAACTTAATGGCAGAAATATACAGATGTTCAGGGTCCCTATTTTGATTGATTTGAACACTGTTTAAATATATTAATTTGGGAATAAAAGTTGATTCTAAAATCAAACATTACTTTAAGTTTGTGGGGTTCAGTATGATCAAATTGACAGCTGATCTCAACAATGATCTATAATATGCCATTAAGCATGGCAAGGAATTTCTTAATTTGTTAACTTGCTAATTTTAAAACCTTCAAAACAAATCTGCTCTCTATTAATCATCTGAAAGAACTCTTTTGCCTTCTATCAGAATGGCTGGTGCTAGCCTCCAGGAGATTGACTTCTTGCATCGACATGGGCTAACATTTTCCACTGACATGAAGTGGAAAGATTATATTGAATTGATTGTTAAGAAAGTTGATTCACTGTGTGGTGGTAGACAATTTTTCTTGCCTGAATTTGCAATGTTATTGGTCCTGACCAGACATATAGACATCAATCACTTTCCCAGCATTATAATATAGCTTAAATATGCCTTTTCTATAAATACTTTCATGTTCTGATGCTCTCCTCTAGAATACCTAGGCTTTATGAATTTAAGCACATTGCTAGTTTGGCAGTTAGGTCTCATCCTTTTACAGTCAAAATAGCTAGATTCAACCGTAAGTTCTATGTTAACAGTTTCTCGTCTCACATTTCTTGTGGAAGTCTCTTTTGGCTTCTTGCTTCCCAGTCAAATTTGTTCTTCAAAAATTTAAATAAAATGTCAATCGCTATCTTCTTTCTGTCCTCTTAAATTCTGTTCTTTTATTGTTCTCAATCCTTAATAATGTTTTTTAATATTCTTTAAATATCAGTAGTAATATTATGTCAAATTTATTATGAAATGAAGAATTTTCAATTATTATTAAGTTTTTCTATATTCAAGTTTAAATGGATTAATGTCTAAATGCTTGGAAAATAGAATTGGCAGTATGAGTTCAAATTCTATCTGAGGCAGTTTGTTCACTTTACACTAATTCCTAATGAAAGGTACAAATCTGTTTCTTCCTCTCCTGCTATGAGTAAAATAGTAGTGTAGACTAAATCTGTGTTATATACATATATATATATGAAAATATATATATATATTTATATATATATATGAAAAAAAAGGAAAAAAACAAATGAAGACTACAGACAAAAGTTCATTTTCTCCATCAAGACATTCATTTCTGTAGTTCACTGCTTCCAGCAAGCAGATTTTTTTTTTCTCCTGATGATAGCCATGTTGGCTGAAACTAGTTGAGGAATCTAAATAAAATAATAATAAAAATGAAAGAATATTAATATACAACCCAGTGTGTCTGAAGATTTTAATTTTTTAATATTTTTTATTGTTCAATACATATATATATATGTATATATATATATATATGGTAGGTTGTAGCAGAGATATTATTGTGGCCACATGAGGATTTTTCAAACAGTAGACAGTGTAGTGATAGTATTGTGTTGTATGCAATACATGGCTTGTTTAGGACTAAGAAATCTCCCAGAGAGGAAACAAAATATGTCTTGTCCCTATGGCATCTTGGGGATGAAGAGCAAGAGAAGAGAGAAAGAGTTTTCATCCTTTCCTTTTATACTACCTTGTACAACATCACCTAGTTGGCATTGGGAGTGGTTTCCTGGCAGACAAAGTGGGATAATCTTGCATTTGTGTACTTTTGGTAGAAAATGTATATTTGCTTTCAACAAAAGAAATACTTATTTGTGGAAGGGAGAATTCATCAAAAGGGTTGATAAAAAGTTAACACAATTGATATGAATATTCTTTCACAGTTTAATTTTTGGTTGTTGCTATCATTTGTGGGTTGTTTTATTTTTTTCCACTGGTAAGGAGAGTACACAAGTTGGTATTTGTTACTTAGTGTGTTGTTTCTTGATTGTAATGGTCTATTGGCAATTACTCAGTAGGGACCCTAACACAGCATCAATGACTGAATCAATGACAGATAATTTTCTTTGGGTTTCTTTTTACTAGCTTTATTTCAGTGAGGATATAGTAATAAGCATTGTTTCTTGAAGGAAGTGAGAGGGAGAGATAGAGATAGCAAGAACAGATATCAACAGGTTGTCAAATTACCTATCATTACTACATAATGGTTTGTCACTTTCTGCTGAAGCTATAGCATGCCAAGGAATCTGAGAGAGGAAGTCATCTTCACTTCTCAACTGCTGCAACAATACTAACCATTTTTTGTGTGTTTTTCAATCTTGGCGTCTCTATTTATAAAAGGCAGGATGTGTGTGTGTGTGTGTAACGAATGCACAGCCACAATTTTTGATGGATTTGCACCAAAATTTACATGCATGTGCTCCAAGTTAGTGGGAAGGCCAAGACTGACTTTGCATTTCCCAACTCCCATCGATAGTGGAATAATCAATTTTTTCATGCTTCTACGGCAGTTTTCATGTAGTTTGCGGCCATTTTCTACTGGCCAGAGTAAGAGCCAATAGCTGGCTGCCACAAATAGGTAGGAAGATTTTATTGGCCATCATGAGAGCCAAAAGCTGACTGACATGAATGTTAACTAGCATGCTAGCATGCAAAAAAATCGATAGCTGCATTCCTCACAAGTGGGAAAAATTTAAATCTGCATGGCACTTTACTCCAAGTGGCTCATTCACTTGCTTAAATTCAACTTTGATTCTGATTCCGCAGAACTGGGTTGGGTGTGAAAAAGTATTTGTTGTTAACATTCTTTTTTCATTCGGTTTTTCCAGTTATGAGTCCTTTTTTAAAGCTGATCGTTTTGTGTTCATTTTGTTTAGTTCTTTTTTCATAACAGATTTAATGTTTAGTATATAGCTTAGAAAAAATTTGCAGTGTGAGATAGGCAAGAAGTAAGGCATGTAGCAACATCAGCATGGCAAAGGGCACTCCTTTAAAGGCAAGGAAGGGCAAAAATATTTTAAGTCAAGTGATAGCGATTGCTGTATGAGTTGTACGATTTTTGAATCAAGCACGGGCAACACCAGGCCATTCTGCTAGTAACAATCTAAACAAAGACAATCCATCACTGACAGAATTCCACTCCCATGGGATTCAAACCACTCCCACTCAGTCTGACCAGTATTGTATGGTTTGCCATCTTTTCCAGCCTATTTATTCTGTAACACATTCTTGAGTCATGATGACTTGATGTAGATTCCAGTTGGTGTTTTCTAGTTAACTATTGAAAAATATTTTTAATAACTTTTAATAGGCTTATGAATTTGTTCCTTTGTTTTTTTTTAATTTAATTCTAGTCAACTGTGATTGGTTAAAAAGTATAAGGTGAAGTTGTGGGTTACTATTTAGGAATATCTTTTGTTTCCCATTGGTGTGAGTCTGCTCATTGGTCATGGCACATCTTCTTCCAACTCTTTCTCAGATCCAGACTGTTTCTCTAATGTGTCACAGACACTAACTGGGTTATCTGATCACAAGGGGTTCTATCTAAATCCCTATAATACATAATAATAAATGTGTCAAAGGCAGTTTTGAGCAATCTGGAAAGGCTAAAATTTGCTGTTCTGTCAGTGTCTTTTTTAAGCTGGTAAAAAATACAATATTTATGTTTCGTTAATGAGAGTTCCAAACATTATAACAATAGTAAAGTGTTCTCCAATGTGACAAGGGCACTAACTCAACTGGGCTACCTGATCACTAAACGAGGGGCTTTATCTAAATCCCTACATTTTCCTATCATAATCTGCTATCTACTACACCAGGGTTTTCCAACATGGGTGATATCAATCTCTGGTGGGCGATTTCATCTGTTGGGTGGGTGATGAGCAGTATTGTAGGGTTTGCCATCTTTTTCCAGCCTATTTATTCTGTAACACATTCTTGAGTCATGATGATGATGCAGATTCCAGTTTGTGTATTGTAGTTGGCTGACTATTGAAAAAATATTTTAATAATTTTTAGTCTGTTTATGAATTAGATTTTAGTTTTTTTTAATTGAATTCAAGTCAACTGTGATTGATCAAAAAGTATATTTTTGTTGGGTAGTTATTGAATAATGGATCCCTGCTTCAAGGAAATCCTAAAATAATAGATATGAGGTACTAAGAAAAATGAAAAGATGGGTGCCAAAATATGGATATATGTCAGTTGATTTATTAATTAATAATAATAAAAGAACAGAATTTTAGAGGACAAAAGTTAGTGGTTGACATTGCATTTAAATTTTTGAAGATTAAACTTGACTGGAAAGCAAAAAGCCCAAAGAGAGTTTTACAAGTGAAAAGTGTGAGACAAGAAACTGTTAGCATAGAACTTATAGTTACATCTAGCCATTTTGACTGTAAAATGATGAGATCTTGCTGTCAATCTAGTAATGTGCTTAAATTTATAAAGTCTAGGTATGATAGAAGAGAACATTTACCATGAAAATATTTCTAGAAAAGGATTTAATCCAACTTATAAACCACAGTCATGGTACCCAAAATTATTTCTTAGTTTTTTATTCAACAAAGGACAAGGTAAGACAATGTAGTCTTTTAATGAGAAACATTTATTTTTGTTTGATTTTATGTGTTCAAGCTGGGTCACACAGGCTGATTTTTAAGGATAACAAAAAGAAGCATGAAAACCTGATTGGTTAAAAATTGAGATTGTATTTAAATTGTTTATTTAGTCTGGAAGATATATGTTGATACATATGTGCAGAAACTGAATTCTATGATTTTTTTTATGTTTGAGTTTTTCACATCCAACTGCTGCTTTGTTATGCATGTATTTATGTATGCATATAGTAATAATTCATTACAGTTGAATTGAGAATTAAGATGATTTTATGAAATGAGTGTGTGTGTGTTAACCCCACTTCATCTGCCCTCTATTCAGGACTATAAAATAATGGACATAAATCTTTCTCTTTTTTTTTTTTAACTCTATGATAAAGCAACAACCTCAAGATTTTTCCCCACCAATGAAGAGTATATTCTCCCTGACAAACTGACTAGTTAATTTGAAACAAACCAAATGACCATTACACACACACACATACACACACACTACAGCTCAGTATATAAATGTTTGCTTTATCTTTTTTTAATGATCTCATCAATTTACAGTTGATATAGCTAGATGTAACTGTAAGTTCTAAGTTAACAGTTTCTTCTATTGCACATCTCACTTGTGGAACTCTTTTCTGGCTTTTTGTTTTCCAGTCAACTTTGTTCTTCAAAAATTTAAATGTAATGTCAATCGTTATCTTCTGCCTTCTTAATTCTTATTCTTTTATTTCCTCATTCCTTAATAGGAGTTTTTCTCATATTCTCTAACACTTAGTAACCTTTTGCATTCTAGTGACATTATTGACTTGCTTGGGGTGAAATGATTAAAAAAAAACTATCTGTATACATGTAAATATAATTTGCTTTCTCTTGTTTCCAAGATCCATGTTGTTCTATATATTGGCAATATATATATATATATTTATATATATATATATATATATATATATATATATAGATAGATAGATAGATAGATAGATAGATAGATAGATATATATATATATATATATATATATATATATATATATATATAATTTTTGAATGCACTTAATTCCTTTCTTTTGAATATGTTAAATTCATCCTCATCAGTAACAAGTTGCAACTGCTCAAAAAAAAAAAAAAAAAATTTAGAATCAAGATCAGGTCAGCATTAGTAGGCCTTGAAATATGGTAGTTGATTGTGCTTCCCTACCAGTCTTGACAAATCACAACCTTTCTTATTCCAATAAAAGATGGCTACTTTGGGTCACACATTCACTTAGCTCTTCATGTGTGAAGAAGGTTACAAGTTGTGATTTATATTTTTGACACTTTTGAATTAGGCCACCAGCATTTTACGGCATTGGACTTGCAAGACTCGTTTATGACCCTTGGAATAATGACCTTTGGGATCCGAACCTCCCTATAAACTGGTGACCAATAACAATCTTGTCCAATAGAAACTGTAGCACTATTCCCTATAGGAGAATTAAGCAGGGTCTGTATATTATTTAGGGTAAATGTTTTGGCTGTTAAGGTTGTGGTAGCAGTGTAACAAGGCAACAACCCTGAAATTAATGTTTCATGAGTAGAAATTTAAAAATGGCATTTGAGGGTTAAAATTTAAATAAGCAGAAAATTAATTAATTGGCAAATTCAATTCTGGCTTCAGGAGAGTATGAACTCTGAGCCAGAAATTGGAAGAAAGAAATGAGTATGATTAATGTATTTTCAATTACAGATGAAGTGCCTTTTTGGTCAAAACAGGATTGGTATGCTGATAGGTGGAACTTGGATATGTTTTTTATGAACTCCACCTGGGTGGTCAAAGTTTTTTTTTGAAAAGGATTAGTACAAGGTTTGAAAACTGGTAAGGGCAAAATTAATTTGACACTGAGGACTAGAGAGAAAACAGATGTCCCTTTTCTGTGACAATCATCTGCAATTTTTTATAATTATCATTGTTTGGGATTTCTGACAGTGGTCGGAGAGCCATCTGATTAATTTACAGAAATATGGAGATAATGAAATGTGATCTATAAAGATTATAAATTGTCATTTTTTGAGGCCTGACAAGTTAAAGTGAAGTCATTAATTATTGTTATCAGGAAAGTTTTCCTTATATAATTTAGCATGCATTTTGCTTGGCATTCATTTTCCATGTGGAGAGCAAATAAGCCAGATTCCATGACATACTTACATTTTGCTGAACACACAGACACAGGAAATACAGAGAAAACCCTTAGTTAAATTCTGTAGAATTATTTTTTCTCTTCACATTAAATTTTCTTAAGTTTACAGAATGCATTTGGTTCATTTATCAAAGAAATTTTCTCCTGCTCAAAGCCAACCACCATTAACTCAACTGTAATCAGAAATCTGAAACAATCGGTTATCATGCTTTATGGGAGACTGATTTCATTGATTTTTTTTCCCAGGTATGCATTGGCAGGATTCGGATCCAACTACTGACAATCATTGTCAAACAGACATGTAGAACTTCGAAAGGTTAAGTTTCTGTTCAAGTGGAGTGAGACAGAGAAATCTACCAGCCTTGTTGGCTCTTGTTCCCAGGCATGACATAGTCAGCTGATACTGACAAATTACCCAATTCACACAGTTATGTCTTCTGCAACAAACCAGCCAGCTGTAATTAAGTGCTTTGACAAAGAGCTATTATATATGGTGCCATGACAAGGACCACACCCCCAACAATCTTGCTATAGCAGTAATATTATTTGTTTTTAGGGAGATGGAATACTTGAGGTAAATAGCAATAGGGAGGTTCAGACTCAAAATATCATAAGCCTGATGTTGTAATTCCAAGGGTCATAAATGCGTCTCACAAGTCCAATGTCAGAAAATGTAATGAGCGTAAATCAAAAGAGTCAAATATTCATTTCACAACATACAACTACTTTCTTCACCCACAAAGAGCCAAGCAAGTGGTCCAAAGTAATGTTCTTTTATCATGGTAAGAAAGGTTATGATTGGTCCAGACTGGTAGGGAAGCACAAAGAATTACCATATTTTGAGGTCTTCTAAAAGTCAGCCTGATCTTGATTCTAGTTTCCTTTTTCAACAAATAGCCCAGAGAACATGGATTCATTTTTTAAGTAAGACTTGGTTTTCTCCATTGCCACAACTAGTTAGATCAGTTTTGTTGTATTTTTTTAGATTTAGGTAAAGATGGCTGTATATGAGTTTTTTTTGGAACTGAGGTGGATATCATGGGAAGGAATGGGGTGAACACCTTCCAAATGATGCTTCAGTGAGTACATTTTAACTTTTTCAGAATGGTTTTTGTATATACAGTTATAAACACTTTAATGTTCAGTTTTGTAAAACAAATCAAATCCAATTAATACACAATTTCTTGCTAATGCATTGTTGCTTGATTCCATAAAATGGTTTTGTCTATGAATTCTATGCTGCTATTTCTTTCTCTCTCTCTCTATCTGAAAATCATTAAACTGTTATTTACATTTCAGCTAGTAATGCATTTATTTAGTACTTACATGGACTCTAGGTTGCCTGTGCATCCCAAATATCCCGACTAGAGAACATTTACAAGTCAGTATGTAATGAAAACTCCAAACAAGCCAGGTAAGAATCATTTTAGATTGTTTGAGAATCAATGTCTAGTTTTCAATTATTTTTCTCTTTTCTTTAAACCTTTTGCTATAATCCTCTGATTATCTTTCACCTTAATTATTACATACAATGTACAATTTATTTATCAAACATCTGGCTCTGATGAGCATTTTGATGCAAAACTCTTTGAGTTGGTCAGATAAGTTAATTGAACTTTTGTTGATTTATTGAATAATGTCATATTTTAACAGGCCCTTTTTTTAAAAAAATACTTAATTGTTAAAATTCTGTCAATGTGCGTGTGTGTGTATTCATGTATTTATACATAGCATATTTCACACCATATTTATAATTTTAACATTAAATTATTTAGAATTATGGAATTCTAATTTTGGAATCATCAGAGGTATTTTATGAAATGCATTGATAACTTTTATAGCTTGATTGATTTCATATAAAGAATTTAAGTTAAAGGTCATGAGTAAAATTATTGGTCAAAGTTTGATTTTGAGTTGAATCAATTTTGATTTTCTGAGCTAAAATCAATTAATGTGAATTCAGTTTTTAAAATTTGAGATAGTTGCCTGTTCTAAAAAGCTCTCATTTGAAATAGTATTCATTGGTCTCTAGTGAGGTAAACAGCAATTGGGAGGTTCTGACCTCAAAAATCTTAAGTCCGAATTTGTGATTCCAAGTGTCATAAATCAGTCTTACAAGTCCAATGTCAGAAAATGTAGGGAGCATTAATCAAAAGAGTAAAAAAATACAAATCATAACCCGCAACACACAAATACCTTCTTCACCCACAAAGAGCCAAATGAATGTGTGGTCCAAAGTAGCCTTCTTTTATTGGAGTAAGAAAAGTTGTGATTAGTTGAGACTGGTAGAGAAGTGCAAACAATTACAACATTTCAAGGCCTACTAGAATCAACCTTATAGGTTAATTCTATCTATATTTTTCAACCAATAAAATCCAATCAGGAGGTTTGTTGGATAAACATTCATTACAAAGGCAAATACCACCAAAATACTTGCAGATGTAGTTGTAAACCTACCACATGTTATTTTTAGACCATTTGGAAAATAACAATAATAGCTCCCTTTACCACTCCTGCAAATTCGAGAAAAGGTTTTTTGCGAGCATGTGTGGAATTATTTTGTAACCAATGAAAACCTTGTATTCAAAAAGTTCACACCTCTATGCAAAATCCCCCTTACAGATATAAAAATAAAAGCATACTACCTCTCGAGGTTCAAAAACAATTTCAGACGTCAGTTTGATTTACACATTCATACATGCACATGAACCTACACACATGCACACAATGGAAGAGAGATAGCTAGCAACCACCAACTAAGAACTTGTCCACATACACAATAGAAAGGATTAACCAGCAACAACCTACTAAACATTAGTCTATGAACTCACAAACACATTAGGCTGACTGTCATAAAGTAAGTTTGTTCACACATTTGACAGAGCCTGAAGGACACATAATTACTTTATAAAACAAACTTCACTTCAATGGAAATTTAAGATTTTATTGCCATTGTATATTTTTTAAAAGAATATGTAAGTATTATTTCAACTGATGTTCTGCTTCTACTTTTCCTTCAGGAAATGATCTTTTTCATGTTTCATTTAAAATATGTGTTGTTGTTGTTGTTAATGTATGGAATCCCAACACTCAGATAGCAACAAAAACCTGGGTAGATGGATCCCAACAACATAATCTAGATTTGCGTTTTTGTTTTTCAACAGATAGTACAGAGAATACAAATTCTTTTTCAAGGTAAGACTTGTTTTTTTTTTCCTTTGTTGCCACATTAGTGAAGGAGTAAGCAACTTTTACGGGCTGTCCTTCCACATATTCTATTCTTTCTATAAAACAGGGAATATTTCTTTCTTGTTTCTACTGAAACTGACACAGTCACCACAGCTTTTAACTTTTGCTGCATACAACAGTGCACTCTATATCTCTAGACTGTCTGGCTTACAACCATATCACATTGAAACATTAGTTCCCAGAATACCACCGAAATTAATCAGCGTCAAGCCTGTTCAGTACCTAAATGGGTGACTGCTTGCGAATACCAGGTGCTGTAAGCTTGGGTGTGCAGGTGGTGTAATGATAATGGCTCAGAATTGATAATTGGCGACCTGAGTTCCATTTCCTGTCAGGTTCATTATATTCACTTATGCTGTGTAAATACCTTTGGAAAAGGGTATGAATCAAATTCTTTTCCCTACAGCTATGGGTTAAATAGTAGGACTTGTATCATTATTGTCTCCAAATAAAAAATAATCTCCCAATTAAAAATATCAATAAATAAAAAAATATCAATCAATAAAAAAATAACAATCAATAAAAAGTAATTATTCTCATGTTAAAATGTGTTGTAGGTATCATATTACAATGTAAAAATATTTTCTGGCTTTAAATAACCTGTAAATGGTTGATAAGCTGTAGAAAATGAATCAATCAATTGATGAAATACTGATTAGCTACAGGGGTGTGTCTTTTAGATTTGTTTACATTCTCTGGAATATGAATGTATAGAAACAACCATGAACACAAAGTGAGGGATCAGTTTATATAGTGATTGTAATATAGAATTGATCCCCTACTTTATATCCATATTATATATATTATTAAATTCCCAGCATCCTTTTTTTTCAAGAACTCCAGAAAGCCAAGAAATCTTTGCATACACCTAATATTTCTGTTACATTTTTTATTACAAAACTTTAATTGTCATTCTAAGAATTGAAAAATATTGATTAAATTGGGAGAATGAGGGGGACATGGAGAATGTTTTGGTATTTTGAATTCTGTGCTGTTTGCTTTCATTGGTCAATCATTGGTTCCCAGAATATCACCGAAATTAATCAGTGTCAAGCCTGTTAGTTAGATAGTTAGGCATTAAATATTTTCATGGTGGTTGTTCTAGTGACCTCAACCACATGAACCACTAGATTGGCTACTAAGTATAATTGTTTTCAAAAATTTAAATTCAACATCAATCACCATCTTCTGTCTTTCTGAATCCTGTTCTTTTATTGTCCTTTCTAAAGTCTTCTTCTCCTCTTCCTCTCCCAGTAACCCCTTGCGTCTTAATGGTATTGCCTTGCTTGTGGTGAAATGATTAAAAAAAAAAAGTAGACAGTGTGAATCAAATTCATTCCATAAAAAAGTAGTTCTATGGCCATGTACTTCCCATCTCACAAGTCATTTGAGAAAGAAGAACAAGATTTATAGAGCATTCTTAAAGGTGAGTTTATCAGTAACAATCTGTTGCAGATACCAAAATATGAACACATTGGCATTGGTCGTCCATTTAAAACATACATCCAGCAAATACATAAAACAGGAGAGCAACATGTAGACCTACCAGGTGCAATGGATAATTGTGAAAACTGGTGAGAAAGAGTCATGAAAATTTGTGTAATCAGTTTGCCTTGATAATGATGTGAATCAAAAAAAATAAGCCTCAAATAAAATTTGATCTAGCTCTTATTTGCTAGTGTAATAAAATACACAATATAACATTGTATATGATGACAGAGACGTAAAGAATAGCTAAATTTGAAGATATGCATATTTGTATCTTTTTGGTCCTATTTTTTTCAAAGACGTTCACCATGTACAAAGCCCAAGAGCCACAGAGGGTGACAGAATAAGAGGCATAGTTTATATGCATATGTGGGGAAGATAATGGACCCTATATGGGCATGTGGCCGAGTGGTTAGAACGTTTGCATTCTGACAATGAGACCCAGGTTCAAATCTCACCATAGTCAATTTGTCAGGAAGGAGACTTCCTGATGTTATTGGAATGGAGGGGTCAATCCCAGCATGCGGCACCTTTGGACAGTGCCTGAAAACCACACCATGGGTTGACCCAAGCCTTGTGAGTGAAACTGGGCAGACAGAACCCTTGGGTGCCATCAATAGCTGTGCTAACATGAAGTCACAAGTCATCCTGGCCGAGGGCTTGAGCATGCTGGCCTTGTTCAAATTGTTGATTGCACTAGATAACACACTCCCAGAAACTGTAACTAAGGTCTTCTCAGCATAGTTGCTCTATGGTGGGCTCTATGGGTGTTGATTAAACACAAATGTGCCTGAGCAAGCATCTGCAATAGGAATTGGCTAGCCACCCTAGTAGACAGGTATCCTCAAATATGAGTGGCCAGCTATACAATACAATACAATGGTTAACCTTAGACTTGAAGAGTTTAAAATTGTAGTTATCAAGGAAGCATCCTCTTGGGAGTCAGTTCTAAAAAGCAGTGGTTTTTGGGAAGAAACTGCTCAAGTGGAGCTTACATCTCACCAATGGATTATGAAGAGAATGAGGATGGTTTGCTACAATGTGCATAGCATGGTTCTGCTGCTGCTGCTGCTGCTACCGCTGCTGTTACCATAGCCTCTGAACATGACTGCTCTTCTAAACAACCATTACCACTCCTAGGCTTGAATAACCACCTCGGCTATCCAGCTTTGACATGTTAATATATCAGACTTGGCAAATACCAACCATGCCAAACTGACACCATCTCATCACCTCAGCAACCCACTGCCATCACCTCAGCATACCCGACTTGTTACAATGCATTCCTTTTTGCAGTCATTGCTACAGCCGTGTTCCATAGAACAGGCCTACCAATCAACAAAATTGACCCACCACCGTGACCTTAAACAACCAACATTTGCACCAACTATATCCTATGACCTCAGCCAGGCCAGCACAAAAAATAGGTCCACTCCTAGCACTTCTCTTAACCCTGATTGCCATCCTGACAATCGGCCACTGAAACTGACATTCCATCTATAGCTTCAACATATCATGTACGACACATGAAGCAAATAAATGTTGTTCAAAATCTAATCCTTGTTATCACTTTCTCTCAGAACCAAATGCTTTTTATAACACCTATCAACTGCAATCTTAATTTAAATGCAATGTCAATCATCATCATCTGTCTTTTTGAATCCTGATTTTTATTCTCCTCTCTTCGCAATAATACTTTCTCAGTTTCTTACACTCTCAGTAACCCCTTCCATCTTAGTGGCTTTATTGGCTTTCTTGCAGTGAAATTATTTTAAAACATTTTCTATTTCTATTGACTGCTTCTTCTGTTAAATTTAATTTTATAATTCACTGAATAAAATGTGGCAAATATTGTTAGTATGACCAATATTTTTCTAACTTGCAAACTTGGGTTGAAGTGTGTGTATTTATCTTTTGCTATTTAAATACTGACTGCAATCAGTGTTCTGCAAACTTGGACCTTCTTGCCCAGAAAAAAATAACAGTGTCAAAACGATGGCTTTTCCATTGACACCGCTATTATTTTAACTACTTTCACCCCTTAGCAATGTTTATTGTTTCAAAAAGCAATGATTAGAATTGTAATAAAACCTAAACATATAATGAAAATGAATTTATATATTTTTTGGTTCTTGAGAATTTACAACAAAAATATTAAACACTATTTATGAGATTGTTTATTCACAAGAATAATTTTATATTTACAACATTCTAAAAACTAATACAATTAAAACTAATGCAATGCAATATTTATCATTTACCAATTTATAAAGAAATAAATATGAAAGCAATATTTTATTCATAAATTTATAAACATGTACTAAATTATTAAAATAAGTGAACCAACAATAAGGAAATCCTTATTATTTACCATTTTATAAAGTTTGAATCAATTGGCAATTAGCCGATGTTTTGTCAACTATTCCAATATACAATATAATAAATAAATAGTATAAATAAAGAATCTAGTAAATATATCTCTATTGATCCGGTGAGGGCCCCCAGTGAGAATAGACCATAATTCTATAGTAGATGGCCATCTATACTAAGATTAGTTTAGTTTGGTACATGGCCATGAAGGGGAACCAAGTGAAAATTTAACTTATAACACAAGTGAATTGGTGAGATTTGCCGTTTCCTTACAAGGAAAAATTCAGCATTCATTGACTGAACATTTAGTGTTACTTTCAGTTGAAATGTATGAAATCTTTCTTTTAAAACAGTTTTTCAGGAAAATAGATTTTTCAAGTTAATTTGCTGTTATTAATCTTTCTAGTGTTGATGGAGGTTTCCTTCTAAACCTTTTGTGGGTAGTGTGGAAAGTCAGCATCTTAATTATGTGAAATTCCAATTCTTTTTTTTTTACATTCACTTATGTGCAAATACCCTTGGGAAAGGTATGAAAATTTCTCCCCCTCAGCTATCAGTTAAATAGTAGAAATTGCATTGGAAAAATCATTGTTATTCTCAAAAAATTGATATTGCAATATTCAATCACAAAAAAAGAATTATTCTTGCAATCCAAAATATGATTTAACTTTAAATAACCTACAAAGGCAGTAAAAAAATTAATCAATCACTCAATCAATATTGATTATGTCATTATTTTCTTTTGATTTTTTTATGTACTATCCATTTTATTTGTAACTGCTGTGTCAGCAAGCGATGTGGTTTCTGTTATTTGGTAAAATTCTATGTTTGTGATTCTTTAGTGCCAGTCTATGGTACCTGAAGAACAGTCCTCTTCAAAACCTACAGGGTTCATTCACTTGAAACCATTTTAATCATTGATCTGTATATAGCTGATAGTTTATCTATTTCTTAACAAGCTGGATTCTATTGCTACATAAGGACATAACACACACACACACACACACACACACACACACACATGCACACATACATACACACATACTAGGTGACCATTCTGGCTACCAACACAACCAATGTTGTAAACACCTAAAAAGCAGGTTTTGAAGCAAGTGTGAAATCAAAAGCAATTCTAATGCTTGTTCTCCTCCGCACACACCAAAACAAAAATGGAATAGTTTTTTGGTATGTGAACAAATTAATTAAGGCTGACTTTGAAAGTTACAGTTGTCTTACTGGTCTGAGCCCAGTTCAGAGTGGCAAAGTGACCGTGTTGTTCTTGCCATTGTGTCACACTATGAGTCAGTGACAGCTGGACGTTTTACACCAATAATCTTACTTCTCCCGCAAGCAGACAGTCAGTTCTCTGTTGATCAAGCCTATTGATCACGGTAAAGCCTCATTCTTTCAGAGTTTCTATTTTGGTGTCAGAAGCATGAAATAGCTTCTGGCTAAATATATCCTGGTAATTTTCTAGAAGTTTATATTTACTTATATCAGCAGCAGTAATGATGTAAGTAATTATTGTGGGAGAGAAGAAAAGAAAACGTAAGTAAAAATATATTGTAATCAAACACACACACACACACACAGACACACACATACACATATATGTATGTAGTAGAATTAAACAGCAATTGCCCATTTAAACATGTTAAACACAACTGATGATGACTTACATGAGTTGAAAGGTCGGACACAGCAATTACATTGATTTTGAAAATTTCATACATCTGCACCAAGCAGTTTTGTAAAATATCATTTGCAATTTAGAAAAAAATATGGTCAAACTCAACAGACAAAATGTCTATACTTTTCAATATATATATATATATATATATATATATATATATATATATATATTAAATATGTTTCATTGCATAATATAGACATATTATGTCTATTTATTTTATAATAATCTTTTCTAGTTCCTTAATTAGCTTCTTGATGCTAAGTTGAAATTTATCAAGGAAAGTGCTGTAGTTTTGTTAACCCAACTACTTTTGATCTTCTCAGATAACCTCCTCAGTGTTGTATAGCAAATACAAACTCATATATATATATATATATATATATATATATATATATATATATATATATATATATAAAATGATTAATACAAACAAAATTTGTCACTTAGCTGATTGATGTTATATTCAGCACCTCAATTCCAGAGTATCCTAGACAAACTTTTCCATAATTCTTCAGTCCACTCTTCAGGAACTTTCAGTAATTGACTGCCATTTTTCTAAATTGCATACTAAGTTTGATGTAACACTCTTATTATTGGTGTTAGCTATATATATATTTATTACTTCAAACATTATTTTTAGTGGCTACCCATATTTGAGTAGATGCTCTCTTTATTTTAAACACTATTTTCTTTCATGTACCAGTCTGAATATTCAAGAAATCTGACTAAAGAAAATGTGCCCTCTAGCAAGATTCCCCTCTTCAAGAGGAACTGTCATTTAATTCGATGTGCTTTGACCACTCATTTACAAAAGGGCTTCATAATCAAGCAAGGTTCTATTCATCTTTAAGGCACACTTTACTTGTTCAGATTTCTTTGAAAGTCATAACTGCCCAGTTAGAGGCAGAATCAAGCCATGGGTTGACCTAAGCTTTGGAAGCAAAACTGCATAAAAGGAACTGCTCAGAAGCCATTGATTGTTGTGCAAGCATGAAGTCACAAGTATTTGTGACCAATGTTCTGAGTATACTGACATTGTTCAAAGTGCTGATCATGACGGATTATGCAATCTCTTCCAGAAACTGTAACTAAAGTCTGCTCAGCATAGTTGTAGATAGACTTTGTGGGTGTTGAACAAATACAATTGTGCAGGTGTCTGCAAGAAAAATTGGCTATCTGCCTTAGTAGATGGGTCAGCTCAGAAAATGAAAATAGCAAGCCATTATATATATATATATATCTCCTGAAAAATTTATTTAAGTTGAACTCTCTGGGGAGGAAGTGTGGGTTTGTAAACAGTGACTATTACAGCTAATAATGCAAGACTCTTCAGTAAATCGAATCAAGTTCTCTCAATCATTGTGTGTTTATCTAAAAATAAATATGCTTAAATTCACCTTCGTCCCTGCTGTGCTTAGTGTTAGAATCCCCGACTGATGCCAATTCAGTCGGGTTTCGATCCTAGCTAGAGACAACCAGACGTCTAGCCACACTGATGAGCTGCAATACAGTGAAACAATCTGTCTATGGATGACAATATATATATATATATATATATATATATATATATATATATATATAATGGGCAGATACTTTTTCTTGTAGGTGCATGAGTACCAAATGGCTTTCCCTTTTTCATTAACTATGAAATAATTAGGATATTGAAGAAGCGTAAATATATATATATTTAATTCCATCTATAAAAACATTACTTTAATCTGACAAAGTACTTTTAGATGCTAAAACATGTTACACAGAAATTTTTTCCATTTTGTAATTCAATTAAGCAACATTGTTCTGATGTATAGAAATTTATATATCACATTCTCCAATAACCTTTTTCTAAAAATGTTAGGTTTTGCTATTGATGTTACAGGTTATTCTGGGTCCACCCATGATTTTCAACATTTAGGGTTATTAAAGTGAACCCACTTTTTATTTCTAGTAACAACCTTTCACATAATTGCTTTTTTTTAATGTCTAGCAAAAAGCGAATTTTTCTTTTAATTGGTATCACCCCAAGCAATGCAGTAAAGCCACTAAAACACAAGGGGCTACAGGGTGTGGAAGGATTAAAAACAGAAACATGAATGAGCATGGAGGAGAGAAAAGAGTAATCAGGAGGACAGTAGATAGCAATTGACATTGCCTTTAAATTTTTGCAGTTGGCTGGGAAGCATGGCGTCAGAAGGGAGTTCCACAAGCAGGAAGTGCGAGAAAAGAAACTGTTAGCATAGAAGTTACAGCTACATCTAGCTATCTCAACTGTAAATTGATGAGATCTCGATGGCAGTCTAGTACTGTGCTTAGTGTCTAGGTACCATAGCGAAGAGCTTATCTGAAAAATTACCATGAAAATATTTCTAAAAAAGGCACAGAGAGGCAACCTTACGGCAGTGGGTAAGTGACTGAAGCCAATCCACCAGATCAGGACCAATAATATTGCTGATTCTTCTTTGGATCTTATCAAGGAGCTCAAGGTAAGCAGCAGGGGCAATGGACCATATGTGGCAGCAATATTCTAAGCATGGATAAATGGTAGACTTATAGATTTTGGAGAGAAAAATTATCTCACATGACATAGCAAACTGAACTTCCCAGCAGCTAACCCGGCAATGAAGTCAATATAGTCCTTCCACTTCATGTCAGCTGAGAACATCTGAGATGGTGCAAACGAGTCACTTTCCTGGCGATTAGCATTAGCGATAATGATGGAAGGCATTAAGGGGTCTCTCAGATGATTAATGGGGATAAGTTTAGTTTTGGAGGCATTAAAATTGACAAGCCATCTTTTGCCCCAGTTAATGATGGACTTGAGGTTGCTTTGGATATTGGCTGCCATTTTGACCTTGTTGGACTGATCAGCTTTAGTATTGAGGTAGGAGTAAATGGTAGTGCCATCAGTGTAGATGCCAAGTTAAGAGCTGATGTCATCTGGAAGGTTGTTAATAAAGATTAAAAACAGCATAGGACCAAGGATGAAGCTATGAGGGACACCTGCATTAATACGAAAGGATGTAGACAAGTGGCCATTCAGGACAACTTCCATTTCTCGATTTGGTAGTTTTGTTGTTACTTACATTTTATTAAACAGCAAGGTCATGCATGTGAATGCTGGAATCTTTTTGGCGAAGGGGAAGATAGTCTGAAACTAAGAATTCATTGCTATCTATGGAAGAATTCAGGTTGGTTTCTGAAAGGGCAAAGATATTTGGCGACCATTCCAGGAGAAAAGATTCTACACTACAGAAATTGGAACAGATACTACAAATATTGGAGAAAGAAAAGTGGGGTGGGGGTATAAGTAGTTTAGTTGTATTTCTTTTTGTTGTGATTCCCATGAGATTTGCTTTGAGATTTGTTTTGAGGAGAGAGAAAAAAGACCACCATAATTTTCACTATCTATCATCAATGGCAATACGAACCAGCCAATGCATAGATGAGAACAGAGCATAATGTGGCCTCAGGGTTGCCCACTGGAAATATATGCAGAGACACCTACCTATGCTCAACATGGCACGACAAATACCCTGATATTATGTGACTGTTGATCAGAGCAGCCCTTCTACGCACTACCAAAGAGTTTGGACTTCTAATGACCAGTCAAAAGTAGCACCAAGAAAACTGCCAACCTGGTACCCTCACAATGAAAAGTCACAGCTACTGGTTAGTCTGTTCATGTAACAATGGAAGAACCCCTACTCCTGTTCAATAGACATGGAAGGCATGTAGGCCAGATGATAGTTAACCTTATCTACTCCTATTAATCTGTAAAAAAAATGCATATAAAATGTGACAGAATTCATATTAAGTTATGATTTAGTATATAAGTTCTGATATCTACTACCAACTAAAAAAACAGGATGGTAAATCATAGTTCACTCTTGTTGCTTCAATTTTTCAGGATTAATAAGCAACAGTAGGTACTTACATTCTAAGTTAAGCAAGTTGTTGGGGGAGATATTGAACTAAATATTTTGATAATTAATAGCAAAGGGGAGAACAATATACACAACAGAAGGAAGGATAGGTGAAAACATCAGAAACAACAAAAAAAATTTAAAAATATAAAATTAAAAAAAATATTAACATAGGCATTTAAACATTTAAAACAACAAGATGGCATAAGGCACTGTAACTTACTTACAAGGGACTCTACAAGTGCTTCATTTCAATCTTTAAATTTAACTTTATCCTTTTTTTCTTTTTATGGACAGGGCAAGCAGACTTATTTTCAATGGTGGTTTGGTGAAAATTAAGATGACTTTGAAATAGATCTTGGGTTTCCATGGCCAAATTCTCTGGCTTCAGATGGGTGGTGGAGGAGGTAGGTGGGGTGGAGTTTCCAAAACTCCTCATTTGCTAGAGAAGGTGATGATACCAGGGTCAAGTATCTTTTTACCAGAGTAGTGGGTGAAGGTTCTTTCAGTTGGTGGTCTAGCATTCCTATTTTTGGGAGGGGGGACCTTTACCAAAGAATTTATTAGAGTCAAACACCAGTCACCAAAAATAATAAGTCATCCACAAATGAATGGCAATTTTAAAATAATATATATATATATATATTATTTTAAAATTGCCAGTTTGTCTGACGATCACAAATGCATGAAACCCAAGGTCACAAACTCACATCAATCCAACCAAATATGTTAGCTCTATCTCTGATATTGAGCGCTTTCTAATAAGTACCGCACATATAATATATAGATAATTATATATATATATATATATATATATATATATATATATATATATATATATATATTTATTTATTCATATATACACACTTTATATATATATATATATATATATATATATATATATATATATACACACACACACACACACATGTATACATATATATATACAAATACATAATTTAATGAAGAAAATTAAAACCCAGGTTACATCGTTCTGATCGGTGTGGGGCAACTAAACAGTTTCATAATTAATAGCAGTGGAGAGAACAATATACACAACAGAAGGAAGGACAGGTGAAAACATCAGAAACAACAAAAAAATAAGTAGTAATAATTTGGGAATACTTAAGTTGACTGGTCCACTTGTAAAAAATAGGGGAAAATTTTGGGGGAAATAATTTTGCAGGTCAGCATTTTTTAGACTTTTCCTGATGTCAGTTTATCAGAAAAGAAACAATTTTTATAATATTCTTTAAAAAGAAAAACATTAACAAGAAGAGTTGAAATTAATGCACACAAGTTTTCACAGCTCTAGCATCATTCCTTCATTGTCAGCCTGTGAAATTTACAACTCTCCCTACTCAATTTAAACTACTCAATCTGTCATGTGAGTATCAAATTTTCCAAGTCCTCTTTCCTTGTTATATGCTAATCATCAAATTGCAGTGAACAAAGCTTCACTAGCACTTTAAATGTTCATCTGTTTTTCTTTATAGTTACTAACTTTTAAAAATCCTGCAGAAAGCTGTAGAGTACTATGGCCAAAATGTTAAGATGATAACAAATCCAACAAATTATTATGTCATTCATTATTCCAATTTATATATCCAGAAAATGAACATGGTTTAAAAATCTGTGAAATGAGATTCTTTTTTACAATAGATTTTTCTTCTTCGTCTATATGCTGTCTCCCTTTAGAACATTGGCATTCATGGCTCTCCACAATTTCCTGTCCTTTGCAGTTCTTAATATATTTTGTCTTTTTGTTATTTCTCCTAAACATTGTTTCACCATTCATTTACTCAAGCTTGCTAGGTAAGTTATACATAGTTTTACTCGGCCTCTATTACCTTCAACCGATCCTGTGAGTATCAAATTTTCTGTGCCCTCTTTTATCATTATATGCCCTACAACTTTCAACTTTCTCTTTCTGATGTTAAGTATAAGTGTCATTTTTGTTTCCATTTTCTCTAGAACTTTGTTGTTGCTCACATGTTTGGTACATGGTATCCTCAGCATCCTTCTATAGAACCATATATTTGTTGCTTTAAGCCTCATCTTCATCTGTGAAGAGATTGTTCAGCATTTACTGCCATATAGGATGACTGATATTACATAACAATTTGGTACTCTTTTCTTTGTTTCTAATAAAATATTTCTGTTTCTTGATACTTTGCTTAGCTTTTGGAAGGCAACTTTTGCTATCCCAGTGCACCTTTGGATTTCAGTGTCTCAATTTCTATTAAAACACTTCCCTGATATTTAAATTTTTGTACTTGTTTGATTTTGGTACCTCCAATTTGTAATTTGTATGTTACGCTTTTCCATTTGCTAACAACCATGTATTCTAATGAAATTTTTCTGTTTCTTAATACTGTGCTGAGCTTTTAGAAATCATCTTTTGCTATCCCAGTATGTCTTCAGATTTCAGCGTTGCACTTTCTGTCCTCTGTTAAAACACTTCTCACTGGCACTTAAAGAATGATTGCTAAGAAAGACATAAGAGAGACAGGCAGGTACAAGGAAAGCAAAGACAGTGGTCCAAATTCTGATCAATATCTTATACCATAATTTAAGCCACAATTATGAAATTAGCTTTGGCTGCTTCATGTTAGAGCATGTCCTGACAAAAAGTCGAATGTCTGGAAAAATAATTTTCAAATTATCATTAGCATAGAAGAGAAGAAGAAAGTAAAAAAGAAAACAGACCATCGTTTCATCTGCCGAGCATAAAACTTAGCATTGTATGCATACAATGTACAAAGGAGGACAAGTACTGTAGTTCAGTTAGTAAAGATGTTGTTTTCTTGTTTTTGTCTTTCACCCCAAACAAGGCAATGAAGCCACTAAGATGCAAGGAGTTACTAAGTTTTAGGGAGCATGTAAACAAAAATAAAAATACTATTAAAGAGAGAGAATAATAAAAGAACAAGAATTAAGAACACATAAAATAACAATTGACATTAGATTTAAATTTTTGAAGATTAAAGTTTACTGGGAAGCTAGAAACCAGAAGAGTCCACAAGTGAGAAGTGCAATAGAAGAAACTGTTAGCATAGAACTTACAGTTGCATCTAGCCGTTTTTTACTGTAAAAAGATGAAATCTTATTGAAAATCTAGTAAATTCATAAAGTCTAGGTACCATAGATGAAAGTTCATCAGAAAAATTACCATGAAAGTATTTATAGAAAAGGCACAGGGAAGTTACATTATGGTGATAGGAAAGTGACTGAAGCCAGGATGCCAAATCAGGACCAATAACATTGTAGATTCTTTTTTGGATTTTATCAAGAATCTCTAAATGTATAGAAGGAGCACCAGGCCAGATGTGGCAGCAATATTCTAAGTATTGGAGAATGGTAGACTTATAAATGTGTAAAATAGATTCTAGAGAGAAAAATTGTCTCGCATAACACAGTGAACCAACTTTCTGAGCAGCAGACCTAAGAATTGATTTAATATAATCTTTTCACTTCATTTTGGAAAATGTTCTTGAAACAACTTATTTTCTATCACAGAAGTGATCACAAATGTTTTGAAGAAAATCCATGTTACATGTATCGACTGGAATTGGTAATACAGATTTAAATGCAACCATGTTCATCAGATATAAATTTTTATAGTGTTTTTTAATAGGAAATTATTAAGAAATACCTCTATACTTTTTATTCTTTTTTTTTTTACAATGATGTTTACTGTGTACAAAGCCCAAGAGCCATTCAAGGTAGAGAGTGACAGAGTAAGAGGCACAGTTTATGGAGATATTTGGGGAAGAAGGGTTAACTCTAGACTTAAACAAGTTAAGATTGTAGTAATCAGGGAAGCATCCTCTTGAAAGTCAGTTCCACAAAGCAGTAGTTTGTGGAAAGAAGCTGCTTACCAATGGAATACGAAGGGAATAAAGGGGATTCACTAGAATGTGTATAGTGTGACAGGTCTTAGTTGTAAAGTTTAGAATTGGTGCAATGTAGTTCGTCTGAGCACTTTCAATGGAAATAGCTTTAGAGAAGTGAGAGACTTGGAACATTTTGCCTGTGCAGCAGGTGTTGTAGGATGGGAAATAATTTGTCACCCACAAGGATGTGGAGATGCTTTTGGATTCTATTGAGACTGGAAAGTGAAGACTGGGTATTCACTGACTTATTAAACTACCGGCTTTGTATGATTGTTACTGAGCTGAGAACATAGAATCAATGTTTCAGTAATTGTTGTTATTAAAAATTAAGTTTATATTCATAATTAAAAGAAAGAACACTTAGCAAACTTGGACCTTCATACCCACACCACTCCCCCCCACCCCAAAACAATGAGTGTCAAAAGGACAGTTTTTCCCTTGCCACCCCTATTATTTTAACTACCTTCATTCCTTGACAACATTTATTGTTTTAAAAAATGATGATTAGAATTGTAAAAAAAATCTAAACATATGAAAGTCTGTCCTGGGTATGATGATAAACTACATCTGGCAGCAAGGCTGGGAGATGTAGATTGGGAGATTGAAAGTTAATTGCTGTTATTCCCAGGTCTACCCTAACCCTGGGTGGTACCACCTGTTAGGGTCCCCACTATGGGCAAATAGTGAACATCCAAACACAAACAAAACACTATGAAAGTATAAAAATATATTTTCATAGTAAGAATACCATCAATACAATTTTGTATATATATATATATATATATATATAAAAATACCTACAATACCTAATTATAGTATTATTACCAACATGAAAGAGTACTTTTATGACATATCCTACAATATATATATATCCTACAATTTCTTACATCAAAATTCCAAAATATAACTTCAACAAAACACACATATCACCACTTCTAGTAATTATATCCACACAAACATATATTTGCACAAAAGCTGAGGATCATTTACCATGTATTCAACTGTGAAAGCAGAATAACATATATCATATTTTTATTACTTCTAAGTTCACAAGAAAATTAAATTTTGGTATTAAATGACCCATAAAGGAGTTGATATACCATTAAACAAGCAAGCAAACACATGAAAGTGAATTTATACATTTTCTTTGCTCTTGAGAATTAACATTATATACAAATAATTTTTATTTCATGTTGTATTTCAAATATCTTAAATGTTTTTGAAATAATTACGTATAGATTATTTTATTAAGAGAAATCACTTTAAAGTTTCCGGAAAATGCTTGGCCTACTTTTGTATGAAGTAGAATAAAAGTTGTGTTTGCCTATTTTGTGCTTGTGTTAAGAATTGTCAGCAATCTTGAAGTTCTGAGATTATCAATGCTGCAATGAAAAAGAGTAGTCATGTCATGTTATGGAAAAGAAGTAAAATGAGTTAAAAGAATAACAATGAATAGGTTTATTGCCTTTTTAATAAGGTGACAGGGTATCATGTTCATTCGTAGGTCAATCAGTCTATCATGGAGGAGTTGGCAAGTGTTCAACTAGAGGACAGCACAACAAGATAAAGTTGAGAATCAGTGCAACCCACCCAATGAAAAGAATTAGATGAAATAAATTACAGACCTTGGTGTTTGAGTTTGGTGAGAAAAAAGACTGGTTGAGATGCATGTTTGTAAAAATTAACTGCTGTCCACGGCCAGATTACCCTTGAGGCTACAGGCTTTATAAAGCTGTAGAGATAATATTATTATTATAAATAAATAAAAATAAAATATAAAACAATAATGTTAATAATGAAAATTATAGATAAAATAAAACAATAACCTAAAAACATTGTATAAGATAAATTAAATAAAAATTAAAAATAATAAAAACTCTCCCAGCATGCAATAAAAACTGTGCCTGCCTGAAATACAGACATCTTGCCAAAAGACATTAAATTCAATCTCTTCACCACAAACCTTGGTACAAGCAACATGTGTCCAACTTCTCTCTGTGATATGGCTTGTAATACTACTGACTAAATTTCTATGTTTTATCATATGTGCCATATAATTGCAGCCTAAAAAATACACACACCAATACACACAAAAATATAAAAAAATTGTATGAAAGTAACATACAATTTACTATGCTTTCCTGTTATATGTGTACATTTTACTTCCTGTCAAGTATGCTTTTATCTCTGTGAACACAAAGCTAATTTGTGCTGCTGAAATGTGAGTAAACCCCCACAAAGCAATGGTTTTAATTTTCTAGATGTTATAACTTCTAAATAGTTTCATAAACTGAAATGATATCAATACGACAAACTCATATTTATTTAACTTAAAAGGAAGCAAGCAAGGAAAAGAATGTTTTAGTTTGTGTCATGGTTTTCCTAATAGATAACATGTTTGTTTTTAGTTCAGAATGTTTAAATCTTAGAAATTTTTATAAAGCAGTGATTTTAATTTTCTAGATGTTATAACTTCTAAATAGTTTCATAAACTGAAATGATATCAATACAACAAACTCATATTTATTTTGATTGTTTTATTGTTATAATGCTGGTTTTACTACAGTTGTGTTGGAATATAGACTAATGTGATTTGCAATGAATAGTAAAATAATGGTATTTCTTAAGGAATATTTTTATTGGCAAACAAAAGATAGCTATTCTAGTTTATTTAAAGAATTTGCTATAAGTTTGCTTCAAGCTATATAAATGTTGCTAAAATATAACAAGATGGATGCAGGTGAGCTAAAGGATGGCATCATCTCATAATTTTATTAGCCTAATGGCTATAAAAGTCATAATCTGGTTCTGCCACTGTTGATCAATTTTGGTATCCTTTTGGCAAAATCTACTTGTTTAGAATATATAGGACATATTTATATATTTATACTGAAATCTAATTGGCTGAAGTGAATTTTCTTTTTTATAACCACCTTTCTTGGTAGACAATGGATTAACATTGAAGTAATTGCTCTAGATGTTGTTCAAAAGTAAGTAGTTGGTATCAGCCAGACAACAGTTTGTATAAGGAAGTTAGCATTCATCTGCCTTAAGGAGATGTCACTCCTTGATTTGGAATCAGAGTTGTTGGTATCCTTGACTAGCTATCTGTTCTGCAATTCATAGTTGAACGAAAAACCACTCAAACCTGCTAAGTATGCTTTAATAAATGAAACAATTTCCTTCTTTTTATTTTTATGATGTCTGATGCCAATCCCTAAATCAGGACATACTCCATTATCACAAAATCATACTTAAGTGTAACCATTCATTGGAATAAGTCAGTAAAGTCAGTTCCACTCTATTAATCAGTGGCACATTCTTTTTTGATTTTTTATCATTTATTTGTTTATTTTGTTTCTTATGGTGGGGATTTTCACATGTTGGTGAATCTTCTGAGCTCTTAGGCATCAGATATTTATCGATCGTATTTCAGAAATATTATAGATTTCTAACATGTGCAGGCCATTTTTTAGATTTTTCTTTCTAATTAGTTACTAAATGAAACCATTTATTTTTATTTCAAGATCTGTCAAAAGACAGATGAGCTTCTTATAGGAACCAACAGTCAACATGCATATATATATATAAATATATATATTATAAAATGGACAAAGTCCGACAATTATTTTAAGACATTTTTATGTTTATGCATTCTTTTTATAGATACAAATATTTAAGTAAATGCTCTGTTTTATAATAAACATTATTAAACAACATTTACCAGCCTGAATGTCCAAGAAATTTTCATAGAAAATTTTCATCTTCCAACAGGAATCGAACCTGTATACTATACAGAACTGTCATATATATATATATATATATATATATATATATATATATATATATATATATATATATATATATATATATAGCGATCGTAAATTGTCGCCATTTTATATTTTTAATTTTGTGTATGTCAGTTGTTTGTTTTTGATTTTGTTGATTGCACAGTACAGTAGAGTATTTTGACACCATCTGTGAGAGAAAGAGCACCATGATGCAATTCACTCTGCCAGAAATTTGGAAACAGCATGCTGTACTGCTTGGCATTCACACCCAAAAGCTCCAATATGAACATTTCAAAGTATTTGGATGTCAATCTAAAGACAGTGCATGGTGATGTTATGCCTCTATTCATTTTCCTACAGGGCTTCAAACTCAACAACAGAAGGCTACATCAAGTGCCTTGAGGAGGTAGTGCTGCCCTGGGACAAAAGGGTGGCTGCTGGAAGACTCTATGCCTGCAACAAAACTCAGCACCATGCCATTAAAGCAGGAGAATTATGTCAACCAAGTCTAAAAGGTGGGAGGAGTGATAAATTCATGCTTTTCCATCGGCATTAGTGCAAAGTGAATACATACAATCTTTGTCAGAATTTGAACTTTGTTTAACATTTCCATTTTCAGTGTTGTTAACTATTAGGCCACCCACACCTACAGAGTGCATGAGGATCATCTTCTAGTAATAAAACTTTTTGAGGTTGGTCATTTAGTCTATATATATAGTGGAAACTTCCTCTAAATATTATATGTCTTAGTTTAATGGAGTTTCGTTTGTCCTTATTTTGAAAATACTGATATGTTTATCTTGAAGTTTTATTATAGTTTTCATATAGAATTTCCACAACATTAAACCAATATTTTTTTCTGTATTTCTATTATATGGGTTATATCATTATTGCTGAGCTCACAAAGTCTGCATAGACATATGAAGTCTAAATTTAAAATCTTTTTTTAAATGTAGTACTCAGTTGTGTTAGTAAAAATATTGTAATCATGACTAAATAACTGTTACCATTGAAATTTATGAAAAACGAGTGAATACTGTCTTAGTGAAAAAAAAGAAAAATCCATATAAAATTGTACAAGCTGCTCTCAAGTTCACCTCAGATCTCAAGTAGAACTTATATATACAATCCATTGCTGAAGATTCTGGAAAAATGGTTGGTTCCTTATTCCATTCCAGTCTGGCCCTATCTTTACAAAAGCCACATCAGACCAAAAATTGAGTATTGCTGTAATATCTGGGCTGGAACTGCTGAGTTCTTGCTTTCCAGCCTTCATAGAGTCCAAAAGTGTTTACACAGCATTGTGAATGATGAATTATTTTTAGCCCTATAGACAAAAATGTTGCATGTCTGATTATATTTTATTGCAATTTCTATGAAAAATGTTCAGACAAGCTACATTCCTTGCTTCCAACAGTTTGGACATTTATAGTTAGGATACATGTACGCAGGTTTGAATTGTCCTTATTCTTTTTGTATTCCATTAGTAAAGAAGAAGTTTGTGAGAATGGTTACTTTGTGGAACAGACTCCTGAGAGAATGCTTTTCAGATCACTATAATCTTAAACTCTTTTAGGCTCAACCATTATCTATCCTACATGTCCTCATAATCCGCACTTACTTCCGCCTCTTACATTTATGCAACAACCTCACGCAGTAACCATCTACCTTGAATGGCAATTTGGCTTTGTATTTGGTGAATAATCACTAGGGATTCTAAAAAATATGAAATTTAAAGCAACTTAAATTACCTTGAAAGAATGAGTTTTAACTAAATAAAGAATATGTTTTAGACTAAATAAAGAATGAGTTTTAGACTAAATAAAGAATGAGTTTTAGACTAAATAAAGAATGAGTTTTAGACTAAATAAAGAATATGTTTTAGACTAAATAAAAAATGTTTTAGACTAAATAAGGAATAAGTTTTAGACTAAATAAAGAATATGTTTTAGACTAAATAAAGAATATGTTTTAGACTAAATCAAGGATACTGATTCTGAATCTATACTCAGAATTATTGTAACACATCAGTGTGTACAAGGGACTTATCTTATATTAATTACACTGGATAACAAAAAGAACTCTTTGTCTATTTCAGGACAAATGATGCTGTACTAGACTAAATCAATACACAAATTTCAAATCACTTCTCAGAATTGTCCTACCACATCATTTTTTGAGATATTCAATTAAAATTTTTATGTTCAATGTAATATTAATTAGTAACAGGTCAATAATAACTTCACAACTATGCTAATTTAATAAAAAAAACAACAACAGGCTAACAGCATATAAAATAATGCAATGAGAAATGTCTCATAAAATACACTTCTTACATCTTCATCTTGATTTTTTTTCCAACAGATCTGGGAGCCACAAATAAAGAATATAATGATTGGCTGTTCCAGGATATATATGAAATAGAATCATGGTATCAAGGCTAAACAGAATGGGTGATACAATGGGAGACCAGCTCAACCCATGAGTGTAAACATCTCAAAGATTTCTTAAGAAATAAAATAAATAATTTTGTATTTTTTCAGTTATTTTTTATCATCATCTAAATTCTCAAACATGTACTTCACATATTTATTTTCACTTTAAACATTATTTTTAGTGGATAGACACTCTTTTTATTTATTAAAGAGTATATTTATTTATTTTTGTCTACCAGTCAGAATATTTGAGAAATCTTATTAAAGAAAAATATGTGCTCTCTGTCAGGTTTCGAACCTACATCCCCCTCGGTAGAGAGAATCGTCATTAGATCTGACAGGCTCTAACTCACTCGACCACAAAGAACCTTTACTGCCCCAGAAAAGCTGGATAGTACCTTTAAGTGAAATCCTTCATGTCATATTCACAAAAAAAAATAACATTTAAAATGATAAAATCTGTCAGATTAATAAATTAAAAAAATCCATTACTTCTTCAGAAATTGCTTTGTTTACGTTTGGACACAAAACTGAGTAGATATGAAATTTCGAGAATCTATCACTAGAGGGATTTCACTTAAAGGCACTATTCAGTCTTGCTTGATCAGTAAAAGAACTTCATGGCCGAGTCAGTTAAAGCTGGTTCTAATGATGGTTCCCTCAGCCCAGGGTGACGCAAGTTCAAATCCTTCTGGAGAATGCATATTTTTCTTTAATAAGATTTCTCAAATATTTAGGCAGGTATAAATAAATATACTGTTTAATATATAAACAGAGCATCTACTCAAATATGAATATCCACTAAAAATAACGTTTAAAGTGATAAAATCTGTCAGAATAATAAATAAAAAATCCATTACATCTTTAGAAATTATATATTTACTAATGTACTATTGATCTATCTTGAACATTTATCTAGAATTTATGTAAACTACAAATAAACTATTAATATCATATTTACCTTGAAAATAAATATATTATGTACAAATTTTAAAAAAATATTCTAGAACAATTTTGAACACAGATTTAGAATCAACAAGCTTAATTCTGCCTAGTACAGCAGTCTGTCTAATGAACAGGTAAAGTTTTTATTTTTTATTGCTAAGTGTTCTTTTATCTAAGGGAAGTAACTGTTCAAATTTTCTAATTTCTAACTCAGGTACGTGTTTTTTCACATTTTTTAAGTATTCATTAATAAGTGAACTTCATTTGAAAGGATTACAGGACACATATATTTATCAGTTCGATAAGGTCAAATTGACAGCTGATCTAAAAAATTACCTACAGTCTGCTGTTAACTGGGACAAGGAACTTTTTTTTAATTTTAATGCCTCCAAAATGAAACCTCTCTATTAATCATCTGAGAGACTCATTTCTGCATTCCATCAGTATGGTTGATGCTAACCAACAGGAGAGTGATTTGTTGCGCCCTCTTGGGCAAACATTCTCAGTTGACATGAAGTGGAAAGACTATATTGAATTAATTGCTAGGTCTGCTGCAAAGAAAGTTATTTCACTGTATCGTGCTAGACAATTTTTCTCCCCAGAATCAAGCTTATATATAAGTCTACCATTCGCTCATGTTTTGAATATTTCTGACACTTATGGTCCAGTGCTCCTGCTATAGTTAGAGATTCTTGATAAAATTCCAAGAAGAATCCAAACACTATTGGTTCTGACCTGGCATCTTAGCTTCTGTTACTTTCACATTTCTATAATGTAGCTTCTATGGCTTTTCTATAAATACTTTTATGGTAATTGTTCTAATGAACTTTCTGCTATGGTACCTAGAGTTTATGAATTTAAGTGCTATTCTAGATTGGCAACAAGGTCTCATCAATTGTTAGTTGCATTGGCGAAATACAACTGTAAATTCTATGCTAACAGTTTCTTCTCTCACACTTCTCTCTTGTAGAACTCTCTTCTGGCTTCATACATTCCAGACAACTTTGATCTTCAAAAATTTAAGTGCAATGTCAATCGTTATCTACTCTTTTGATTCCTCTTCTTTTATTGTTCTCACTCTTTAATAATGTTTCTCTTTTTCTTATTCTTTCAGATTCATGACTCCATATGTCTTAGTGGCTTTACTGCCTTGCTTGGGATGAAATGATTAAAAAAAAGAAAATCACCAAGTGTGAACACTTTAGTGGTTCAAAAATTATTTTTTAGTGTGTGGAGAAATTTTAAAAATACATATAAATTAATATTTTGTAAAAATTAGATAATTAAACAGATTCAACTTATAGAAAAGACATTATTAGAACATATTCTGTTAATTAATCAGTTTCAGACAAACTCAAAACATCTTTGTAAGGAAAATTATTGATACAATATAATATCCTGAGTGTTTTGTGCTAAAAATGAGTAATATTTGTTTCAAGTCAGATTAAATAAACTTTAAATTTGCTAATTTTTCTCAAATAATATATTTTATTTTTAATTAATATTTAATTTTCCTCAAAATATATATTTTATTTTTACAAGGTTTTTAAAACTGAGAACTAATTTGTTGATTTTACTGAAAAAAGAAAAATGAAAATAGATTCCAAATAATATAATTTGAAATACACCAGAATATGTTGTTTACTGGAAATAGTAAATTTAATCCTTTAGCTTTCAATTAAAGCTAAAATGAAAGCTTCAAGAAAGCCTTTTCTTTTTAAAAAACAATATTAAACCTTAGATATCATGAATTAGTAAAGTTACTGAGTGAATACCAACTTCAAATATAATTGAATTAACTTATAATTTATGGAAAAAGACAAAACTTTGTGCAATATTAATTTTAATAGTTTCATCTTTTATGCATGTATAGTTATTGAGTTTTTTTAGAAATTTTATAGTCATTAAGTAACACACTTTCAAACTGAGCCAGGCATTTTTCTGTTAAATATTTCTGTGCATTTTTTGACTGCTATGACATCTACACATGAGGTATAAATAAAAAAGACAATGTATCAAATAGTCACTCAGTCCAAGTGAGAATCTGGGTTGGGTTGACAGCTGGAGGTAAAAGTCTAAATCAAAGTCAATAAAAAAAAATTCCTGTCTAAAGTCTATTCTCTCTCATACAAAAAATAATAAGAAATTGAACTAAAAAAAAAATTTTAAACATTTTTTATAAATTACTGTAACTATTTCTGGAATATAAAACTTTTGGACTTACACTTTATCTGCTTCCTTTTTCTTTTCTTTTTGGATGAATTGAATATTTTTACGAGTGTAGAGGTCTGTTAGTTAGTGTGACCTCTTGAATTTATATTTAATGCAAAATACCACAAAATATGAAACAATAAGAAGGAACAGAAAATGTTTTTTATAACAAGAACAAATATTTGTATTTATATATGTCAATGATATACAAGCATAATTAATAGGAGTTACTTGCTGCTCAAATATTCACTGTGAGAGTTAAAAGAGTGAATGTGCATATACGTGTTGATGCTTGTAATGTTCGTAATGTTTGTAATTAAGTTTTTTACATATGTGTATGTGTGCATGTGTGAATGTTTTCATAGTGTTCACCCAAAAGAGGGTCAAAACGTGATTTCTTAAACAGCTACATTTTTGTAAGCAAGACAAATCAAAAAGAAGGAAGAATGAACTTGTGTCTGGTATTTATAATCAACATAATCACAGGATTTTAATATTAACTAATCAATGAGAAGTGAGTAAAATATCATGGCTCTGTGATCCACTTTTTGCACAGATTTGCACAAAATTTGATGTTCCTAGAAAAGTAGTAGCAGGATGCTATACAAGGTCAAATTTTTATCCCCCTTAGCCTTCCACAATTTAATAATTCTTATTTCATTTTACACACCAGCCTTCAATTAATGTTCTTCATTATAATATGCTCTAAGAGATAATTTTAATCTTTTGTTTTCTATATAATAAAAAAGAAGTTGTGCATAAAGTTTTATGAAATCAAAAATATAATTCAAATAATTTTTGGATTTTCTTGCTTAAAAATATTATACAGAATATTTCTTGAAGTGAAAGTAACATTTATAAATTATATTAATTTCTAAAATCTGACTTAGAATTAAAATTACATGTCAAAGTAATGAAAAAAAGCATATGCAGATAAATAAAAAAAAATAAGTGCAAATGAAGAGACCTTTTCCCAGGCAACTATACACTGTGATAGAAAAAGGTTAAAAAATTCAAATGTCATTGAAATTATGGAGGGTTTCTTCAGTCAGTGTAGGCCTGTTTGAGGCTTAAGGTTAATCACAGTAGCAGAAAGATTGTTCTAAATAGAGATTCACTATGAGACAATCAACCATAAAGAGGAAGGTAAACCTGCTGATACCAGGAATTTGATAAAGGCTAAACACTTTCTAAGAATGGTAGAAAAATTATTTTTGAAACAGAATAAGATTTATATGAAACATTTCCAGTTAAATATTTATAACACAACCTTTTCCAGTTTGATTCCCAGCAATTAAACTGTGGAAGGTTGAGATGTTGAAAATGTCTAACTCATCCTCAAAGAGAAAAGAAAAAGAAAAGAAGAAAAAAAGAAAAAGTGTAAATCCAACATTTTTATATTCCAGAAATTGTTGAGATGATTTATAAAAAATGCTTTTTTTTTTTGGTTTAGTCCAGTTTCTTCTTATGAAGAGATTTTTCACACAACAGGGAATAGACTTGACATGGGAAGGTTTTTTTAATGAATTCAACTCAGACTGTTACATCTGGTTGCTACTCATGTTATCAAACAGACTGCTTGGAATCTGACTCCCTTCTTGATATGTCGTCCTTTTATTTTTACCCCATGTGCAGAATTAGTAGACACAAAATGCACACAAATATTTAATAGAAAAATGCTTGGCTCAATTTGAAAGTGTTACACATGAAGAATATAACATTTCTAATAACTTATTAACTATACATGTATAAAAGTTGAAACTTTGTAGATTAATAATTTGATGTGTGTTTTAAATCCTGTGTAATTTTCATTTTTCTCTGTAAATTATATGTAGATTAATTTGGTATCCATTTGATATCATATCTTAATGGTAATTTTTAATTAAAAATGTTTTTATTTTGTCTAAAACTGATTAATTTTTAGAATTATGTTCTCATTACATGTTTGATATAATTTGAGTCTGTCCAATTTATTCAATTTACCAATTTTAATTTTAACAGACTTTTAACATTTTTTTCATTAAACTTTACTAAATAAAGTTTTTAGAAAAAGTTTCAAAGTTCTAGTGATAAAACATTTTGTGAAACATGTTCACTGAAAAGAGAATAATGATAAGAGCTATTAATTATAATTATAAGTTCAAATGACACTGAAGTAATTGGAGAAAAACAGTTTGCATGATATTTGAATCGATGTTGAAATTCAGGAGGAAAGCAGATGCAACCTGTATGGCAGTTGACAAGAGAAAATCTGTTTATTTATAGGTGTTTAGAAGCTTAAAGAAGAGATTTTTTACTTTGGGTAGAAGATTTATTGGTTTAAATACTTTTTTAATTTATTTTATTTTTCAGCTACAAGCTATTCATGAGCCACTTGTTCAGGTGTATGTTTGTTCATTTAGCATCTTGATCACTACAAAGCAAAGACAATTTGTAATTCACAAGAAAAAAATTCTTGATTTTGAATTCATGTAAAAAATAGTATCTTTATGCCAAAAATTTATAAAATCTACTATAGCTAAATTAGTTTACTAATTAAAGAAAATTAAACACCCAAAAAGAAGACTCTTTGACAGTTTTTAATAAATGACCAATTTATTCTTTGTATAAAGAAACTAGTTTGCCTATACCACCAAAAAAGGATAGCAATATTTAAACTTTTGGCAAACTTGGACATTTGTGCATGCAAAAAAAAAAACTGAATGTCACAGGGATGTTTTTTTTTTCCATTGACACCACTACTATTTTGAGTACTGTTATAGACAAGCGTATGGTTGCAAGAAAGAAATACGACAACAGCAGAAATAGATTTATGTGATTGATTTCAACAGGAACTGTGGGTTTGGGACAGCTACCTTGGGGTAAAGTTCATAAGCCGGCTTCGAATCTGGGTTGATCTCTCATAGTAGTTCACACTGGTTGGTGCTGGCACTCCCCCTGCTGACTGCTGCTGACTGCTCAACCTGACCGTGACAGGTCTCTTCCCTGGCCTCCTGTTGACTGCTGTTGTACTTCCGTGTGACCCCTTTTATAGTGTTTTTTTATGGCTTAACAGGCTCGAAAAATGATGCGAGTATAATTAGGAGGGAAGCATTTTTATTGGTCGAAAAATAGAAACACTTTAAAATATTATTTTATTTTTTGACCAGAACTCGTGTGTCGGGAACATGCGTAAATGAAGATAATGGTCATTTTGTGATGGGGCCTTGTCCTGTTCACATCTGGCTCTCGCTCTTGAGTATGTTAGTTTATTTCCCTGTAAATCAGCCGAGATATGTCTTATTTTATTTTATAACATTACCTTCACTCCTGAACAATGTTTATTATTGTAAAAAGCAATGATTTAAATTTTAATAAAGCCTAAACATGTGGTGGAATTGAATTTATACATTTGCTTTTCTCTTGAAAATTTATAAAAATAATAAACACTATTTATTCATTAGATTGCTTATTGACATTATTGTTAAAACATTGGTTAATTGCCAATTGATTTAAGCTTTATAAAATGATACATAATGAGGATTTCTTTGTCGTTGGTTCACATATTTTAATAATTTAGTAAATGTTTGTAAATTTATGAATAAAAAATTGTTTTCATATATATTTCTTTATAACTTAGTAAATAATAAATATTGCATTGCATTAGTTTTAATACAAATGTACTAGTTTTTAGAAGGTTGCAAATATAAAATTATTCTTGTAAATAAACATTCTAATAAATAAGTAGTTTAATATTTTTGTTGTAAATTCTCAAAAATCAAGATAAGATGTATATTTTATTATATTTTATTATACTTGAGTTGACTGGATATGTTTATACTTGAATCTGTAGGTAAACATTGGTCATGTTTATACTTGAGTTTATAGGTAAACATTGCTTGTGTTTATACTTGAGTCTATAGGTAAACATTGCTTGTGTTTATACTTGAGTCTATAGGTAAACATTGCTTGTGTTTATACTTGAGTCTATAGGTAAACATTGGCTATGTTTATACTTATGTTCATTGATAAAAGGTTTACAGCCACATCATGTTGAAACACCAATTCACGTATAATCACCGAAGTTAAGTAATGTCAAGCCTGGTCAAACTTACTTGCTGTAATCTTGGATGTGCAAGTGGTGTAATGAATAATGGCTCAGAATTGTTAATTGGAGAGCTGGGTTTCAATTCTCATTGGTTCATTATATTCACTTATATGCAAATACTTTTGGGATAGTATGAATCCACCTTTTCTTCATCACTATGGGTTAATTACTAAGACTTGTATCACTAAACCATTATTATAAATGGTGTTCCAATAACTTGGACTGATTTTAAATGGGAATTAAGTTTAAGCGTCTAATGACTTTTCTTTTTCTTTCAGATTTGGCAGACATTTGGGTGACATTATTTTTCACGCATAATTGCCATGACTTAAATGACATGATCCAATAGAGAAATAAATAAATTTTCACCAATAACACTGATTTATTTACTGCAGATTTTGATCCGTCTTAATGAAACACCCTTATATATAATCCGTCTTAATGAAACACCCTTTATATATATAAAAAAATTTCTTACAATCTAAAAATATTTTCTGGCTTTAAATAGATTGCTAAGGGTTGATAAGCCATAGAAAATGAATGAATGAATCAATTACTGGTAAATATTGCATTTTAATTGGTCATTTTATACTAGAGTCTGCAAACAAACAACTGATAGCTGGGCACTTTTTTGGTGATGGTGGTGGGTATTACGCTACTACAAAGAATGCAGTTGGTGTTTTCTTGGCCCCAATAATAGAGGAACAAAAGACTAGGATACCTCACGAAGAATGAATTAACTACAATAACAATAATTTATTGAAAAATGTTTATTAACTATTGTTGCAAGGTAGGTATTGTTGCTTGATCTATTATACTAGAAAAGATATGATATTGTGATGTAATTCTCCAAATTAGAACATTTTTTATCTTATCTAAAATAATTGCCCTAAGTTTTATTTGGGTTAGAAGTGAGATTTCCAAATTGGTGCTGTCACATATTTGGCTTGATAACAAAACTAAGTAATGTATTGCAACAAAAGTCATTTTAAAAAAGGCAAAGTTTTGAAGAGCTCTGAATTAGAGTGCAAATTTTTTTTTTTTTTTTTTTTTTTAAACAGTACACCCCAAGCAAGGCATGAAGCCACTAGGATGCAGGGGGCTGCAGAAGATTTGGAGCGAGAGCAGGTAGGAGTGATAGAAGAAAGGATGAGGAGAAGGATAGTGGGTAGATCAAGGTAACTGGAGGTGTCGATTGACATTACATTTGAATAGTTGGAGATTATAGCTTTCAGGGAAACAGTGATTGTGAAGGGTGTTCCACAGGCGAGAGGTGCGAGGTATGAAGCTATTGGAGTAGAAGAGACAGCTACATTTAAAAGTTTCTATAGTGTAAGGGTGGGAGTGGGATGCCAGCCTCGTAGGGTGCTTGAATTCATGGAGTTTGGGAACCAGTGAAAGCAGCTCATCGGAGCAATTACCATGAAAGTATTTGTAGAAAAGACAGAGAGAGGCAACGGCGTGTCTGTGAGAGATTGACTGCAGACGAGACACCAGATCAGGGCCAATAACATTACATATCCGTCTCTGGATCTTGTCAAGAACTCTGAGGTAAACAGAAGGTGCCCCAGACCATATATGGCAGCAATACTCCATGCAAGGGCGAATGGTTGATTTGTATATTTGAAGTATCGATTCCAGGGAGAAAAATTTCCTGGTGCGGCACAGAGAGCCAACTTTCCTCGTGGTGGAAGAAGCAATTGACTCAATGTATTTGTTCTATCTCAGGTCAGCAGTCAACGTGAGACCGAGCAGACGCAGGGAGTTGCTCTCAGGAAGTTGGCTATCAGACATTTTAATGGGGGGCAGGGAAGGATCTCTATGGTGGTTAATGGAGAGTAGTTTAGTTTTTGTGGCATTAAAGTTGACCAGCCAATTCTTGCCCCAGTTAACAACCGATTGGAGGCCCATTTCAAAACGCACGGCCAGGTTAGTTTTGTCGCCAACACTAGATTTGTTCTTGAGACAGGAGTAAATTGTAGTGTTGTCCGCGTAGATGCCAACTTGGGAATCTATGGCGTCAGGAAGGTTGTTGATGAAAATAAGGAAAAGAGTGGGGCCAAGGATGAAGCCTTGGGGAATACCTGCGTTCGTGGGATAGGAACTGGAGGAGAATCCGTTGAGAACAACCTTCAATTCTCGGTTTGACAGGAATGATTGTATTAGATCAAACAGTCGACCAGTAATGCCATAACCCTGGAGCTTACAAAGAAGGCCGGCATCCCAAACCCTATCAAATGCTTTGGAGATGTCTAGGGCCACGGCACGAGCCTCATCGTTATTTTGAAGGGCTTGGTAGACGGTTTCAGTGATGGCCGTAAGCACATCAGCTGTAGATCGGGTGTAGTGGAAGCCATATTGCTTGTCTGAGAGCAGATCATGAGATGTAAGGTGGTTAACCACTTCAGCATTGATTAGGGCTTCGAAGACTTTGCCGAAGAAGGATAGGAGACTAATAGGATGGTAATTAGAGGGGTCAGAGTGGTCTCCAGAGTTCTTAAAGACAGGAACAATGGATGAGGACTTCCAGCAGTCAGGAAAACAGGATTCCTTGAGGCAGTAATTATACAGTTTAGAGAGGGCGGGTGCTAGCTCAGGTGCGCATTTCTTCAAGACAATGGCTGGTATGCCATCTCCACCACTGGCCTTGTGGGGGTCTAAATTGGAGATAATGCCCAGTACCAATGATGGGGTTATGCGTAAGCCGCTCAATAGGGCCTCAGTTCTTAGAGGGAAGTCTGGTATGGGTACACCGGTGGAGTCGAGCACTGAATTAAATGAGAATTTCTGAGCAAAGCATTCAGCCTTGTCGGTAGAGGAGTTCAAGACCTCGAAGTGGTTGAATAAAGGAGGTATGGAGGGTTTTCTATTGTTCAGGACACTCTTGCAGACCCGTCAATAATCTTTGGAGCCAAATTTGCGAGATGCAATACACTCCTTCATCTGAGCAGCAAATATTGACTTAGCTTTGTTGAGGACACGCTTACACTCGTTACGGGTGAAGGCAAAGAGACGTCTATTGCAGTCCGACATGTTGCTACGAAATATGTGAAAGAAGTGATTCCTATGGGCAATGTTGGCTGAGCAAGCAGCGGAGAACCAAGAGGAGGAGTGCGAAAGCGTCGATTCCAGCTTTAACCCAGGATGAGACCTCAGAAGCACATTCATGGACAGGGAGTGTAAAGACAACATCCCAGGGGACATCGCGGAGGAAGTCACGGAACGAGTCCCAATCCGCTCGTTGATAGTAGAACAAGGTTCTAGTGATGGGAGGTTCTTTGCGGGGTGTGGAGTCGAAGGAAAAGTTGACAGATACCATGTCATGATCAGAGTTACCAAGAGGGCAGAGCTGTATGGCGCTACAAGATTTGGGGATGGAGGTAGAACACAGATCGAGAAGGGAGGCCTTATCTGCCAGGTTGAGGGCAAAACACGTGGGGAAGTCAACTATCTGCGTGAGGGATTGAGATATTGAGAAGTTAAGTGTTTGAATGCCAGCCCGGTCAGTAGTAGCATTCTCGAGCCACTTGGTATGATGGGCGTTAAAGTCACCAAACACGAATATGTGAGCAAACGGGTGGAGAGAGAGGGCCTTGTCTATGCTGTCAGATATGCTATCGAGTATCCCACAGTCTTGAGAGGATGGAGAGCGATAGAGGAAGAAGAGATAGCTTACAGCATTGAGGAGCGATAGTCGGAGACACATGTACGAATGGTCTGGGGATTTGAGAGACAACTCTCTGGCCAGGGGGAGGTGGTCCTTGACATAGACACCAAGGCCGTGCATCAAATTATATCAACAGTTCAACAATTTTGAGCATAAAAATTTCCATGGTATATGATTTGAATTTAAATTCAGGAAACAGACAAATGATACAGCCATGTAAGTGATTAAGATATATTTCTGAAGACACTCTTAAATTGTTTTGTATATTCAAAGTTTTCTGAATTGACATATCTAAATGCTATGTACTGTTATCTTCCTATATGTTAAGGAAAATTGCTAATAAATGTCAATAACTATTAAAGAATAGTATGATGTCTTCCACTTAAATTGATTAACTCTAATGTTTTTCCATTATTTTAAATCAAGTTGTGTTTTTAGTAGTAGTCCCCCATTTTTCAAAAGCCAGTTTTTAATCGCAAAATAATAAGAATTATTTAGCTACATTACCAAAAGGTTAGGAGGCATGGTGGAGTAATGGATAGCAGCTCGGATTGAGAAATTGGAGTGCTGAGTTCGAATTCCAGTCAAATCCATTGCATTCACTTATATGCTAATACCCTTGGGAAAGGTATGAATCCTCTTCTACCCAGCTATGGGTAAATAGCAGGACAGACTGGGTTCTATAGCCTTTTGAAGGCAACTGGTCTACTTCAGAAAGAAATGGCAACCTACTGCTGGAAAAAAATCTGCCTCGTCAGTCATGTATTGAAAGATACATGGTCGCTTAAGTGTGTATTACGCATGGTACATAACTGACTGACTGACCAAAAGGCATAAAATTGGATACATACATTGTATAAAAAAAATGAATATCTGTACATCAAATTTGTTTCATAACTCTTATGATTGTAGTTTTATGTTACACTAAACCAATCTTAGGAAAATACTGATACCCCATTTAGGATTAATGAAAAAATAATCTAATATAAAGATTAAAAAAAATGCTCTATGTTTTAAATATATATTGATGTTTCAGCTTTTGCACATTATATAATTATAGTGTGACTGCAGATAATAGATATTGTTATCCCAAATTATAACTACCATATATATTAAAGATGATCTTCCCCCATCTACAAGTAATATTTCGCTTATCTTATTTGCAAATTTGAGGTATCTGTCAGGCTAATGTTTATCTAGATACCATAGATGACCAGAACTTGTTTAGCCTAATTCCATAATGTAATATTAAATATAAATGGTGTGTGGTGGGGCATCCCATTAAATACTCTATTTATTATATATATTCTGAGTACACTTTAGCATTTCAAACAATAAATAAGTAAGCTTGTTTCTAAACTGTAAACTAGTGTTACACCAATTCAAATGACACTTCTGGTTTTCCGAGCTCTGGTCCTTAAAAAGCCCAAATTAATTATTTGATATATCTTCATAGGAGCTGCCCACATAGAGTAATGCTTAAGGTTTAAAATGATTTTTTAAAAATGAAAAAACATTCTTGAAGCTCTCTTTTTAGTTTTAATTGAGAGCTAAATGATTAAATCTATTATTTCCAGTAAGCAAAATAATCTGGTGCATTTTTCAAATAGAAATTATATTGACTGGAAAATCATCTAAAATCGGCTATTTTCAGAAAATCATCTAAAACTGGCTATTTTTGACACATTTTTAAACAAAAGTTAATTCTTGGTTTTAAAAATCTTCCAAAAATAAAATAAACTTTTCTGAAACTTTATTTGAGAGATATTACCTAATTTAAATTATAATTAATCTTATTTGAAAAAGATATTTACTTTAAAATTAAAATAAGAGAGAAATGGATTTTTAAAACAAACAGTAGCAGTGATTTACACACTTTTTATCACCCATCAATCAATTAAGAAGTGCTGGAAGGTGTTGACAAATTTTTATTTGTTGTTCTACAAAGACTTTATCTGTTAAAACATAATTTAAGAAAATGACAGGTGTGTGCCTTTTTTATATAATTTTTTTTAAGTATTCAGTAATCTTAAAAATGTTGGGAAATATTTCTCAATCTAATTTAAGGAATATTGACTTTAAATTTATTATAGTCTTCACTCTTATTTTCTGATAATGTCATGTATGGTTGACCATACTTTCAAACAGGGAACATGTTACATAATATTTTATATACATAAAAAAATTTTAAATTATTTTTAAAATCTTGGTGCAAAATACTTTGTATTAAGCTTTTCAATTTTTGATTAGTAAATATAGTTTTCACTTAATAATAATATCACCTAACCAGATTAAAGTAATACAAAATTATAAATGATTTATATATTATAAAATATTATAATTAAAATTTAAAAAATAGAAAATAATTCTTGTAAAAATTCATTATTCATCAAATTTTTTTCTTAGCACAATAGTGTCCTTATTGAATCTTATTTATAAAAACAATCAAAAACTTTTCTAATTAAATAATGTCATAATTTTATTACATTTTTTATTTTACAATTTGGAGCAGTTTTTTTGGAAATGGGTTGTAGTTTGAAAAAAAATTGATGATTTACATTCTTCAAGGAGTTCTGCTAATAAAATAAATTTTGAGATTGAAATTTAATTTCTTGAAATTCAGTGAGTGTGCGTGTGTGGGATGGGGGTAACATATGTAAAAAAAAAAAAAATTTTTTACCAAGATTTTCTAAAAAAAAATTTCAAACATAATTTCATTCATTTGTGAATAAGTCCTGAAAGTTTCATTAAAATCTGACAATTATTTGATTCTTGCAAGAATTTCCAAATCAATGTGTTTTTCACCTGAAAAAAAAAGGTGCTAAAAACACTAATCATAAATATTACATCGATCGCTGACATAAAAAAACCCAAGAATTTTAACCAAATTTGGGCTCAAATTATGTGAACATCACAGATGCAGATCTGGAGCTTCTATTGATGAGTTTGTTTTGCATCATTTCTCCTTCATAGTGCCAGCTGTTTTCAAGGCATGCAGCAATAAATGACATCATCAGAAGAGGTCTGAATACAGCTGGGTTCCCATCCCAAATCAAACCCGTAGGCTTCAATTTTGGTGATGAAAAGCAGCCAGATTGGATTACCATTTTCCCTTTTAAAATGGGGAAGTTGTTAATTTGGGATGTGACTTGTGCCAATACATTTTTGACCAATAATTTGATCAGATCCATGGTTGAGTCAGGGTCTGTCACACAGGACGCGAAGATAAAAAAAAAATAGATATAAATATCAGACAGATTTAATTTTACTCCAGTGGCAGTGGAGACTTCTGGGGTTATTGGCCCTCGTTTGATAGCGTTCCTTTGGAGGGTTGGTGGGATTGCGTTTCAATTAAGGGATAAGCCTCACGAAACAGAGTGGCTCCTGCAGCATGTCTCACTGGCGATGGTGCAAGGTAATGCTTTCTCCATCACTGCGGCTGGCAGAAGATAGCAAAAAGAAAACGTTTTGTTTTTGTTTAGGGATACTTCAAAATTTCGAACATGCTAAAAAGGATTATTTTAATCTTTCCTCTTATAATAAATATTTTGACGATAAAACTTTGTTTTTATTAAGTTTTGGGGGGGCTTTTTTCTATGTCGTTTTTTCAGCGAACAAGTGGATGTCACAAGGGATTTTGTGATTTCATCGCAAGAGACAAAAAAGAAATTACTACTTTATTGGTGCTAGTTAGTTGAAAATAAAATATGAGTTAGAAAGATAGATTACATTTTTGGATGGTATTTTTAATTTTTTATATTTTGTCGGTAAATTTTTGTTTTTCAAAAACTGAAGTTGCTTTACTGGTCACAAATTATGAATTAAATTTTTAACTTTTTTAATACTTTTTATTTACACTTTTAAAAAGATAGTCGACTCGTACCGACCGTTCAAAACTATTTTTCAAATCAAATTTATCCAAAGGTGCCATGAGTTAAAACTAAAAAAAATAGGGGAGATTTATTTAAGTGGTAGTAAATATTGAATTGTAGTAAAAATTATTTGAAACGCTAAAATGGATTAGACAACATTCATATCAAAATAAAAAAGTAAATAAATTATAAATTTCTAAACTTTTAAAAATAGTTGGCAATATTCCAACTCTTCCTGCAAAAATATCGAAGAAATTATAAAAAATATTGTCCATAATGATTGAAAAATGAAAGTTTTTTTTACTTCAAACAGTGAGTAAAAAATGAATGTATTCGATTTCTTTTTTATTGTAATTTTTGAAACGTTGTTCGAGTATTTTAAATTGTATGATGCAATAAGATTACTATTTCCTAGGTCCAAATGAAATAAAAAAAAGAATCTCCGTAATGAACTTAGCAACGAAATATACGATAGAAATTGTAAGTACGATAGAATAGTAAATTTGTGGAAAACAGGAAGTGACGTTTAAGTCAGACTGTAATAACCGGAAGCACGTGTTTAATTGCCGAAGTGTGGTTTCTTTCTGTACAGTTGTGAAACGAGGCGGAGTTATTTTGAGTTGCTGTAGATTCGTACTGTTACTGTCCATAAACCCTTGGGGAAAAAAAAAAGATCAACATGGCAAAAAAAGAAGTTAGTCCAATGAAAGGTTTTATTGCGGGAGGTGTTGGTGGCATGTGTGTGGTCGTCACCGGTCATCCTCTTGACACAATCAAGGTACGCTAAAAGAAAAAAAAAAGTTCTACCCGAAATCGATTTTCCCTTTTTTATAGTGTTCAATGTTGGTAGTGCATATACTTTTCATGTGTAGTGTACATTTTTAAAGGGTTTATTGGTTTTAAATAGTGTATCAATTCTGACATACACACGTCGCTTCCAATGGGTGTGACAAAGATCACCTGTTAAATGTTTAGTTTGTTAATCAAACAAAAAAACTTTTTTTTTTTTAAAGTGAAACTTCATACTCGGATCAAATGTCTTTTGTTTTGTTAAACTAAAATTATGTTCCGGTTCATTTTATTTAATTACTTTTAGTTTTCCTGGACATTAAAGTTGCGTATAATGATGCGGGGGGGTAAAAGAAATAACATATTTAAAAAATTGGCTTGTACTCTTGGTCACTTCGCACTGGATACAGTAAAAAAAAAACATCTTTCAACGTTTTAACTTTAAGAAGTTAGGAAAAAAGTTCTGCAATGTTTTGCTTAAAGTTACTGTTAAAAAGCAAAAATGTATTTATTTTGGTCTGTGATCTGTTAACATTCTAAATTAGAATTTTTTAAAGAAAACTTCCTGTAACAATCTTTTCCACAAAAGTTTTAAAACCATGGCATAAAATAAAATCTTTAAAAAATAACTGAATTCTCCGTTCAAGATCACATCTATCTACATGTGTAAAAAAAACTAAACAAAGTATTTTTTCTGTGATTAAAATTCATTGTTTTGTTGGAATGAAAGCTTGATTTGTTTTTTGTTTTTTTTAAAGAGCATTTAATTAATTTATTCACAAATGACAATTACTAATTTCATATTTATGTTCATAAAAAAAATAAACTCTTGTTTTTAATTAAAAACTGAACGTTGACAATTAAAAGACTGGGTTTCTGCGCTTTTTGGTGAGTTTTATCGTCTATCGTTCATGGTTTACTACTTCAATTATTAAAAAAGTAAAGTAAATAGTTGGATCCCATTTGTCAACATTTTCAGGTCACTCATATTGTAGGTCAAAATGTAGAACAATTATTTTTTCTTCACTAGTGTTTTACACTAAGACTAAAAAGTCAATGAGAACCTGATTTCGTTTTTCAGTGCAGTTTTTAGACTGAGGGGAGCAGGTAGGAGATAACCTTAATGTTAGCGTTATTTAGGGGGCTGAAAGAAAGTTTAGCTAGCTAGACTGACTATGATAAATTAAGTTTTAAAACGGTTTAAGTTTAAAAAAAATGTAATTTTATGATATGCTCCAGTACAAAAGCGGTCAAAAATGCTAAAGTGAAAAAAATATGTCAAAAGTAAAACTGGGAAAATTAAGTTTTTTTTTTTTTTTTTTTTTTTTCACCGCATTTTTATTCTTTGGGAAGCCGGGTCTAGAAACGTAAAATTTGCTGACGATGATAAAGAAGAAATTAAAAAAAAAGCTGTGGATAGCCAAGCCTGCCTACATTAGGTACGTCCTGAATTTTGGTATCGTTCATTTGCTGTTAGTGTTCACAGCACTGTTCATTAATAATGTTATTATTGTTTAACCGAGATGAATTCATACAGGTAGGTACCTCCACTTTTTCGCATGGATCGTAGGCCCTAATGAGTTTATGACCGTATATTCCCCCAAAAAAAAAAAAAAGAAACCGTCGGACTTTGATCTCTTGGGAATACCAGGTTCTGTAAGCAAAAGCTTGGATATGCAGGTGGTATAACTCGGGACTGTTAATCAGAGAGTCGAGTTCCAATTTGGATTCATTATATTCACTTACGCGAAAATACCCTTGGGAAAGGTATGAATCCACCACTTCTCCCTCCAGCTATGGATTAATTAGTAAGATTTTATTTTTGTATTAAACCATCCCCCCATCCTAAATTAAACAATCTAAAAAATGTTTTCTGGTTCTAAATAACCTGCAAAAGGTTGATAAACTGTAGAAAACGAATCGCTCAATCGAGGAGTTGTGGGTGGGGGGAGCTAAATCAGATGTTCCACGTGTGTGTCTGGGAAGGAGGGGTGAACTAAGCCAGATGTTATGAAAGATTCCTTCTGATCTACTCGTAAAATGAACATTTTTTTTATGCTTATTGATTATCCTAATTATGAACCTTTTTTTTGTTTGTTTTGATGTTGAATACACTTTTATTGTTCACTTGTACTTATTTACTGGAATGAGACCATATATATTTTTATGCATAAAAGATTTATAGAACTTTGTTTTTAGAAGCTAATAATGTTTCAGAAAAGAATAGTTTTTCTGATTTATTTTGAAAATTAATGGCAGTAATGATTTTGTTTGTTAGACAAAAAAAAATAAATGATATACGCTCAGTAGCATTGTCATTGATTATTGAAACCAAGGAGACAAATTTTTGTCTTCTGTTTACTTCTCAGTTCCAGCAAAAAGTGAGGGGGTTAAGCACCTCCAGTCCTCTCTATAATGCACTCTGGTGACAATAAAAATAAATGCAAGCAATATCTTTATCCCTGAAGTATTACAAAGAACAAAAACTGTCTAATTTCTATTAGAACTTTGGTCTAATTTGTAAACTGATCTTGTAAAACCATGCTTTAAATCTATGAACTGCAGGTGTTTTTTTTCCTACCATTTTTAGATTTATTCAAGCAATGGAATTATAAAAAAAATATTTGTACAAAAAATGTGTTGGGTAGATGAAAAAATTAACTTCAAATCTTGTGACAGAAATAAAGTTTGCAAATGAAGATAATTGTACAAGACAACTGCATTTGTTTCAAATAGGATTTACTGTTTGTAAATTGGTTAACTGCTGAATAAAGCTAACACTGATTACTTGCAAAATCACTAGCCTAGTGAACATACAGAAAGATTAATGAAAAGCACATTGTCGAAAGAAAATGCATTTTTTCTTGAAAAAAGGGAAAGAGGCTTCTTGTTTGTACACTTAAAAAATATTTATTTTCTTGGTAATGGTAATATTAGTTGTTTCCTTATAAGGAAATATTCACCATTCATTGACTTTGCAGTTAGTGCTACTGTCAGTTGAAATTTATATAATCTTCCTCTTAAAACAATTTTTTTTAGGAAAGTCTGCTGTTATTGTTCTTTCTAGTATTGATGGGGTTTCCTTCCTAACCTTTTGTTTGAAGTAGTTGTGAAACATCAACATGGCTTACAACCACATCATGTTGAAATGCCAGTTCCTGTATGATCCCTGAACTTAAGCAATGTTAAGCCTAGTCATGACCTAGATGGATGACCACTTGGGAATACGAGGTGCTGTAAGCTTGGATAATGGCTCGGAATTGTTAATTGGAGAGCTGAGTAACAATTACAGTTCAACTAATATCTGTCTAATCTGTGAGTGTGGCATGAGTTCCTTTAAATGCTGAAATATTGAACTATGCTCAGCCAAATAAAATGTAAGCCTTTTTGTTAGCATCCTCGTAGTAACAGTTGAAATGCTTTGAATTTACAGAAACACATATACATACTCACAGACAACTTAACACAGTAAAGATGGTCTCAGATGAGATTGAAAGTACTTGGGGGAAATAAAAGCTACTTGAAAGAAAATTTTGGTATTTTTCATTATCAATTTTCTAAGGCTACCAAGAAATTAATCCGCAAACTTGAAAGGATCACAACAAAAACTAATCAATATATGTCTAAAATATTTAACCAAACCTATTTGAATGAAAATATGCTGCCTATATATATATATAATTATTATTTATAAAAAAAATTATAACATAAGTATGTTATAAAATCACTATAAAAATAGCCATTTTGTTTCAACACCCTCGGTGTCTTATCAAGTGATGATGTTGAAGATAAAATAAATGGTTTTAAAAGTTTCAGATTAATTAATGATCCTACACTAGGGGGAAACATTGTTACAAAAGCTACAATAACCAATCAAAAACCAAGTATAGAAAGATTCAAAAGCTTGACAACGAAATCATGTTATAATAGCTATTCAGATCTTTAAAATACAGGTAATATTAAAATTAAAAACTGGCAATTTTAAAATCTAAATTTAATCACTATTAAGTTTAAAAACTACAAAATTATTGAGAAAAGAAAAAATACATATGTTATTCAATTTATTTCTTCGTTGAAATTATGTTCGACAAGACGCTACAATATATCCGGTCATTTGACAATACATGTATATATATTTTTTATTCTAGAGTGTGTGAATGTGGTCTTAAACTCACGTGCAAAACAACAAAAACACAATCAGATTATAATACATAAGCACCCAGACATATTTATTTATATATATATATATATATATATATATATATATACACACAAAAAAAAAGGAAAAGGGCGACAAGACAGGGACATCTCTACAACCCTTTATGAAAAAAGGAAACGGGGAAACCAACACCTATACACACACACACGCACAATTAAATGTGAATGCACTCTACATACACATAGACACCGATAAATACACGTACACACATCCACAAATAAATATTTAAGACTTAAAGTATCATTAAATAAATGCTAACCACTTATTAAATTATAACTTAAGGGAGCAAATATACAAAGATAAAAATGGTTAAAAATAATATTATTTAATATATCAAAACGAAAATTCCAAAACCACAAATATCAATAAAAATATATTTTAATCATATCAGTTGATAAGTTTCATTTATATATTAGGCGAAGAAAAACAGGATAAAGAAACCCACAGAAATAAGTGTACAGTCATACGCATATACATATATACACACACAGCAGCAAACACAAATTAACACACATAAACATACACACATACATACAGAAATACATGCATATAAATATATAAACATATACGCACATATACATATCTATGATAACAAGTGTCTAACACACATATATATATATATATATATATATATATATATATATATATATATATAATGTGTGTGTGTTACTAGCTCAATAACTGTAAAAAATGACTGGATTATTTATGCATGGATTGGCACATACAAGATTGTTTAAAAAATTTTATTTTTTTTTGTTTTGTATCAGGATTTTTAAAACCTTTGGGGATGAAATTTTCTAAAGACAAATTCAATTTGGGTGGTAGATGAAATTATATTTTGAATGTGTTCCACAAAAAAAAAGAAAAAAAGTTAAGCTCAGTCCTGGAGATTTTAACCCCTGGGCATTATCTCCCCATTACATTATAATGTGGCAGGGTATTCTAACATTAGTTGCAGGGATTGGCCTGTTTTTATCTTTTCTTACATTCCCATGTTAAAATGACTTGGTATCATATTCTATCCCTATGGCAGGGGATATAGGGTCTAATTATGCTTGGTGTGGGGAAATGTTGTACATATAAAATTTTATGTATGTGACTGTCAGTTTTAGACAAATATTCATTATTTATCAAATAAGCAAATATGGTGATTAATGTTTTGATCGTTCTTATACACAGATTGTGCTGGCCTTGAGTTTTTATTTTTCATTTGTATCTGTTTAATGTGATGTAAATATTGAGGAAAAATAAAAATAGTTTCTCTTTGAATTTCTGGTATGAAAAGTTATTGTTGACAGTTGAACTAACATCCTACTCTTTGTTTTTATGTTAATATTTTGGCCATTGTGCTCTCCAGCCTTCTTCAGGTGTCTGTAAATCTGGGGAACCTTCAGGGAATTTTGAACTGAACCCTTTATTTAGTTTGTAGAGTGAGGAGTCACAGTTAAATGCAAATAAATGGCAGAACTGCCCAATAAACAGAATTGACATTGTTTGCAATAAACAATAAGGAGTAAAAGAAAAAAAAGAACAGGTAAAAAAATAATACAAAGCAAACAGACAATATATGCAAGGTAAAGCAACAGTAATATGGCAAAAAGTTCATTAACTAAGAATTAGGGTTGACATACAAGTGAATTTGGATGATCAGGACTTTCAAATGACATCAACAAGTGACCTATCATTGGCTAGGAAGAAATCCCAGCATGCATTTGTGTGGTTCTGTCTATAAATTGGGGTGGGGTTGGTTTTGCAGTCATTCCTTATTGAGATTGGAAGCAACACAGTTAATGAGGGTAGATCATTCTCATTCTGCTGTCCATGTCTTGTAACGCCTTGTCTTTGTTAATTGTTCAGCTATTGTTAATCCTGTTTCAACTGAGTCAATCTGTGGCATGATAATTGAGAGTTCAATCCCTGGGCTGGGTAGTACACTTATGCTTCCTAAAAAGAATATATGTATGTATATGATAGTTTAAACCAGTGATTATCAACCTCTCCCTTTTTTTTTTTTCTCCTTTGGGGGTGGAGTGCATGCCCTAATTAAGCATCTCTAAAATCCTGATGCCCCCCCCCCTCCATGGCATATAATTCTTATTATTCAAAAAGTGCACTCCAGTTCACATAAAGGAAAACATTAACTTTCCTTAAGAACTTTATGCTGCGGGTATGCAATAGTATTATCATTTAATTTTAGAATTTATATATATATATATATATATATATATATATATATACACACACACACGCACACACTTTTTATGTATGCATACTGTATATGCACTGTATGTATTAACTCACTCTCAGGTTCACTAAAAAAAAAAAAAATTCACTGTTAATAACTCGTTCTTGAATTGCCCTCCTTAAAAATCAAATTCCTCTACATTGGGAACTATGGTATTAAATATTTGTTTTTTGTTTTTTTTCTTTCTTTTTTTTATATAAATACAATATGAAAAAGGAAAAATTTGTGCAGCATATTTACCTCCTTACTATAACATGGAGGCAGGAATAAAAAAATGGGGAGGGGAAAGATATTTAATCCTTGCACTATTTATATTAGGACTATTGCCCTCATCTTTATCACAATATTTCAGTTGTTGTGCCCTCCAGCTTACCCCATGTGTGTAGCGATCTGGGTAACCTACAGGGAATTCTGAATTAAACCCTTTATTTAATCTATGGGTGTAGACTGTTCTTATCTGGCAATGTAGTCTCGTTCTTATTTTTATTTAATATTGTTCAGTTATTATTCTGTTTCCACTGAGTACACACTGCTCGACTCAGGGATCAAACTCGCAACCATTATGTCATTAAATTAACAAACTAATGCCTTTATCAACTAGGCTATTGTCCACTCCGGTGGATAATTCATCCTAGAAAGTCAGACAGATAAATTTAATCATATTTTTTTTATTTTTAATAGTCAAAGTCCTGGGATGAATGAAAAATATAATATAGGGATGCTTAGTTGTTTTTATTTATTTTTCAATCAGCTTACAACCATATTGTATTGAAATACTAGTTTTCATATGATCATAGAAGTTAAGCAACTTCGAGCATAGTCATTACCTAGATGGGTTACTGCTTGGGAATAACAGATTATGTAAGCTTGTTTGAGTAGTGTAATGGATAAAGGCTTGGAATTGGAAATCAGAGAACTAAGTTTAATTCCAGTTGAGTTCGTTATATTCACTCATGTGAAACTATTTTTGGGAAAGGTATGAATCCACCTCACCCCCAGCTATAGTTTAATTAGTAGGATTGTTTCAGTAAAAAAACACATCTATTGTTTTTTTTTTTTTTTTTTTTTTTTTTTTCAATTTAATAAAAATCCTGGTACTTGATTACTTATTTTTGTCTAAAGAATTTCTTTTTTCTAATCAGGTACGCTTGCAGACAATGCCGAAACCGTCCCCGGGAATGGCGCCATTATATAAAGGAACTTGGGACTGTGCTATGAAGACTGTTAGAAAGGAGGTAAACTTTTTTTTTTTTTTTTATTATTATTATTATTATTTAAAAAAAATTGAATTTTAATGTATGTAAATGTTGTAAGACTCTCTTCTGGAGTATCAAGCTGCAGTTTTGCTATGCTAAGTATTTCTCATGTGGTTTCTGTAGCAAGTAGATTTTTATGTAATAGAGTTGCTGCCTCACAACCAACCAGTTTTGAATTCAGAGCTATCCTTCTCCTGGGCTGGTTATCACCTGAGGCTAGAGATTCTAATCTGTTCTGCCCTGCTATTAACTTGCTGGTCATGGAAAGTGATGGATTCATATCTTTCCAAGGGTATTTATATAAAAATGAATGCAATCGCCTTAGTTAGAATTTGAACTTAGCATGCTTATCTTGCTTTTCATTCCAATGACCACTGTGCTATGTATGCATTTTTTTTTTTTTTTTTTTTTTTTACTGCCGCTAATTTACATACCTTGGGGAAGGCCTATGTTCTGCAGTGGATTGAGAAAAAGGTTTTGATTTTCTGTTCAGCATTTAAGAAGTTGTGAAGTTGTGTTCCAGTTGAAATGAAAAAGATTTGTCACCACATAAATTCATAAGAATCTGGATTTATAAATTTTTTTTCTTGAGAATTCACAGAAATGTTAAACACTATTAGGCTGTTTATTTACAAGAATAATTTTGCAAAGATTAACAAATTGGGAGGAAGAAGTCCTCTCTTTATTACAGAGAACATCATGCAAATTTTTGTTCCACTTCAACCAATCACTGATTTCCTAACAAAGTGAGGAAGGGGTAGTTTGTGACCTATGAACTACAGATTTCTAACTTTCAACTTGTGGAATTTTGTTTATTTTGCCACTTCTAGAACTCTTCAACTACACAAATGTTCCCAGAAAAAAGAAGCAGTGTATAGTAATAGGAGTGTCAAGATAAAGAAAACATCCTTTTGGCTCACTATTTCTGTGTGTATGTTTGTTAAACATTGCCAAATTTTCATTGTACCTCCATCTTTGTTTCGTCTTTTTATTTAATGCCATGTATATTTCCTTTGGGTGGTGTAATGGTTAGCTTCAGAAAATGTAAGAGGAGGCTAAGTTCAGATTTTATCTGAGGTTGTTTCCTGTTCACTTCATACCAATGCCCTTGAGAAAGGCATGAATCCATTTCTTATGCCATTAGCTCTGGGCAGACTTGGCTCTCTAATCTCTTTAAGGTAGCCAGCCAAGAAGACCAATTTCTAAATTCAAAACTGGTGAAAGCAATAGAAACTAATCCACCACATTTTCCAAAAACAATCGTGTCAATGCACAATTTACAGACATTAAACATAATCGCCTATGTCCTGATGGATAGTATATCTAGAAAAATACTTGCTTTGGTAGTACTAAAATTGGCATGATTTCAGCATGTTCAGGTTGCTTAATGGTTAATGGAAAGGAATGTAGAATTGATGAACAGTTCAAATTCTTGCTTTAGCCTTTGCTAAAAAGGTTAAATAGCAGGGTGGAGTGTTCTTTCTAGCCTTGGATGGCAGCCAATATAAAAGGAAAACACTGAATTCAAAAACGTGGGAAAGCTAACTGGGGAAACTATTTCACTATTTTTCCCATGAAATCACGGCAGTTCATTTATAAACAGAATCTGTTTAGAGCAATGATCACCGACATCTTGAAGAAAAGTAGCATTTTAAAAAAAAAAAAATTGTTCTCAAGGGGCATAACTCTTTATAATGTATTTAACATTATTAAATGTAATACATATGGGTTGCATCCCTTTGACTATTTGTGCTAAAATATGGAAAAATAGTTTCTACAACACTTTTTTCTGAGAATAGATTTTTTAAAAATTCTGACTTCTTAACAGTTAATAATGAAGGTGGATATAATAATTTTAAATTAGAAGTTAAGTCTTTCTTACATAATAACCCTATTCTGAGTAACTTTGACCTTGAACACTGTTATCCTGATTTCTTGATACATGACATACAAATTTGATGCTGAATGTTCTTGAAACAAATTTTAGCTCAAAAATTATAAAATTTGTTGTTTTATCATTGTAATCTGTTTTCATACTCTATCAAACGTATTTTGGATGTGTATGTATAAAATGACTGAAAGTGGTGTAGTGGCAAAGTCAGTGGGAAGTCTTAAGAAAACCTAATTTAATATACCAAATTCAAATGAAGTCAGTCCTACAATACATACAATTGTGATGTTATATTATTGTTGCTGTTGATTTTTTATTTATTTTTTTTTACTTCATTTTCATCGTGTCTCCCTTTAACACTTCACAAAATTTTAGGCTAACTTATTTGTAGATGTTTTCCTTCCTCAGGTGAATTTTAAATGTGTTTTTTTTTTCTCTATCATAAGTTAACTCCCTTCGTTTTGGTGTAACATTTTTTTCTGTTGGGTATCGGGTCCTTATGTAAGTTAATCTGGCAGGGTTTCCTGATACCAATATACATGATGACTCCTTTTCACTTTTTTTCAGTGTGACTTTTCTATTCATTATAACCGAATTCCAGAAGTAATCATTTTTATTTTATTTTTCTTTCTCTGTTATCCACCAGATGACTTATTCATCAGTGCTGCAACATTCTATAATCTCTGGAGTGGGTGCAGTGGTTTAAAGATATTTATTTAATAAAATTTGTTTGTGAGATCACAAGTTTCAGCAGAAACTGGGTGTGTGTTTTGATAGATCAATATGTCAGCTGCATAATGTTAGGTGAGGAGAAAAGTATTTACTTTATTCAAGAAATATTTTTCCCTTCCTTGTCAATGCACTTAATTCATTGGTGTATATTAATCACATAGAACTAATTTTTTTCTTTTTTATAAAAGGAAAATTTCAAATCAAAATTCAGTTAAGTATGTGTTGGGCTACAAATTTATTGATCCACTTTCATAATATACACTTGTGTGTGTGTGTGTGTGAACAAGATTAGTTTTCAAAATATACAAACATACACTCAGGAGGAAGCACCAATAGAGGGGCTTATTTTCCATGAAAACAAAAAAAACTGGCAAAATAAAAATTTTGTCTTTATTTTATTTCTTTTTCCTATCAAACATAGTGATTGAAGTGGGAGTGCAGTTTTTTCAGAAAGCGAAATTTTATGAATTAGACTTTTTCAAAAATTTTAATAATTTTATTTTCTTTTTTTAATAACATTTATATATTGTTACACTTTTTCACTAAGTATTATAATAAAGCAAAAACAGAATTCTATACTGAAAATGGGGGAAAATGTTTCATTTTCAGATGTATTTTTTTTATTTGTTTTAATATATTAAGAAACTGAAGCATCTTAAAGTACCCAAGTGGTAACTAAGACCAATACCATCAGTTAACAACTAGACTCATTTCAAGCTCAGAAAAGCATAAAAAGAATCAATATCAGTATATAAATACGTCTGTAGCTTATTTTTTTAACATTGTTTTGGGCATGTTTATTCATCCTTGTCTGAAAAAGACACTTTTTGGTTTCTAGTTATTGATCTTAGCTTCTAACAAGACTTAAAAAAAATGTCATTGTCACTAAAATTTGATGATTGCATCAAATTGTGTGCTTTGTGAATGTTAAGTTCATTCAGATAAAAACATGTAAGAATTGTCATTGTAGAAAATTATAATACCAAAACAAATGAGAGAACTTGAGCACAAATTCTTTTTACTAAGAATATCTTGGTATGGCACAAGGCCAAATGAAAAGTAGATGATTGAGGCAATAGGCTTCCAAATGAAAAAAATATCTGCCTCACAAGGAAATCCCTATTTGAAATTTCAGTATTATTTCAATCATGAGGCAAGCTATGTGTAAATACTCTTCACTGTTTGAATTTTTTTTTTTCAAAATCATCTTTTTTTTTTCCTTTTTTGTGTTAGAACAACAAGCTGGATAGTGCATCTGGTGCAACTTGGTTAGCCTATCAATACAATTCTATTTGAAGACGTGACACTTGACAAATTTGCATAGAACATTTGTGGTGCAAATTGAGCTGCATAGGAATGGTACTGCTTGCTTATTGACAACACAGCAGATCTATAGTTACTACACTGAGTATATAAGACTGTGGAAGTTAAAAAGGTTGTTTGTGTATTTTAAGTGTGTGTGTTCACATGTTAAACAAAGAAGCAACTTGTTTTTCTTCTATGGATGTTTATTCCTTTTATGGTGACTGTAGTGGAACAAAGTTCTCAATGTCTCTTGGGTATGTCCGTTTTCTTTTTTGGTTCAGAAGTAAGTTAAGATAACAATGGTCAAGCTCAAGTCAGCCTTGTGCTGAGTTGAAATGACCAATTCACTTACTTCATGAGTAGGATTGCCAAAACATGTCTGAACGATGTTGTTGCAAAGTGGAAAGAAAGATTCTGTCCTTTCCAGAAATAGTCATAAAATTGTGCATGTGACAAAAACCCTTTCTGGTTTCTTTATAGCTGAGGAAAAGGAATTTATTTATTTTATTCTTTATTATTTTATTTATTGGTTCTATTTCATTTTCCCATAAGACACAATTTGAGGTGGCCACAGATGTTATCATTTTTGCCATCAGGTGCAAACAGAACATTGTTGCTGTGATGTGCAACCACTGATAGGTAATTGCAACTCTTAATACATTTTCAAATGCAATTTCTTTTTCTTGTTTAGGGATTTTTTGGTTTATACAAAGGAATGGCAGCTCCATTAGCAGGTGTAACTCCAATGTTTGCAATATGTTTCTTTGGTTTCAATGTTGGCAAAGAATTGCAACAAAAACACTCAGGTGATAAGCTCAGGTAAGTAATATAAATTTAAATTGGGACCTCTCAAGACATGTAATTTTTAATTACATGTCTTGAGAGGTTATTAATTTAATATTAAAATACATAAAATAAAAATAAAATATGCCTTCAATGTGGAATTTGTCCCAAAACTCAAGTCACCCCAATGGGACATTATTAACTCTTCCGCTTGGTTCATAGTTTTGCATTCCTATTTCTTGAGTTGGTCAAAATTTCTTCAATCTTACTATTATAATTGTGCTTGTCATTCTCTTTATTAGTTTGCATGACTGTTATGTTCTGTCAATCACTTCATAAATAATGGACTATTCTGTTTTTATCTGTTGGGAAGAGTGGAAAAAACACTATTTGGTTTCAATGAGAAAATGAAAGAAGAGAAGGTAGAGAATCAGATTAAGGTGATAAGAATAGTTACTACACTTTGATCCTAGCTGAAAAACCATGACGACTGTGATAAGTGTCATTTTTCAGATGCATAGTATTAAACAACAGAGTAAGGTAATTGCCAAAAATCCAGTTACCATAAATAAAAGAACAGCGTCTGATGAATTATTTTAAAATTATTAAGAGAAATGTTCATAAAAAAGGGATTTGGCTTGAAAGAAGGAAGAAAGGGAATAAGTGTTTAATGTCGGCTACCAATACCTTATAATATTTCGTTTTGATTGCATGACACAAGGAGAAAAGACACTACTTGCTTTCAATGAAATGGAAAAAGTAGTTAATTTCAAATCTTTTCATTTGTACCACCTTCTTAAAAATAATGACCAGCATTCATATTTATGATTGTTGTTGCAATATTTTGTTAAAGTTGTTAAGCTCGAATATTTAATGATGTGATAGGAAATTTCAACAGATATTTTATTGCTGTAGCCATGACCTTACTCAATTATTAACTTATATTCATGGGTCTTTCTAGTTTTGTTTATTTCTGTAAACACTTTCTCTTTGTTTAAGCATTTTAATCTCCACCCCATATTCTGTGATTGTGTTTCTACTTGCATGTCATGACTAATGCTTATTGGGTTTGTCAATCAATAATTTGTTTGAAATTTTCTTTTTCTCACACATTCTTATTGCAGCTATTTGCAATATTTCAATGCTGGTCTGTTGGCTGGTGTAATGACAACAGTAATTATGGCACCTGGTGAGCGAATAAAATGTTTATTACAGGTAAGATTTTATTATTAGTAGTATTAGGAGAAGATAGGTTTGCCTATCGTCCACTTTACACTCCTCCCTAGTCTTTTTGAATTGGAGTAGAGGTTTATCTCTTGTTCCCTGCTTAGGATTGGGTTTCCAGTTCCTTCTAAAGTTTTTTTTTTTTTTTTTTTTTTTTTTTTTTTCATTTACTTTCACTCCTAGTAGCCTTTGCATCTTAGTGACATTATCACCTTGCTTGCAGTGAACTGATTTTTTCCCTATTTATTGAATCTTGAATTTTGAAAAGCTTATTGCAATATTTGCAACAATGTGGCTTGAGTTCAGAAGCCCTGTGTAAAATGTCAGCTTTAAACATGGTCCAGTGAAAGCAAAGCACATGATAAATTTGAATGATTCATGTATATTTATGATTACATAGTCATTGATAATAAATAGGAACAAAATGGAAATGGCCAACTAATCAGTATAGGACTGAAATAGTGTCAATGTCAGATTTTGCTAGAGCTCTTTTATGCAGTCAGGGTGATTAAATAAAATGAGTTTCATCCTTGTATAAGTTGTATTTGAATGGTCCTACTACTAAAGATTACAATCATTTTGCTTGATAGTAGTTTATTTGTTCGCAAAATATGATTTTCCAATAGGGTTTGTTTTTTGGGTTTTTTTTAAAGTCATCACTGGCGTTTTATAGCATCAGACCCACTCCCCAGTTTGTTCCAATCAGAGCTGATCACACCCTTATTCACCTTTCAACAACTGGATACCACTTCATACACCTCCATTTCTGCTTTGGTAGCTTGAGTGATTTCAAAATTTTGTTTTAGTGACCTCATCACCAACCACTTGTTGTTGACTTACAGCCATATCACAATGAAATTCTGGTTCTTGTATGATCACTGAAGTTCAGCAACATTGAGCTTGATCAGTAAGATGGGTGACTGCTTGGGAAAACCAGGTGCTGTAAGCTTGGATGCACAAATAACATAATGGATAATGGCTCAGAATTGGAAATCAGAGCTGAGTTCCAATTCCAGTCAGGTTTGTTATATTCACTTATGTGCAAATAACCTTGGGGAAAAGTCCACATTCTCCCTCTAGCTATGGGTTAATTAATAGGGCTTGTATCAGTAAATCATTATCTACCAAAAAATTCTTACTCTACAAATGTTTTAAATAACCTGCAAGGTGTTAAAACATAAAAACAAATCAAACAAAATCAATCAATTGTTGTTGCTTTGAGACGTGTTTATTACAATTACTACTGTAAGGATTGGCCTGTCCATAATTTAATTTCACTTATTTTTTTTCCTTTCTTTCTTTCTCTTGGTGGCTAGATTATTTTAGTTTAAAACTGTAGATCTTAGTAATATGAGTACATAATGAATTTTGCCAAAAAACGTTATGAAACTATTTATTAACATGATACTGGGTAAGGTTCTTGGTGGAAAGTGTCTTGTTCATCTTTTTTTTTTTTTTTAGATTCAAGCTGACTCTAAAACGGCTCCCAAATACAAAGGACCTCTTGATTGTGCTGCCAAACTCTTCAAAGAAGGTGGTATTAGGAGTGTCTACAAGGGTACAGGTGCTACACTATTGAGAGGTAAAGAATTACTTTCAGTGTGATATATGATGGTTCATGAATTGTGAATATTGTATACATTTTAAGATGTGAAACAAACATGTAAAACTGACTACTTTATATTTGGTTTTTAAAAAAAAAATTAAGAATTTGGTTTTGATAGAAAAATTTAAATTGGCAGTTATTTACAATTCATCTATATGGATATATATGTTACATCTGTATGGAAAGGAGGCTTGGAAGATAAGTATCCATTCTTCTGGTTGATTTTATTACCTACACTTCTCATCTTCACCAAATGTTATAGTGAAGTTTCACTCGTCTTTCAACCTGTTAGCTAGTGAGTTTGATCCTCACTGGCTACCTGTTGTGATTCTGTGCCATACTGAGTTTAGAGTCCCTCTACCCTTTTGCATTTTGTACTTTTATTTTCTCCATCGTGTGAATGTTAAATGTCTTTTATTCTCTGAAGGTATCATGCTTTCATTAGTTAACTCCCTTTACTGTAAAATCTTTTCCAGTTAAAACATTTATCACTCTGGGTGTGACTTCATTTGCTGTACAAAAAGTTTTACCTGCCACTGAAGGTGACTCTGATCCCTGAACAATAGTATGTTTGAATTTAATAGTTATATTGTCATATCCTGCTATGGCAACAGAAAACAACTTTGAGTGAAATTAACAATAAGGATACTGCTGCAATTGAGAAGCCTTGAAAAAGAATACAATAGAAAGGGATTAATATTAATAATGCAGAGTGCTAAAGGTTGTGCAAGTTACTCTGGTAGGATTCCCTGATAGGAGTATATGTGCTGACATTATTTTTCAGTGTAATTCTCTATTCATTATAACTGAATTCTGGATGTGATAGGCATTTTTATTTTTTTATTTCAATGTGATCCACCAGATGACTTAGTGTATTATTTATTTATTTTAATATTAGGAATTTCAAGTTTTTAAAACTTTAAGTTTATAAATTTAAATGCTTAATTTGATTCACAAAATGCCAAATTAAATTTTGTGAGTATAGTTCTGCATTAGAAATTTAAAGTTGGAATAATGCTTCTTTTTTTTTTTTTTTTTGCTCTTTCTAACTAACTCTGAATCCCCTGTTTTTAAGTCTGTAGGAGAAATAGTAGTACAAGTTTCACATAATGATGGATCCTATTTTTTTAGCACTTCAGCATTTTTAATACCAAGTCATAAGTTTTTCTTTTCTTTTCTCTTCCCCCCCAGATATGCCTGCTTCTGGAATGTATTTCATGAGTTATGAATGGATGCAAAATATGCTTACCCCCAAAGGTGGAAAGTAAGGAAAACTTTCTTTTTTTTTTTTGTGTGTGTGTGTGTGCAGAAACTTTCAGTATTTTTTAATATTAAATCATTTCACCCTGAACAAGACAATAAATCCACTAAGACGCAAGAGGTTACTGAGTGTTAGAGAATGTGAGGAAAAAAAATCATTATTAAGGAGAAAGAACAGGAATTAAGAAAACGAAAGATAACAATTGACATTGCATTTAAATATTTGAAGATCAAAGTTGACTAAAAAGCAAGGAACTGGAAGAGTTCCACAAGTGAGAAGTGCAAGTGAAGAAACTATTAGCATAGAACTTGCAATTGCATCTAGGCATTTCAGTGGTAAAATAATGAAACCTTCTCACCAATCTAGTACTGTACTGAAATTCATAAATTCTATGTACCATAGAGGAAAGTTCATCAAAACAATTATCATGAAAATATTTATAAAAAAGGCACAGGGAAGCTATGTTATGGCGACATGAGAATAACTGAAGCCAAGATGCCAGGTCAGGATAAATAAATTATTTCAATTTTAACCCTAATAGTGTCATTGTTGGGTAATGTTTTTAGCAAGTTTCTAATTTGTAGTGAATTCGATCTAAAGTGAAATCTCCATACATATGGTCTTGTCAGAATTAGGCTAAACTTAGAAAATACGTTTCCTACATCTATTGTTCAGAAACTAATGTCCAATTTTAAAATCCATTTTTATTCCTGAATTATTTAAACTTGTTTAAATTAGTTAAACTAGGAACCTTCAACATCTAAACATTTCTGCCATCAAGTTACAAGTTTATTTATGCCTTTATGATAAAACACTAAAGCTTTATCCATTCATTTCAATTTTCTCTTTGTTGGTCTATTCATTATGTATGTCAGTCTGTTCATTGTGTGTCTCTTCTACTGTGTGTTTAGTCTCTTGGATTTTTTTTTTTTTTTTAAACAAAACACTCCTGGGAACTTTGTATACTCTGTATGGCATGAAAAACATATTTAAATATTATGTTAAACAGTAAGATAAAAACTTGGTAGTTTACCAGTTCCACCCCTCTCTTATAAAACAAAAATACTCAATTGAGGATAAAAAAAAATATCTACAAAAAAAACACAAAATATAAAGTTTAGTACCATACAAAGAAAATTTTAGGTGCAAATCACATTAAAACTAAGCAGCTATTCCTTCTGTTTACAAAGGGAAGGCTGCCTAGACTTTATAAAATTTGTTTCCAACACTTTAAGCTGAAATTTAAAATGTAATTGGCACAGCATAAGGAACGTTTTCTCAATATGAAAAAACACACTATTAGGTGCTCTGTAATTGCAGACCCAGAAGCAACTGACTCAATCAGCTGTGACCTCTCCTGATAAATGCCAGAACATGCTGTGAAATTTGCCTCTCCTAGAGTTGAGTTGTCCAGCCTACATATTCAGTATTGTATTGACGTTTCAAAGAATAAATAATAGAAGCAGTTTTGAAGCTAAGCAACAATGGCCAAGACAAGAAAATCACTCGTGGACTAGCAGAAAAACAAACTTGAAGTGGATTGGTATAATTGTAAACTAAGCAACATTTTTTTTTTCTTCCTTCTATAAATTGTAGAAGAGGACAAAATTTGAGGTTTTAATGAATTGTCACATATCTTTTTTTTTTTTTTTTTTTTATATAATATGGGGCTTACTACTCAAATATTATTTTACAGTGAGGTGTGAAAAGTTATATACTCTTTATAGTGATTTACTAAGCATTCTGTTTTTTTTTTTTTTTTTTTTTGTTTTTTTGTTTTTTTCCTAGAACAAAAAAACAAGTATGGGGCACCTGAGGTAGTATTAAACTCACTATAGTATTAATGATTTTTAAGACTAGCTTGCCAACCACTATACTAAACCTGCCATTTGTTAGCAATATTTAGAACAATAATTTTAAGAGACAACGCACCTAATGACTGTATGGCCTAGTCTGGTACAAGGCTGCAGTAGCTTGCAAGAATAGCTTAATATCCATTATTTTATCAGAGGATCTTAAAAAAAAAAAAATCTTTTTTTTTTTTTTTCCTTGACACCACTAGTATTTATCACTCCTGTGGAAAATTAAAACACAGTAATCTGAGATGTAAAATAATATAAGAAATTGTATAATGTTCGGAAAAAAATCATGTTTACTTAAATTTTCTTGTTCTATACTTCATAGATATACATTTATAAAATTATGAATAAAAAAAACACTTGTTTTCACATTTATTTATAAAATGATAAATAATATATATTACATTGTCGTTGATTCACATATTTTAATAATCTTGTAACTAAACATAGCCGAGGGAATCAAAAGTATATGTCTTAATAGTAGTGTCAAAGGAATAACTGTCCTTTTGACACACCGTTTTTTAGTGACCACGAAGTTTAAACATTGTTCCAGAATCTTATATTGTTTTATTATTGTTCCAGAAGTTATATTTATTACCTTATTTTGCTACTCGTTTTTAATTATTTTTTAAAAATTCTCTCCCCTTGCATTATTTTCTTTGCAGTCGTAATGACTTAAGTCCCTTGAGGACGCTTGTTGCTGGTGGAACAGCAGGAATATTTAATTGGCTTGTTGCTATTCCTCCTGATGTTCTCAAGTCTCGGTATCAGACAGGTAAGTACGTTTATTTTGAATCAAAATAAGTTTTTACACCTTCATTTGAAAGGTGCATCTTTTTCCAAAGGTCTTAAAAATTTAATTTTTCATTAAATTCATCAAAAGTGATTAAGATGATCTTCCATTATATATATTCAACTACTTTTGATTATTTCCCATTGCCCACCTCTTTTTGCTGTAAGAAGCCAGGATTTCAAAAAGCTGATTTTTCAAGACTGAAAAATTTTAGGCAAGATGATCTACCTCCTTAATTCTACACCAATTTACCCTTTAGGGTTGCTGCTATTGTTTTTTTTTTTCTTGTTAGGCTATGTCTTTGCAGGTGATCACGACTCTTTGCAGGTGATCACGACTCTTTGCAGGTGTTCCTTTTCTTCATTATTTGTAAATTACTATGCATTCTTTGGAAGAATAGGTTTCAATTTCAGATACATGGTATGCACAAAAATTGGGGAGGACCCAGTGTACGCTCACAAAGTAATGAAAAGTGAAATACCACGATGGCAAAAAATGCAAACCTGAACCTTGTTTTTAATATATTTGGTTATTTATTCACAGATTCACCTAACTTGGTCTTAAGATTCTAGATAGGTGCCTTGGGCATCTTTGTTACTGCTTCCATCTTTTCTCATGACAAACTAATGGAGCAGAACTTCTCTTCAGCAAGAGCTTTAAATTTCTTACCACGCCTCTGCCCATCTCTGTCATGATGTGTGGCTTGCAACTCTCTAAAAGGTGGCCCAGAGCTGAATTTTCTTGCTGTGATTCTGTCTATGACCAGAACTTTCTAAATTCCGGTTAAGTGGCACTTGACCTTTAAAAGTTTTTATTTATTAACTCCACTTCAGCTAGCAGGTATCCAGTCAGAAACCTTAATTACAGAGTTTACTACCTATCATAAAACTTGACCTAGTTAAAATCATTCACAATTCACCTGACATTGTCTCTGAAGCCAATTCAAACAGGGATCTATTCTGTCTCACTTTCATCCAGGTTTTATTGCATTTTATTATGACTATCAGAACATTTTTTCTACAATTTAAAAAGGTAGCAGGGCTTATGCTATATCACATTAAAACATTTCTTCTTGTATGATTGCTGAAGTTAAGCAACATTGAACCTGGTCAGTACCTACATAGATGACCGTTTGGGAATATCAGGTGCTGTAAGTGTAGATGTGTAGGTGGTGCAATGGATAATGACTTGGAATTGAAAATCAGAGAGTTAATTCTAATTTACCTCTTCTACTGTTACCTGAAGGTTAAATAATAGGACTCAGATCAGTAAATTATTATTATCAGGGAAAATATTCTCCTAATCTTAAAATATTTTATGGCTTTAAATAACCTGCAAAAGGTTGATAAGCCATAAAAAACAAATCAATCAATCTAGTTAGAACTGCTGTAAGACACCTAATATATTCAGGGTTATTTATCTACATACACAGATCCTCTTGGGAAAGGTATGAACTTACCCATTCTTCCCCACTATCAGCTATGGGTTAATTAGTAGGAACTGTATCAGTAAAATCATTATTACCTCTTAAAATTCTTACAATCTAAAAATATTTTCTGTCTTTAAATAACTTGTAAAAAGTTGATAAGCCATAAAAAACAAATCAATTGATTAAATAGGCAGCACAGATTGGACACAAAGAATAAACCACTTACCCAATCACATATGTAAACACAATAGAAAATTAAAAAGGTGAATGAATTCCTTTGCTTGTAAGATAACATTGATTAAATGTACACTTCTTTTTTTTTTTCTTTTTTTTTTTTTCTTGTTGTGGAATATAGCTCCTGAAGGAACATATCCCAATGGGATTCGAGATGTATTTCGTCACCTGATGAAGGAAGAAGGAATTCTAGCAATGTACAAAGGAGTAACACCTGTCATGTTGAGAGCATTCCCTGCCAATGCAGTAAGTAATTTATTGCTTCTTATATCTGGTGACATGAGAATTGTCATGAGATTATTAATAGTTACATGAATAGATCTATAATTTATATAGTAATCCTGTATACTTGAATTTCATACTCTAAATTCATGACTTTATTAATAGCAGTATTATTGAGATAGGCCAATCTCTCGAATTCATATTCTATATTAAGCAAATAAAGTTGATTATAAATTTTCAGATTAGGTAAGACTTTTTATTTGCCTCAATATGAGTTAAAAATGGATGAGCTTGTAGTACTTCCTGCATATTTTAAATAAAGATTGTATATTAGAGAATATCTGAAAATGGACAATATGAATGAACACAAAAGGAAATCTTAGCTGATATGTTTTGCCCTCTGAGGGATTTTATCAAGGCAAAAATAAAATCCTTGCATTTGCTTTGATAAAGTCTCTTTTTCTTTTTTTTTTTTTTTTTTTCTTTTTTCAAATCGGTATCACCCCATGCAAGGCAGTAAAGATCACTAAGACACAAGGGATTACAGGTTGTGGAAAAATTAAGAGAAACATTAATGATGAACAGGAAGAGTAATCAGGAAGACAGTAGATAGTGATTGGCATTGCATTTAAATTTTTGCAGATTAAAGTTGGCTGGAAAGCATGGAACTGGAAGGGATTTCCGTAAGTGAAAAGTGTGAAAAAAAACCCCAAAAAACTGTTAGCATGAAATTTACGGTTGCATCTAGCCAGCTCAACTCTAAATTGATGATATCTCTACACCAGTCTAGTACTGCGTTTAAATTCAAAAAGTCTAGGTACCATCGCAAAGGACTCATTCAAACACTTACCATGAAAGTATTTATAGAAAAGGCACAGAGGCATCCTTATAGCAGTGGAAAAGTGACTGAAGCTGAGCCACCATTATATATGATATAGCAATCATTATCAACAATGTATTATTTACTAGCAGTAGAGCTCGGCGTTGCCCGGGGATGTAACGGTAAGAGATAGATCAAGTATCGACCATCATAAAGACTGAAAAATAAAATTGACAAAGATTATTGTTTAAGGTTGACGGACACACGACTTAATTAGTTTTCTTTTTTTTGTTTTTTTTCTTTTTTTTGTTTTTTTTGTTTTTTTACGAATTGGTCCTACCCAAACTTGAACAAAAACATTGTTTTCAATTGTTATGAGTCTACTGATTGAATAGAATTTTATTATAAACAATTGTCTTGTAAATGGAATTTTTAAAGCATTCTGAATGGGGGAAAGTAAAGAAAAAAGTGTGCAAGACAATAAGAAACACTACCTGCCAAAAAAAAAGTGAAGTTTTGTTGAAATCGGTTGAAAAATGTAGGAAATCCGATCCCATATATAAACGTACAGACACACACACACACACACACAACCTGGGTTTTATAATAAGTACGATTTTGGATTTTTTTTTTTTTTTTTTTTTTTACTAATTCAATCTTAAATGACTTTTCACTGTAATCTTTCATTGTACTTATTAGTTACAATCTTTCTTTTTTTTTCTTTTCAGGCTTGTTTCTTGGGCTATGAAGTAACTGTTAAAATATTGGATTGGCTGGCACCAAACTTATAATAAAGATCCCACCCCTTTTTTTTTTTTTTTTTTTTTTTTTTTTTCAAATCCAAAATCTTACAAGTTCTGCATCTTTCTATGAAAGATTTTGATGGCAAATCCTGAAGCAGTAATTTTTTACAACTTATTTTTATTAACATTTTATAACCTGTTAATTTTTTTCATTGGCTGTCAGATGGCACGCAATTATCATTAAACCCAATCATGTGATCATTTTATAAATTGACTATGCTTGCAAAAAAAAAAAAAAAAAAGAATCAAGTTAAAATGTAGATGAATGTCTTTTTGAGAAATATTTTTTGATGAAATTTTTTATATAATAATAATAATTTTTAAAAAAAAGTTAATAAAATCTTATAAAATTGTAAAGTTCATTTTAATCTGCCCTATTTTTAGGGATTTTATTTCTATAAAAATGATGAAAAAAAAAAAAAAAAATCAATAAAATGATACCAACTTTGCATTCTTTTTTTTTTTTTTTTTTAATCTTTCTCTCAGTATTAGAATGTTAAAACCTTTTAAAATAAATTATAATAGTTGTTGTTTTTGTGTTTGATTATAATTCCAGATTGATTACTGTATGTAAACAGATGCAGGGATGAGTTTAGCCTAAGATAATGGCAGGTAAAAATTGCCTTGGTGGATCCCTTAAAAATGAGGGCACTGTGGCAATTTTCTTAGAATTTGCAAAATTTGTTTTTTTATTTGTAAAAAGTAATATTAGTGTAAAATCTTTAAGGAAATTAATAAAAATAAACAAAAAGCTTTAAAATCAAATATTTTTATTGACAAATAACAGATTATGATGACTAGAATTATTAACAGTGATACATTGCAGTGGAACATTTTCAAAAAAGAAATCAAACATTACAAAATTATTAGCTTAGAAAATGTTGTGGAAAGAACAAGAGTGTTGTATTACTGTATAAAAATATAAAGCTTTTTCAGCATAAAATCAAAATAACTATTGAAATAAATAAATAAAAAAAAAAATGTACAGTAAATGTCAAAACAATCCTTTACTTTCCAACATGAATATTAATTAGTAATTGCTTATAGATAAAAATATTTTCATGACTAATTTTTGTTTCCTAGGATTCAGAACTTACTCTACTCAATTTGTCAGAATTGAAAAAACATTAATTTTTTTTTATTATTTTAGATGGGGGAGGGGATGTTTTAAAATGAAATTTATTATTACTATGTGTGTATATACATATGATGTTCATTTCATTTCCGGTAGACATAAATGTTGCAAGATTGAAATAAACTTGTAACATTTTTTTTTTAAATTCCTTTCATTTACCTCTTTTCTTTAAAAATATATCTGTATAGGTCTCTAGTCAAATTTTTTTTTCTTGGAAAATCCCCACAACCACCTTATTAAGAAAAACCTGTAACATTTTTCATTTTAATTTTAAAAGAAAAATTTATTTAAAAAAAAAAATGAATTTTTTAAGTTGAAGGCAAAAATTGCCATGGATGTGGTTTGTTTTATAAAGGCACCGCAGCATTAAATATGGGAACCGTGGTATTTTGCCATGGCCTAAACTCATTCCTGCAGATGTCATACAGGGTTATTCAAAAAAAAAAAAAAAATGAACTGATTTCATTACATAATATCTTAATAAGGAAGAGCAACAGAAAACTCCAGCCAAGTCACGAGTATTTTACTCACAATGAACTTTTATTTCCTGTCTTACACATGTTCAATGTGGCCACCACCTGCAGCATGGGCAGCATCAATGCTATAAGATTATTCCTCTCAGACGCATATCACAATCCACTGGGTTGATCGCTGTTATTCGATGTTTAAGATCATTGAGGGTAGTGGGTAATGGTGCAACATAAACGCTATCTTTTACATATCCCCACAAGAAAAAAAAATTACACATGGTGAGGTCTGGGGATCTTGCAGGCCAAGCGCAAAGTAAGTAAATGCCTGAACGAGGTGTAGTCTGTAAGGTTTTAAACGTAGACATCTTAGCACATGCCAGATAGTGGATTGATAGATTGCAAGCTCACAGCTGGCTCAATTTGTGGATAACCCTCATACACAGCATAGATTCTTGCCACTTGTTCATCCTGGACTTTCCTTTACATACACCCACCCACACTCTTGAATCTGTTTAAACCACCATTGAATAATCTGCCCTTTTCTAAGAACAATGTTGAATTGCCTGTGTCAAAGATGCTGCACTGTGACAACCGTATTTGATTTCATGAACTCCCAAATGCCTTTTGCTGAGGACTCACCATTCCATGGATAAACTAAAAACTGAATGTTGCCAGAGATACAATGCAACTACAGTGCCCTTGTGACAGCCATTCAAAACTTAAAAAAATACTCTTCTTTCAAATATTCACTGACTCATTCCATGATGATGCTTGAGAACCGAAGCATTCCGTCATGAAATCGGTTCATTCTTTTTAAATAACCCTGTATTATAAGTCATGTCAAGAAAGGAGCAGTTAGGCTGATATCCCTTCAGAAATACTTTTTTAGATTCTATTTTTGGTTCCAAAATACAAGTGAAATGTAGGGATTGGAAATCTGAATAAGTTTAAAAAAAGAAAGTGTTTTGACCGATATTCAATTGCAATACAAAATTCTCTTTAAAAATAAGAAAACTGTGTGTATGCATTCTGATTGTCAAAATCAGAATGACTGTATTATCAAACTCAAAGAGAATATTTCAGAAGACACATTATGTAATTATCCTGATTGGAATACTGAGAATATTAAGTGTGGACATAAAGGTGAAAGGAATGTACTGAGTGGAAATATTTAAACAAAAAAAAAAGAAGAAAACTAATTGTTGGGGAAGAGCAGTTTATTTAGAACTCATAAAATATGAGTCATAACTTTAATAAAAATATTTGTGTTACTTTAGAGAAGAATTTAATTTTCACAGATGGAGGTGACTTTAGTTGGTTACTTTACAGTTTTTTTTTGTTTTTGTTTTTTTTTAACCCAATATAGCTACAATAGAAAACCATTAGCAAAAAAAAAAATAAAAAAATTGTTACCATAACAGCTTTGCTTCTGTTTCTCTTGCTCTCTAACCATATTATGTAAAACAGCATGAAGACTTTTTTTTTTATTTATTTATGTAATTTCTTAATGTTTTTATATTTAAAAAAAATATGAATTGGTGTTGTACTCTGCATAAATTTTACTACCTGGTATAAGTTCATGTCTCTCAAAAATGAACTGAATTTTGAAACCAGGCTTCATATAAAACTATGCAAATTGTACAACAGGATGTGGTTTCAGTTACTGTTCCAATATTTTCCTATTTATTATGAACTTACATAGATTTAGGAATTTTGAAAAGTTTTTAGTCTGTCCCACTTCCCCCAAATTGGTCTTTGGAAGTTGGGTCATTAAAATACTTTTTTTTTTTTTTTTTTTTTTTTTTTTAATTTATTTTTGTCACTTCCTGGGAAGTAGTTAACCAAATATGAAATTTTATACTGGAGTAGTTAAGATATTTTACTGATATAGCAAACAAGTTGACATTTATACAGGGCAATACGTATAACCTTTGCATTGATACTATAATGTAACCTCAGGGGTGGGGAAAGAGAAATGTTAAAATAAATTTATTACATCCTATATTTGAAAATTAATTTTGTTTTGCTTCTGCTTGTTTTAATCTTGACATGAGAACAATGATTTATAGAGACTTTTATAGTCAGTCTATATTTCTGAGATGAGGTATTATGTACATTATTTACATCACCAGTTAATAACAATGTAGGTCATATTTTTTTATCAGCTGTAAATTTGAACATATCTGACTGCTCAAGTCTTATGTTCATAAATACATTTTTTTATTTATGCAATGTAATTGTCTTAGGAAACAATTTTGTTAAGACATGAGGTGTTTGGGTTAGAAGCATGTATAAAGTGAGTGTGGAGAAGGAAAGAGAAGGTGCTGTTAAATTGAAAATAATATAGAATTTTGGAAAAAAAAAAGATTGAAAATTGGCTTGGAAAATAATTTAAAATTTCTAATTAGAACTGTGAGGATTTGAAACTGAGAATCTTAAGTAAAGGCATCAGAAAGGATGATACCCAAATTCCCATGCAAGTGAGTAATATCATGTGATGCTAGGCTGAAATTCTGACAGAGGGATTTGGGCTTATTTTCACTGACCAAAATCATACTATTCTGCTCATATTCATATGTAATTTTGGGGATGGGCCAAGGAATTTATCTGGCCTTAGATATCTAATTGTCACCACCTCTAATCACACAGGGCATCCTCCATAAACACGAGACACTGGGATGTACAGTGAATCAGTTCAGCTCAAGCCAGTCCAGTTGTTAGTTGCATCAAGCACATCTGAAAAGTAATTTTGCTTCCACAAATTTCCTGACAGCATATGACTGAATTGAAGAAAGGCAAATGCCAACACTCTTTTTCTTTACCTTCTAATACCTACCGCCCGTATAGAAATAACTTAGTTCTACCAGAAAATTTCATTTGTTTTTAATAAATCTTTATTATTGAAGATAATTCCACTCGACAGGTTGTCTATTCCTATGACAGCAGTATTCAGACAAAAAGAATACCACAGTTTGGCAAGAACAGAAGAAAGTAAATAATCTTTCTTTCCTGTCAGGAAATGCAACACAAACTTCAAGACAATACAACCAATTTGAATATCACCATAACCCAGCAAAGTTACCACAGCATGTGTATATGCTTATGGTGCCATTATGACTTCAGGTGCATGTTATATATATATATATATATATATATATATAAAATGATAAAAAAAATATATGCAGAATTTCCAAAGTATGTATAAGAATTTCATGTCTTATCTTCAAAGATTACTGATGTAACACATCTGAAGGCAGTCAGAATACATTAGCTTAAAGAGTGACCAAAATGAAAATGCTAATTTTTGCCAATATTGTATAACATTTTTCTGGATATAGATAAAAAGGATTAACTGGTTCATCCGGCTCTAAACATTTAGAGGATAGATCATTGGCACCAGATCATATAAAATGCACGTACAAGGAATTACATTTTGAAAAATAGCTTAAATTAATATTGTGACACTGGGACAAGAGGGAGTTAGGCAGAAGGAAGGAAGAAGAAAAAGACTACAAACTAGATGATAATTGTTGAAATTTGCAGGACAGTGGATTGAAAAGTTGAGAAGAAAAAAAAATGCATTGAAAAAAATTCTGTTTCAAAATAAAATGATATCACAAACTGTTCCAAGGAGAATCAAACCCAAATTTAACGAGATGGAATTCAGTAAGATTGAGCAAAACTAAGACTACCTGTCCCTCCCCACTCCCCACTGATAAGAAAGACAATCACTGTATCATCAAAGATGTCAGCCCTGGAAAATAGAAAAACTTTTTCAGTAAAGAAAACAGATGGTCACCAAAATAACATCTAAATTGTTCTGGACAAAGAGCCAGGAAAAACATCTGGTTTGAAGTGACCACCCTGAAGAAAAATATCCCAACAAAAATAAAGATTAGCACCTAAGATTAGGGACATGTTCGTTCATTTTAATTTCTGTAACATTCGTCAAAATTTTTATGGTTGACATTGTTTTGGAGAGTGTGACAGATGCAGATAGCCCAAACACGCATACATGCATATATTAAGGTTAATTTCCACCTGACGTGGAAGTCTTGAGACATTTTGGGAAAGCAAGTCAAGAGGTTGACTGATCCAATTACCTGTAGCAACAGATGTCTAGACAGAAGCTAGACAGGGGACTGATGTAAGCTGGACAAAACACAGGACACGTGAGAGAAAATTACTTGGGAGTCAGTGGCTGTCTTGTCTTTGAAGGAGCAAGACTTGAAATTGAAGTGCTGATAACTTATGAACAGAAAGATGAGACTCATTTGATAATGATGGAACTTGTCCGATTCATCCCAGGCAACTCCGAACAAGAAATATAAGAACATGTACTTCTGTTCGATAACCCCAAATTGAAAACAATATCTCTCGTTATTTATCACAGAAGTCGCAAAGGAATTTGTACACTGAGAATACAGCCTACGTTTGAAGAAAAGAGAAAACCAGAGAGGAAGAAAGTATATATATCTGTTACAAGCTGAATTGTGTAAAGAAGAAGAAAGAAAGAAAAAGGAAAGCCAGAGAGAGGAAGAAAGTGTATATCCCTGTTGCAGTTGAATCATGTTTGAAACTGAACTGTATACAGAAGAAGAAAGAAAGAAAAAAAGAAAACCAGAGAGAGGAAGAAAGTGTATATCTCTGTTACAGCCGGACAGTGTATGAAATTGTATTTGTGTCAAGAACTCCTTGCACATTCTTGGGCTAACATTTTCTGCTGACCTGGAGTGGAAAGATTATATTGAATCAATTGCTAGGAAGGTTGGTTTACTGTGTTGTACTAGACAATTTTTCTCACCAGAATCTACATTTATAAGTTGGCCATGCTTTGAATATTGTTGTCATATATGTTCTGGTGCTCATGCTATATATAATCCTTGATAATATGCAAAGAATCTGCAATGTTATTGGTCCTGACTGACATCTTGACTTCAGTCACTTTCTAACTGCCATAATGTAGCTTTCCTATGTTTTTTCTATAAATACTTTCATGGTAATTGTTCTGATGAACTTTCTGCTAGGGTACATAAACTTTATGAATTTTAAGTGCATTACTAGTTTAATGGCAAGATCTCATTTTACAATTGAAATGGCTAGATGTGCCCATAAGTCCTATGCTGACAGTTTCTTCTCTCTCACTTCCCATTTGTGGAACTCTTTTCTAGCTTTCAATTTTCCAGTCATGTCTCATCTTCAAAAATTTAAATGCAATGTCAATCATTATCTTAAATTTTGTTCTTTTATTGTTCTCACCACTTAATAATGTTTTTTTCTTATATTCTTTCACATTCAGTAACCCTCTGCATGTTACTGACTTTGTTGTTTGGGATAAAATGATTTAAAAAGAAATCTACTATATAACCATTTATCCAATGCATTACTTATACACAGGAATAATTTCCAAACACAACTTCAATCTCAAACATGCTATACTTATTAAAAGAGATAATAACTTAGATGAAAAGTTCTTGAGAATGAAATTATTGATTCTTGCCAAAATGTTAACTTACACCCTTGATGTTTTTTTAACTCATTTCTTTTAAAAAAAAATCCTTTCTCAAGCCACCATAAAAATGAAAATGAAATTAAAATGGTTAACTCAAGACCTTTTAAATTAATATATAAACAAAATAGAATGCATAGAAATAATAATTACATTAAAAAAATTAAATATTTATTCACTTTCATTTCAGAGTTTACCTTTCCTTACACAGATGGCTTTAATGTTTTAGGGTATTCTCAAATTCAAAATTTGAACAGGATATTTTTCCTCTGTTACTTCTGTGTATAAATATAAGTTACAAAATAAAATCTCCACAATTACCTTGATAATGTTCAAGGGACAAAATGTGTTGGTATAGAGTCTTCCTTTTGTCTTTTATTTATATATGCTTTGACTTGCAAGAGGATACTTAATCAATCACTACAATCTTGACCACTTAAAGGGTCAAACATATCCTGATAACCTGCATTTCATAAAACAACCACATTCAGTAAGCCTCTACCTTTAGTGACTCTTGGGCTTTCTATTGGGTAAAATATAATTATTAAATGCAAATTGTTTTTGTATAATAATAACTTTAGAATTTTGAGATTATTTTTTTAAATTTATTCACTTTCTGACTTACTTCTGAATTTTCAATGTGGCACAAAGCATTGTTTTAATTGGAATTTTGACAAGAGAAAGTGATTTTTAAAAAATATTCAGTTAGTCAATTAAGTGCTTTACATGATACATGCTTGTTCGATCATGTCTTCTTTAGGCAGATTTTCCCACAGTAGATTGCAGGTTTCTTTTTGCAGTAGACTGGTTGCCACCCAAGGCTATAAGATGTCATCTGTCCTTCTATTCAACCCATAGATGGTGGGGAGAAGAGATGGATTCATACATTTCACAAAGGTATTTGCGCATCAGTGAATATAAGAAACCTGACTGGAATTCAAACTTGGCTTTTTTCATTCTGCGCTGTTATTCATTACACCACAATGCACATTTAAAATATTACCAGATACTAAAAATCATTTCCAAATAAACCTGTCTACTAGGGTGGCTAGTTAATCCCTGTTGCAGACACCTGCTCTGGCACATTTGTTTGTTCAACACACACTTATGGTTTATACAGCAATTATGCTGAGCAGACTAGTTTGTGGGAGTGAGAGCACACAATCTGGCATGATTACCAGTTTGAACAAGGCCAGTACACTCAAACACTCAGTCATGATGACTCATGACTTTGTGCTAGCACAACCATCTAGGATTTCTGAATTTCTACTCAAATTCACTCATAAGGCTTGAGTCACGCAGTGGTATGGTCTTTGGACATTTTCCGATTGTGTCACATGCTGGTATCAACTCCTCAGGCCAATAAGATCCCTGACCATGGTAAGATTCAAGCCCAGGTAACATGGCTGGAAAGCAAAAATTTAACCACTCAGTAATACCCATACCAGATACAGGGTACTCCTAAAAGCCAGAAAATACATTATCAAGCTGAATTTTAAAGAAGAAGAAAGAAAGAAAAGGAAAGCCAGAGAGAGGAAGAAAGTGTATATCCCTGTTCAGTTGAATCATGTTTGAAACTGAACTGTATACAGAAGAAGAAACTTTCAAAAAAAGAAAACCAGAGAGAGGAAGAAAGTGTATATCTCTGTTACAGCCGGACAGTGTATGAAATTGTATTTGTGTCAAGAACTCCTTGCACATTCTTGGCTAACATTTTCTGCTGACCTGGGTGGAAAAGATTATATTGAATCAATTGCTAGGAAGGTTGGTTTACTGTGTTGTACTAGACAATTTTTTCTCACCAGAATCTACATTTATAAGTTGGCCATGCTTTGAATATTGTTGTCATATATGTTCTGGTGCTCATGCTATATATAATCCTTGATAATATCCAAAGAATCTGCAATGTTATTGGTCCTGACTGACATCTTGACTTCAGTCACTTTCTAACTGCCATAATGTAGCTTTCCTATGTTTTTCTATAAATACTTTCATGGTAATTGTTCTGATGAACTTTCTGCTAGGGTACATAAACTTTATGAATTTTAAGTGCATTACTAGTTTAATGGCAAGATCTCATTTTTACAATTGAAATGGCTAGATGTGCCCATAAGTCCTGTGTTTGACAGTTTCTTCTCTCTCACTTCCCATTTGTGGAACTCTTTTCTAGCTTTCAATTTTCCAGTCATGTCTCATCTTCAAAAATTTAAATGCAATGTCAATCATTATCTTAAATTTTGTTCTTTTATTGTTCTCACCACTTAATAATGTTTTTCTTATATTCTTTCACATTCAGTAACCCTCTGCATGTTACTGACTTTGTTGCTTGGGATAAAATGATTTAAAAAAGAAATCTACTATATAACCATTTATCCAATGCATTACTTATACACAGGAATAATTTCCAAACACAACTTCAATCTCAAACATGCTATACTTATTAAAAGAGATAATAACTTAGATGAAAAGTTCTTGAGAATGAAATTATTGATTCTTGCCAAAATGTTAACTTACACCCTTGATGTTTTTTTAACTCATTTCTTTTAAAAAAAAATCCTTTCTCAAGCCACCATAAAAATGAAAATGAAATTAAAATGGTTAACTCAAGACCTTTTAAATTAATATATAAACAAAATAGAATGCATAGAAATAATAATTACATTAAAAAAATTAAATATTTATTCACTTTCATTTCAGAGTTTACCTTTCCTTACACAGATGGCTTTAATGTTTTAGGGTATTCTCAAATTCAAAAATTTGAACAGGATATTTTTTCCTCTGTTACTTCTGTGTATAAATATAAGTTACAAAATAAAATCTCCACAATTACCTTGATAATGTTCAAGGGACAAAATGTGTTGGTATAGAGTCTTCCTTTTGTCTTTTATTTATATATGCTTTGACTTGCAAGAGGATACTTCCCCAATCACTACAATCTTGACCACTTAAAGGGTCAAACATATCCTGATAACCTGCATTTCATAAAACAACCACATTCAGTAAGCCTCTACCTTTAGTGACTCTTGGGCTTTCTATTGGGTAAAATATAATTATTAAATGCAAATTGTTTTTGTATAATAATAACTTCTAGAATTTTGAGATTATTTTTTTAAAATTTATTCACTTTCTGACTTACTTCTGAATTTTCAATGTGGCACAAAGCATTGTTTTAATTGGAATTTTGACAAGAGAAAGTGATTTTTAAAAAATATTCAGTTAGTCAATTAAGTGCTTTACATGATACATGCTTGTTCGATCATGTCTTCTTTAGGCAGATTTTCCCACAGTAGATTGCAGGTTTCTTTTTGCAGTAGACTGGTTGCCACCCAAGGCTATAAGATGTCACCTGTCCTTCTATTCAACCCATAGATGGTGGGGAGAAGAGATGGATTCATACATTTCATTAAAGGTATTTAAGATCAGTGAATATAAGAAACCTGACTGAATTCAAACTTGGCTTTTTTTCATTTCTCGCTTGTTATTCATTACACCACAATGCACATTTAAAATATTACCAGATACTAAAAATCATTTCCAAATAAACCTGTCTACTAGGGTGGCTAGTTAATCCCTGTTGCAGACACCTGCTCTGGCACATTTGTTTGTTCACACACACTTATGGTTTATACTGCAATTATGCTGAGCAGACTAGTTTGTGGGAGTGAGAGCACACAATCTGGCATGATTACCAGTTTGAACAAGGCCAGTACACTCAAACACTCAGTCATGATGACTCATGACTTTGTGCTAGCACAACCATCTAGGATTTCTGAATTTCTACTCAAATTCACTCCATAAGGCTTGAGTCACGCAGTGGTATGGTCTTTGGACATTTTCCGATTGTGTCACATGCTGGTATCAACTCCTCAGCCCAATAAGATCCCTGACCATGGTAAGATTCAAGCCCAGGTAACATGGCTGGAAAGCAAAAAATCTAACCACTCAGTAATACCCATACCAGATACAGGGTACTCCTAAAAGCCAGAAAATACATTAGCCTAAGTATAGTGAATAAAACAATGGAATACCAGTTTGAATACCATTTTTTTTTAATAGTATGACACCAATATGAATTCCACACAAGATATCCCACCTCTGTTTAGGTTGTTTCTAAGTTCAGCTATCCTTTTAGACTGGTTCCTCTACCAATGCTAAAGTTTACCCTGCTATTTCACTAATAGCTAGAGCAAGGTGAGATATAGTAATGCCTTTGTAAGAGCATTAGCACAAAGTGAATGCAAATAGTTTAGACCAGAATTTGAACTCTACTTATAAATTCCATTTTCTGAACCAGTAACCGTTAAGACAACTGAATCTCTAATTCAGAAATATCGTGACTAAATAACTTGGTAGTATCAGTTTACAAATCTTAGACTAAATAGTAAACGTTTTTGATTCTATTTAGTTTTGCAAAAATGAAATGCAGTCATGTTTAAGTTTTGAATGAATGCATAAAAGTTGCTATTTAGGTCACTTCAAAAGTCTAACTAACTTAAGAATTTCTACTTGAAGTGAAGTTGTTGACACTGGATACTTTCATGAATGTCTATTGCATTAAATTCTATATTTATAAAGTAAAGAAAAAAAAACAAAAAACAAACTCTCCAATGTTATTTGTCTTGCGTGAAATGGAAAAGTTAGATAACTGAATATCATTGACAAACATTCATGCTATATCTTGCTATGGTCAACTTAGCTTATCACACAGATACACTTGTTGTTTTGCTGGTATATGAGAATCAGTAAGTAAAAAAACAAACAAACAAACTTCTTTGGAATAGAAGTAACAAGAAAACAATTCTGACTCCCTGGGAGAAGAAAAAAATCCAAAAAGTAAATTACACGACAAAGTCAAAGGAAAACAAGTTTATTTTACAAAAGTTTTGTACAAGATTTTTTTTTTTTTTTTTCAGTAGCAATAAGGCTGTGTATTATGCATTTGAATCATGTTCAGATAAATGTGTTCTCTTACCTCCCAAATAGGTTCTCCTATCACTGCCCGGTTCACACTTCTCCCCAGTCTTTTGAACAGGAGTAGAGGTTTATCCCTTGTTTCCTGTTTAGGATTGGGTTTCCAGTTCCCTTCCTAAACCCTGAAATGTCATTTACTAATTTTTTTTCTTCCTCTTCTCAATACGTTGCTTGGTTGATTTTGTTTAGCAGCATATCAACCTCTATGGGTTATTTAATGCAAAAATTTAAATATTTTGAACACAATTTTATGGCTTCAACTAAATATATTTTGAATACAGTTGCATGCTTTCAACTGCAGATAAAATATGTATCATTGGTAATTCTATTATAAAATGTATTGCTGGCCATTTTGCTATAAATAAGTATCGTTGGTAATTTTTTATATAATAATCTGTTTTTATACTTTCGTAAGGTTTTGTTTTGGGGTTCACTATTTATCCATAGCTGGGACCCTAACAAGTGCTACCACTCTGGGTCAGAGTGGACCTGGGAACAACAGCAATTAAGAAGTGATTCCATGCTTCTCAAAACTTCCTGATCAAAGACGTTGCTGCCAGTTGTAGTCTATCATCATACCCAGGACTATCCTCACTAGGAGTAGATAGGCCCACTTATTGCCCAGTTCAATCTCCTCCTTGGTCTTTTGAACAGGAGTAGAGGCTTATCCCTTGTTCCTGGTTCTTTCTAAAGTCTTTTCATTCTCTTTCACCCCTTGTGTCTTAGTGGCACTATCACCTTGTTTTGAGTGAATTGAATATATAAAAAAAAAAAAAAAAAAAAAACTTTTCAAATAAAGTGCAAGGAGGAGGAGTTTTTAATTAATAAGTATACCACTACCTCCGATGTAAGAGCCAAGATGAATTTTCTTCTGTACTTATTTATTTATATATACCTATTTTTGGGGGGAATGTGTAGGAGGGGAGGAATGAGGAGCATTTATTTACATTCAGACTATCCTCTTCATCTTTCTTATTATCAAAACATTTCAGCCATTGTGCCTTTCCAGACTTCTTCAAGTGCCTAAAAATCTGTGTAAAGTTCAGGAAATTTTGAATTGAACCCTTTATTTAATAAATGGGATTAGATTGTTCTTATTCTGATGTCCATCTTTAGCAATTTCTCACCTTGTTCTTATTTAGTAATGCACAGTCATTGCTCACCCTATTTCCACAGAGTCTAACTCTGTATTATCTGGCTCAGGGATTGAACTCACAACCACAAAAAGTCACAAATCAATGATTTAATTCACTTGGCTATTGTTCCTTAAATCAAGTCATTCCATGTTATTGCCTCTTGAATAAATTGTGCAGATGGATGCTTATTAAAATTTTGAAAATTAAGAACCTCTGTTTTATTCAGGGGCTAAAATTATATTCTTTATGGATCTTAAGAAGATTTTATGCAAAACATGACAGTGAATACATAGTTGCACAAATTATTATATAGATTATATATTTTGTGTATAAAATTTCAGATAGAGTATACCTGTAAAAGGACAATATGAATAAAGACAAAAGGAAAACTTATCTTAGCCAATGTATTTAGTCCTCCAAGGGACTTTGCAAAGGCAAATGTAAAGATTTTATTTTAAGAACATCATTTACTCACTTCAGTTTATTAGACATTGAATTGTGTCACTTGGCATCTCCCATAGTTTACCTAGACTTTTCGGCTAACCTGATGAATATTTATGAGTGCACGTAAATTTAACAATTTTGTAAAACCAATAACATTTTTGGTCTTGTATATAAATGCTTATTACAAAATAAAATCCTTTCATTTGTCCTGATAAATTCCCTGAGAGAACAAAACTCGTTGGCCAAGATAAGTTTTCTATTTGTGTGAGTATGTGTAATATATATATATGTATATATAAAAGTACACATATACCTACATTTGTAATGCAATTAAGAGTTTCATGGTTACCTAATTCATCAGGCACAAATGGTAAATGAACTATTTAATATGGTTGTTTTTAAAAAATTCTGAATCCCAGATTCAAAGATCAAGGTTATTATAAATTTAATACAATATTGGGGTATAAAATCAAAATATAGTGTTGGTAGGTAGATATTTGAAAAAAATCATGATATATGGTATAAATTTATATGCTATATATTTCCATGTGTTGTATTGTTGTTTGGAACAGTGCTTTACAAGTAATCTCTTTGTCTCAAGAAAATAACATTGTATTGTATATAAAGCTAACACTTAATATTATAAAAAGATAAAAATATAAATTTTTTTTAGACGAAAAAGATTAGAAGGTAAGAAAAAGTAAAAAAAAAAAAAGAAAAAATAATCACCCTATTTTTTATGATACACATAGATACTGGGATGGTGTAGGGGGGGATAATTATTGTGTAATAAAAAATATAATAGATGTTGGGTTAAGTGATCTAGCCAGAATCAAAAGAAGAGAGTTTTTCTTATGAATGCATGCCATCATAAGTTCATTTTGTTTGTTCAGCAGGATAGGGGTTGTCAATTTGCTTGAGAATAGTTAATTTCTCCAATAGACAAAGGTTACATTTTTCCCTGTGTCTGGTAAAGGGTGTAGTTTTAGTGATGAAATTCCAATTTACTACAGGTGTGTAGCTGGTTTGACATCCCAGGAAAAATTTGGAGAGTACTGTGGCATTTGGATATTGTTTATTGTCAAGAGTCATTTTATGACGGTAATCCCTGGTTTTCCAGTGGTTAGCAGTGGAACCAAAATAAAATTTAGTCTCGCTATTATGTTAAATGCTAACTTTGTAAATAATGCCTTTATTCATACATTTATAATTTAGTGAGCAGGTACTGTTTTTCAGCAATTAATTTTTGTTGGCATTAATATAGTTATTGAGGTTGTTTAAATATTATATTATTATGCTCTGCTATATACTGCTTGAGGTTTTTGGTGCAGCCGTAGCTAATTTTAATGCTGTTGAAGATTTTGCTGAGCAATGGAATATGGCTGAAATGTTTGTGGATTAAATTAAAGAAAATTTGACCAATGTTGGTTTTGACATTTTTGTTAAATAGTGAGTTAAACCAAATTATATTTTGTTTTCTATGCTTATTGTTGTTGTTGTTCTTAATGTTTATGTATTTTAGTTTAACTTTGTGTTTACTAGTGCATCTGCGTATTTAGTTTTATATTTATCAAGAATGTTTTTGTTGCTAGAGTTAAGAGTCTGTGTTGCACCAATCTGTACAAGTTATTTAAAATTCCTGGCGGGGGTAGATTCTATGTTAATGTATTTATGATTATAAAGTTCTTAATTGAAAGGCAAGCTTGTATATTCCCTTGGATAAGTTGAAAGTAGTGTCCAGAAAGTTAATCACCTTGGCATTGATGTTAATGGTGATATTTAGTCCATGATCCTTGAAGAATTTAATAAGATGTTTTCTAAGTTGATCTGTTTGTTGTGGGTTGATATTATGTAGGGGGATAACTCCATCATCTCTGTACAGACCAGTGTTCTTGCTATCAGAAGTATACCTAAATCTCCACAGTAGTAGTATACCAACCTGTTATACTGGAACACACCTATTCTATAGTTAATAGACTCTCCCACCTAGTAGTAGTAGTAACAGTCGCCAGGGAACACAGAGAGTCGATGTCGGACATTAAAGTATCAACCACCACAACTAGAATGCTGTGTCATTAACTATTATATCAAGTTCCTAATGTTTTGCACGTTGAACTTAATTTAGGATCGACTTAGTGAAATACAAGCCTCCACTGTGAAAACTACTCTATAACAACTTTGGCGACCAGGATTCGAACTCATACGGAAGAAAAAAAAAAAAATATTCGTTCGCCATAAACAACTTTGGCGACGAGGGATTCATTCTCATATGGAAAAAAAAAAATTTTCATTCAATCTACAACACTTGACAACTATGATTCGAAACTCATACGAAGAAAACAAAAAAAAAATAAAAATTCGTTCGCAATATACAACACTTGGTGACGAACGGATTTGGATTCATACGGTTGAAGAAAAAAAAAAAAAATCACCCGCCATAACAAACTTGGCGTACGAGGGATTCAGATTCATACGGTGAAAGAAAAAAAAAAATTCGCTCGCCACATTATTTGGTGATGAAATTCGTTCTTATATGGAGGAAAAAGAAAAAAAAGACTTGCTCGTCAAATTTTCGGTGACATCATCTCGGATTAACATTTAAAAAAAAAAAAAAAAAACTTGGCAAAGTTTTTCGAAAGACAAGAGTAAAAAAAAAAATTGGCAAAGTTTTTCAGAAGACAAGATGTCAACTTAGTGACGAAAAAAATTATCAGTCGTATTCTCAACTGAGAAAAGAATTTTCTTTTTTCTCGATAAGACAGTTTGCTCAAATAGGTCACGAATTGTAAATTCGTTTTGGACCCCCCTCTACAATATTTAAGCATTGTGTAAACTTTTTTGCGAAGATGGAGGAATGCAAAAATATATTCCAGGAATTTTTTAAGTTCCAGATGGAACAACAGATGACAATATTAGAACAACAGAAAACATTCCAGATGCAACTACAGGAAGAAACTTTTAATAGACAGATGCAGTTTCAACGAGAAATGGAACTGATGCATAACGAGTTTCAAAACAAAATTCTGGAAATAACTGAGAAGAGGAAAAAGAAAAATTTACAAAATGATTCTTTCCCAGAGAATACAATATGGAATTCAATTGAAATATTCACGTACAGTCCAGATGAAGAGATAACTTTTGAAGAGTATTATAAAAAATATACGGACGTGTATAACGAGGACTGCCACACATGGTCTGAAGGAAAAAAGGTGAGACTTCTTTTAAGCAAGTTAGGAACTGCTGAGCATAACAAATTGGTAAACTACATTTTACCGAAAAAAACTAGCGAGTTGACACTTACCGACGCGGTAAATATATTAAGTGAATTATTTAGTAAAAAGACATCTTTGTTTCACAAGAGGTGGAAATGTTTGAATCTGATGAAAGAGGACAAACAAGACCATATAACGTATGCAGCCAATGTGAATAAGCATTGTGAAAAATTCAAGCTAGCAGAGTTAAGCGCTGACAACTTTAAGTGCTTAGTGTTTGTTCAAGGGCTGGTATCGGAAAGAGATGCAGAGTTGAGGAAATTAGTACTGACAAAATTGGAAAACCAACTGAGGATTACAATACAGAGCTTGGCAGAAGACTGCACAAGATATGTTAGCGCAAAGAAAGATTCAAAAAAGATAGAACAGTCTGGCGTTTCGCATGTAAGGAAAATACGCTACAAAAAAGAAAGTCAGTCTACCAAAAAGAATTCTAAAATTGCGGATTATCAAACAAAAAGTGAAGTACCAGAGAAAAATAAACAAAAACTCCTGAAGCCATGTTTTGCTTGTGAACTTTACTGGTACAGATATTGCAATTTTAGGAATAAAAAATGTTTCAACTGTAAAAGAGTGGGTCATAAAAGCTCGCACTGCAGGTCAAAATATAAAGACTTTAAAATAAGAAAATTAAAGTCCGACGAGGTGAACGATGGAATAACCTTAAAATTTGTTACCGTCGAAATAAGTAAGACAAAAATAAAAATGCAACTCGACACTGGTTCCAACCTATCTATCATAAATTTGCATACGTGGAAGAAGTTGGGGAAACCAACTTTAATGAAAACAAATAAAATTAGGAGGTCAGTGATGGGAGAAAAAATACAATTTATTGGAGAATTTGTTACAAATGTCACGTTAAATAAAAAAACGCAAAAAGCTAAACTATTTGTCATAGAAAATACCACGAACTTACTTGGTACGAATTGGATAACAGAATTCCAATTATGGGATGTACTGATAAATTCTTTCTGTTACAAGGTTGAAAGTTTAAACTCAGAAGCCCAAAAATTAGTAAGGAAACTTAAGGAAACATTTTCTACTGTTTTTTCTCCAGGTTTGGGAATGTGTACCAAGATGGAGGCAAAATTCCAGCTAAAAGAAAACGCTCAGGCGGTATTCAAAAAGAAAAGGAATGTGCCATTCGCTTCAATTGAACAGATAGATAAAGAATTGGACAGATTAGAGAAAACCGGTGTACTTGAAAAAGTTGAGTATAATGAATGGGCTACATCGACGGTATACGTAAAAAAAAAAGTCTAAAGAAATTTGTGTTTGTGCTGATTTCTCCACGGGTTTAAATTCGGCACTCAAAGACTAGAATTATCTGCTACCAACAGCGGAAGAAGTATTTCGAACTTAATGAAGGCACAATATTTTCGAAGATAGACCTCAGCGATGCATATTTGCAAATACCGTAAAAAAAACGTCAAAACTTTTGTGTATAAACACACATCGGGGTCTGTATAAATTTAACAGACTACCTTTTGGGATTAAAGTAGCGCCTGCCATTTTCCAACAAGTAATGGATTCGATGATGGGTGGTCTAGATTTTGCGGTAGCGTATCTGGACAACATCCTCATGAGAATTACAAGTATAGCAGAACACGTGGAACATGTAAATGCAGTAGTTTCAAGAATATAGGATTTTGGATTTAAACTCAAGGAAAGCAAATGTGAGTTTTTTATGGAGAAAGTAAAATATCTGGGGCAGATCATCGATAAGAATGGTAGAAGGCCAGACCCAGAGCGAGCAGCGGCTATAAAAGATATGCTGGCTCTAAATATTACCACATTACAAAGTTTTTTGGGATTAGCCAATTATTACCAAATATACATCAAATTACCATTATATACATAAAATGTATGATCTGCGGGCACCATTAAATGAACTACTGAAGAAAGGAAAACCCTGGAAATGGACTAATGAATGCCAAAAAGCATTTGAAAAGATAAAGGAAGTGTTAACCTCGGAATTATTTTTAACCGATTACAACCCGGAGTTAGAGATCATAGTAGCTTGTGATGCAAGTGCGTATGGAGTAGGAGCATGTATCTTACACAAAATGACAAATGGTCAAGTAAAACCAATTGCTCATGCTTCTAGAGCACTACTTCCGGCTGAGAAGAATTACTCTCAGATAGAGAAAGAGGCACTAGGAATAATTTTTGCAGTAGCAAAATTTCACTGTTTTCTCCACGGTCGACATTTTAAGCTACAAACCAACCATAAGCCTCTAATTTCGATTTTTGGATCAAAAAGGGTTTTGGCAAGATACAGCCAACCATCTACAGAGATGGGGTACAATATTGCTAAACTATAACTTCACCATCAAATAAATTTGGCTATGCTGATGGGCTGTCCAGGTTAATTCCGAAAATGAGCGAACCATTTGAAGACACGGTAATTGCCTCCCTGAAGTCAGAAGAAGAGCTGAAATTTACTGTATGTAATGCAGTTCGGGAACTTCCGGTAACTCTAGAAAAAATAAAAGAAGAAGCCACCAGGGACAAGTATATTTTGAAAATAAAAGGAAAAATAGCCGAGAGGGACCAGTACACAACAAATGTTTTTTCGCTTTGCGATACAGTATTGTTGTACAGAGAATGTGTGGTGATTCCATACACACTGCAGAAGCAAATACTAAAGGATTTTCATACTGGTCACCCAGGCAGCACTAGGATGAAGAGCCTAATGCGAAGTTTTGTATATTGGCCGAATATGAACAGGGACATTGAGAACGCAGTGGCAAAATGTAAAGGCTGTGCTTTAGCTGCAAAGGCACCCCCAATAAAATTTAACTCATGGCCAAAAACAGACTTACCGTGGTCTAGGTTACATGTGGATTTTGCAGGTCCACTGAATGGATACCATTACATCATAGTAGTGGATAGTTTCTCGAAATGGCCTGAGATACAAAGGATAAGAAAGTACTAAAAACTTCCTGCTGGAATTGTTCGCAAGGTTTGGTATAGTAGACACAATTGTGACGGACAATGGAAGTCAGTTTACGTTGAAACAATTTAAAGATTTCTGCAAGGAATACAATGTTGAACATGTTACCACAGCCCCATATCACCCAAGATCAAACGGGTTAGCTGAAAAATTTGTGGACACTCTGAAAAGAGCTCTAAAGAAAGCTAGGGAAATACCTGCAGATGAAGCCCTACAAAAGTTTCTACAGGTATACAGAATTACCCCAAATAACGGAACACCAACCTCACAGTCGCCAGCCGAGGTGATGTTCGCAAGTCAGGTAAGATCTGTCTTCGACAAATTATTACCAAAAAAAAACAAAGCCAGGTAGAGAAAAATTTATTCAAGTAAAAAAAAATACAATCCTGGTGAAAAGATATATTTTAAGGTCTATAAGCAGAATAAATCATTCTGGGAGATTGGAAAAATAGAAAAGCGGATTGGCAATATGATGTACTTGGTGAAAGGCGAAAAATTCACGTGCAGAAGGCACATTAATCAGATCAAACGACGTGCTTCAGATGTGGTTGACAGCGGTCCTGTGGAAGAAACGCCGATGGAGGTGATTTTTGATACGTTTGATCTAACAATGCCTGCAACGATTTTACCTGAGGTATGCCGATCCAGGAAAAAAAGAAAGGCAACTGATCCTTTAAAAGAGGACCCAAAACGTAGGAGATACGCTACGATGTTGCTTAAAAAAAAATAAATAAATAAATAAAACTGTTTACTCCTATGGAGTAAAATTTTAGGGGGGGATGTTATACTGGAACACACCTATTCTATAGTTAATAGACTCTCCCACCTATAATAAGTAGTAGTAGTAGCAGTCGCCAGGGAGTTCAGAGAGTTGGTGAGTCAGTCAATGTTGGACATTAAAGTATCAACCACCACAACTAGATTGCTGCGTCATTAACTATTATATCAAGTTCCTAACGTTTTGTACGTCGAACCTAATTTAGAACCGACTTAGTGAAATACAAGCCTCCACTGTGAAAACTACTCTATAACACAACCAATTTACAAGCTTCTGCCAAATCAAATGCTCCCATTGCTATGGAGAAGTTTGGGTTGTCTTTTATGGTCCACATAGAACCATCATGAAATAAGAGGGGTTTCTGGACTTGCTTAATGATGTTAATTTCCTGGTCAGTGATGGTGCAATAATTCTTGGCTAGGTTTAAAGCCGCCATTAACAGGTCCTCTGTAATCAACATGTAGAAATTGATGATGTCAAATTGCATAAAGGTGCATTCATTTTTAGTTTTGATTTTAGAGAAAAAATTGATGCCATCTTTTGTATTCTTCCATTGGTTGATCCCTGTAGCCTTCCTAGTGTATTTGCAAGCTCATTCTTGTATAGCCTTGCTGATTTTGCCTATGTTGTTCTTGAAAGGGTTAAGCAATTGGAACTGTGAGTTATTGGGGAAATTATACTTATGGGGTCCATAACAGTAATGAAGGTTTGCTACTTGTGTAGCTTATGCACTCTATTGTGGATCTTGGGTTTGCTGGTTGTAATTTGTGCCTCATCGTTAATATTGTTTTCCCACTCTGCTGGAGCTTTCTTATATATCTTATTAACCTCTTTGCAGATAGCTTTGTGGTATTCATTGACATTAAAGTAGTAGTGATGGCCCATTTTATCAAGCTTAATGATTTTGTTGTTTTTACGAATTTTGGTAATGTCTTTCTTCATATTATTATATTTGGTGATGGATTTAATCCTATTTAGTACAGAGAATAAGTGTTTTTTTTTTTTAAATCCTAAGAGAAAGTCATCACTGGGTGGGATTTTCTGGGACTTAAATCCAAAGGAATCAAAAAATTCATATTCCTTGAGGTGTTCTTTTTTGGCGAAGAATAGTTTCCATCTCATTTTCCTTACAACACTATTTTATGTAATAAGTTGAGTTCATGATGGTTTCTTTCAGGAATGATGATGTGTTTTGATGGAGAAGCCCAGAATAAAAGGTTCTATTTCCTAATGACATATCTGGTAAAGTACATCACTTGATATATATACCAAAGATCATGCTCAACATGAAGGAGTGATGTATAGATATGTGTGAACATGTTACTTCCTCGAGACAAAGAGATTACTTGTAAGCTACTGTACTGAACAACAATACAACACACAGAAATATATACCATGATTTTTTTCCCAAATATCTGCCTATCAACACTATATTTTTAATTTATACCCCAATATATTAAATTTATAATAACCTTGAACTTAGAATCTGCATATAATATTGTGTTCCTTCCATGAGACCCAGAATTTAAAAAAAAACATATTAAATAGTTCATTTACCATTTATGTCTTATAAATTGGGTAACCATGAAACTCTTAATTGCATTAGAAATGTAGGTATATGTGTATTTATTAATATATACTTTATAGCTCTGTTTAACTACATTGAGCACTGTTGTGTTTACACCTTAAATTAAATATTTATTTGCTCATCTGTATATGTTATCACACACATATAGTTACTAATATCTTGTTATTTAGTTTAAGTTCACTTATATGTGTGTAAGTTATAATTATAATAATTTATAAACAAAATTGTAAAAAAATAAAAGTAAAGTAAAGACTGAGTAAGGAAAAAAAAATGTCTATTTCTCTATTAATTTCAATTAACTTGAAGAATTTAAATCTTGAAATTAATCCATTAATATCCAAAGTTGGGGTGGTAGGCATTAATGGATTGAAATGTTTATCTAAAAAACACATTTTATGTTGAAAGAAATTAAAGTTCAATAATGACACCAGATATAGTGAAAGGAAGGAGGGGGAGTATAATACATTACTTTTTCTGTAGGCAATGAAAAGATCAACTTGTTGATGAGTATTTTTTTCTCCATTTGAATAACAATGTTCAATAATAAAAGAAAACATATTAGTTGAAAGGATAGTACATATTAGGCTAAGGATAAAAAAAAAAAAAATTACCAGTCCTGTGTTATATCCTATCATATCTTTTATAAGGGCTGATCAGAAGAGAAGCCAATACTCAACAATGTCAGTGGTGTTGGGGATTAGTTTATTACTAGATTTGTAACAAAACTGATCACCCATTTTATGAATATCAAATTTTATTAACAAAACTCAGGATAATACCTTCATAAATATCAATCAAATGGTGTTTAGTATAAAATATTTCCCAAGGATACAAAGTGGGTAAACTATTTGTAATTTCAAGGATAACAAAGAGTGTTCCTTAACCAATTGTATGCCATTTTGTTAAAAATCTAAAATATCACAAAGTCATATATGACAAGTCACTAATTTATTAATGAAATAATGCAAAAATGTGGTACTCATCTTCATTAAAAACAAAAGCCTTGTATTATTTTGCTTATTAATGTAGTTTTTCAAAGTTATTTACCTATCCCTGTACTGAGAGTATATTTAATGCTTATTGTTATCCATGCAAGATATTGATTCTACTGATCTTACCAACCACAGATCCACTAGTTGTTCATAGCTAGAAATAGGATACATATTTTCATTATTTGTATGGGAGAATTCTATTCTTCTGCATCATTTAAATAAGAGTTTACCTGTATTTAAAAAAAAAAGAAAAGAAAATGAAAAGAATGATAGAATTATTTTAATAAATTTACAATTATTTTGGTCATATTTTTGCATAAAAAATGTACAACTTTTATCTATACAAATAACTTTATTGTTAAGTCTGCTTTTTGAATCATTAAAATAAAAAATAAACAAAATCCAAGAAATATATTAGCAATTTGCTCTCACAACTTATTAATCAGATATTCTATTGTTATGAGGTGTTTGCATATTGGCATCAATTCATCTTGTTACCATAAAAACAGAATATCTTATTAGAATATAGAGGAGATCAGGCTGCATGACTGTTACATATAAAATCACATTGTGTTTTATATTATAGGATAGATAGAGATGAATTAATTTATGTTTATTCCTAAAGTGTGAAGATGCACCTTAGTATTCTGATTGTTTTTTTTTTCAGTAAAGATAATAAAGTAAATATATTTTTACTGAACTCAAAATAGCCAGCAGAGAGCCTTTATAACAAACATATCACCCAATTTTTTATGCATATATAGTTGAAGCTGTCAGATTAAAACATGTATTATTATTTTATAGTTTCTTAGGAACATGAGCAATAATTGGCTTTGGTCTGGTTTTGAAAAGTAATTTTGTTTTAATTATTGCTTTAATTGTGTAAGATACTGAGTTGCATGTGTTGTCTACTTCCATAGCTTCTGATGTCATTTCCTCATTTTCATTTTGTTGCTGGTCTTTTGTGAGAATAACAAATGGCTTTTCTAAATGAACCACCTTTCCATAAAGAATGTGATGTCCAATAATTAGAATGGGTTGGTCCTTGGGTAGAGAAAGAAAAAAAGAAAGAAAAGTTTTTATAAGATGAGGTTTAAAAATTTAATTCTGATAGAACATTGCTTCTTTAGATTAAAAAATTCATAAAACTTTACTTTTCAGAATAAGGATTTAGATAATTTATGAAAAACAATTGTAAAGTAGACCAAATTAAAGATTCATCAAAGATGGTTGTCCTGGTATTTAGTAAGCAGGGCTAACTTTTTTTTTCACCAACATCCTGGAATTACCCTGAAAAACAAATTTGTCTTGGAAAAATTTTAAACCTGAAATCAAAATGTTGATTTTTTTTTTTTAACTTGTCAATTTTCAAGAACAAAGAAAATGTATAAATTCATTTTCATCATATGTTTAGGTTTTATTACAATTGTATTTTATTACAATTCTAATCATTATTTTTAAAAGTGAAGGTAGTTGAAATAATGTCAATGGAAAAACTGTCCTTTTGACATTCCATTTTTTGTGGGCACAAATGTTCAAGTTTGCCAAAGTTTTCATTTAAAATTAACTGCTTTTTGCCATGACTGAATTTTCTGTGTATGTTTATCACATTTTAAGTTTTTCCTTGGATTTTCAAATTACTTTATGATTAGCAGAAAACAACACATAAATACTGTTTGGAAAATGTTTGTTCAAGATTTTTAACCAGAAAAATATGTTCCTGTTTTGTTTATTAAAGTGAAATTAGTTCTTACAATTAGATCCTAACATTTTTCACATTTAGAGATAAATCCTGTTTGGTCAGAATTCCTACACAGAACTGAATAAAAGGATCTCATTTGCATACGCACAAATATTGTTTACAATTCTTGTAATCACGTGGAAGTTATGCCAGAATGCTAGTCAAGAAAATCTGATGTCATGGAGGGTCAAAACTTTCTATGACCCCAGAATAGACATCATTGATGAAGCATTCTGGTGCACAATATCTGTGTATAAAATGAATGGATAAATAATATAAATATCTAAATTTAAGTCTTTCAACCTTTATTAACTAGTTTTAAAAGAAAACAAAAAAAAGGCTTAGGTTTTTATTTTCTTGTGTACATGTGTGTATATGTATGCATGCTCCATTTATTTGATATAAAGATTGTAACAAACAGGCCCAATAGAGAAATTTACAAAGGAGCTTTTCTTCTTTCTCTTTAAAATACAAATTTTCTATTAATTTTTATAACATTTGGCCAGCATTTCTATTACTGATAGTTGTGCAGGGATTGCATAGGATAACTCTACAGAGTTAAAATAAAAAGATCTAAGTTTCAGTACTTCAATCTTTCAGTGCTTAAGATTTATTTGTGTGAGTGTATGTGTTTGCACAAAGCCTTCATTTATTAAAAACCTGCCACGATATGTAAAAAGTAAGTATTTATTTTATCTATTTTTAAGAAATTAGTTGCTTTTCAAATAAATATAATTAAAACTTTTGTATTGTACAAAAAAACCCAAAGCGGGTGTCCTGAGATATTAATTTTGAGCAGTGGTTGTTAGATTTGCCAATTAGGAATAAAAAACACCTTTTTGAAATTTTAATTTGAACGATTTCTAATAATTTGTACAAAATTGAACAAGTTATTTTTAGCTATTTGAAATGATGTAGAATTAAAATTCTACACATTTAAGCACCCATCAAAACAAACTTATCCCAATATAACACCTACAAAAGCATAGTTAATGGATACTTATCAATAAATGTTATAGAAATTTTCCAAAGATATCAAACTCATATTTTGCTACTAACTTTATTTATATAAAAATACTGGCAGCATGGCCCGGCGTTGCCCGTGCTTGATTCAAAAATCGTATGGCTCATACAGCAATTGCTATCACTTGACTTAAAATATTTTTGCTCTTCCTTGCCTTTAAAGGAGTGCCCTTTGCCGTGCTGATGTTGCTACATGCCTTACTTCTTGCCTATCTCATACTGCAAATTTTTTCTAAGCTCTATCCTAAACATTAAATCTATTACGAAAAAAGAACTAAACAAAATGAACACAAAATGATCAGCTTTAAAAAAGGACTCGTAACTGGAAAAACCGAATGAAAAAGAATGTTAACAACAAATACTTTTTCACACCCAACCCAGTTCTGCGGAATCAGAATCAACGTTGAGTTTAAGCAAGCGAATGAGCCAATTGGAGTAAAGTGCCATGCAGATTTAAATTTTTCCCACTTGTGATGAATGTGGCTATTGATTTTTTTGCATACTAGCATGCTAGTTAACATTCGTGTCAGTCAGCTGTTGGCTCTCATGCTGGCCAATAGAATCTTCCTGCCTATTCGTGGCAGCAACTATTGGATCTCACTCTGGCCAGTAGGAAATAGCCGCAAACTACATAAAAACTGCTGTAGAAGCATGAAAAAATCGATTATTTTCACTATCGATGGGAGTTGGGAAATGCAAAGTCAGTCTTGGCCTTCCCGCTAACTTGGAGCATGTGCATGTAAATTTTGGTCAAAAATTGCGGCCGTGCATTCATTACACACACACACACACACATCCTGCCTTTTATAGATAGAAATTTAAATTATGATGATTTTAACATGTAAATCAGCATATTTGGGTATAGTGTCTTACCTGCTTAGTGAAGTGTAAATCCCCAATAAATTTTCCCTGGAGTGGAACTGGTTCTCTGGTCTCTAAGTCTCCTTGCAAATCTATCATTGCCCAATTGGGACATGATTCTTTGCTAGGCCTTAAAAAATAGATAAAAAGAAAAAAAAATATTAACACAGCAATAAAAAAAAGAAAAAAAAGTGAATTTAAGCCAATGTACATTTGAGAAGGCACAGTAATGGAGTAATGGATAATGGCTCAGATTAAGGAATTGTAGCCGAGTTTGAATTCCAATTGAATCTATTATACTCACTCACGTGCTAATACCTGTAGGAAAGGTATGAATCCTCTTCTTCTCCCCCCAGCTATGGGTTAGTAGCAGGACAGACCGGGTTCTATAGCCTTGGATGGTAACTGGTCTACCACAGAAATAAATGTCAACCTACTTGGGAAAAATCTGCCTCGTCAGTTACGTATCGAAAGATACATGATCGCCTAAGCATGTATCACACATGGCACAAAACTGACTGACATGTGAGAAATTAAAAACAGAAATTATCATGTCAAATAATTCTAAATTGTAATTGTGGTGAATCTCTGAAACAAAACTAGTACAATGACTTGTGTGCTTTGCATGCTGGTGGCTATTTGCAATGTGAAAAGACCACACATGCAAGTGGAATTCTTATAATACTGTTACTTGATGAATATGCATGATGTCAGCAGCTATTTAAGAACTCACCTGAAGTGGCAATGAGTGGGGCTCTCAGCAAATATGATAGTTATTTCAATTTATGGCGGATGATGTGTTCTACAACTAAAGATGTTTTTTCCCAGTTTAAAGTAGTTCCTTTTCTTTTCCCTGTGCTAACCCCATTTTGAAGTCATTCCCTTATTCTCTGCATACTAAAGTCTCTCCTTGTGTCTGCAATGCCAAATTGGCCAACAAATAAAAATTGTTACAATTTATTAAAGCTTCATCCTTGATACATTTACAATGTATTTTGCATCTTGGGGAAATTTTATTATATGCTGTTTCCATGGAAATGACAACAACCAGATATTTATGAGTAAAAATGCCTCTGTCATATTGGTTGAACATAAATCTTATCAAAATATATATGCTATAGACAGGTTAACTTGTGAAGATAGTTCACAAATTGAATTTAAATTACCTTAAAAATGGTAAAATTTAAAAATAAATTAAATTTGTTGGTTGTTTTTGTTCAGCAGCACATCAATCGGTTATTTAATGCCAAAATCTAAATATTTTGTACACAATTTTTTCTTTGAGATAATATTGATATTTTAGTCTTGCTAATTAATCTATAGCTGAAGGAGAAGCAGTGGATTCATACCTTTCACAAGGGTATTTGTGGTTAGCATATATAATGTACCAAACTGGAATTGGAACTTGACTCTGATTAATAATTATGAAACATTATGTATTACACCACCTGCACATCCAAGCTTACAGCATCAGGTATTCCCAAGTGGTCACTCATCTAGATACTGACTAGGCTTGACATTGCTTAACTTTGGTGATTGTAAAATTAAATTTGGAAAGGATTAATGATCAGTAATTATGAAAAATGACAATAACTGAAGAACTAATCAATAACTTTGCTTCTCTGCCAGTTAATACTTTAATTTTAAGAATTATCTATTTTGCTATAAAAGTTGATGCTGGAATCATTCTAATGCTAGCAGTTAAACTGAGCTTGTAGTAAATGAAGTTCGGTGAGTGAGATTTAACGAAAACTAATTATTCTTTTTATTTGGGAAGGATGAAAACAAGGCTATATTTTTCTCATAAAATATATATTTCATGCTGCAAATAAATGTCAAAAAACAAAAGAAACTTCTATTTTTTTCCCCCTAAATATTTAGCTTGTTGACCATTATAACAGTGAGACACTCTATTGTGTGATACTTGTTTGCTGAGCACTAGTTAGTGAAACCAGAGAGTAGTCATTGTGGAGGTGAGTTCAATTCTCACTGAATTCTCTAGAAATGTGACTTTGTATTGAAGTAAAAAGTCACTTTGCCAATTCCAGTGTTCTAATTTCATCTCTGTTGTACTTAGAGCTCATACAGAAAATGATTTTACATCACTTTCTTTTCCTGCTTTTGTGTAATATGAGAGAGGAAAAGAGAGAAATGATAACTGCTTAAATATAGTTAAACTAAATATTGTTAAATAGGTAGTTCCAAAGAAAAGTAATACCTAAGGTTTAAAATGCATTTTTAAAAATGAAAATGATTTTTTTATCAGTAAAAATGCTAAAATCATCTATATAGACAAATCTGTCAACAGAACATGATTGTCTTTATCAAAAAAATTTGTCAAAACTAAAATATACTTTTCTGAAACTTTATTTGAGGAATATTAGCTGATTTAAAATTAATTAATTTGATTTGAAACAAATATTGCTTAAAATTTAAAATATAGTAGAAATACATTTTTTAACATGGTGGTATCTGTTTATTTTAGATATTGACAGATGGATAATGTTTTTAATGTTTTTGCTAATATTTTTCTACAGTGAATATATCTGTAAAATTTACTTGAAGAATATAATGTTAGCGCCTTTTTTATATAATGTTTAACTACCCAGTAATCTTAAAAATTTAGGAAAATATTCTTTAATCTAATATTGTGGTAAAGGTGTGCATCATGTTAGGAGGTCACCAGTGTGGAGAGTTGTACCAGAGAGTTCTTCGTATTATTTATTGGAACTTCAGAAAATGAACTTTCAGAACTGAATGAAAAGGTATAAACAAATATATATTTATTTATTTGATTTAGATTGGAGTGAATCCTTTGATATTTGGTGTAGCAAAAGTTTGTTTTATAAGTCCAATTGTGGTAGTAGTCAGGAGAAAGTCTTCTTTTGGTAGCTGAGAATTTAGAAGTCATCTTAGTTTCTAAGAAGGGCAGCAGATGACTGCTTAACTTCTTCACATGACATGCTTAGCTGGTTTCTATGGTGATTCCTTCTCTTGTTCAGGTTTCTCTAGTGATCCCTTCTCTTCTGCCTCAGGGCTGTAAGTTTATATATCATTTTGACAATGGTTCCAGATTATTGATGCAAAGCTTGGTTTCAGCTAACATCAAAAGTCTCTTTGTGTTAATTTTTTTGATTGGCCAAAATTATTTTCCAGTGTTCGTTTTCATTTTTTTCATGTAGTGAAAGTTATGTGTGGAGCCTCTCTGACTTTTGATAGTTTTTAGTCACAAATGGCTACACTCTTGTCCAGCAAACTTCCGACATTTTGTGGCAAGGTTTAATCTTTTCTATTTTTTACTTGAGGGTTGCCTTCTTGTTGAGAGAAAGAGAGAGAGAGAGAGAGAGAATAGTTTTTTAAAGGAAAACACAAATGCCTTATTTTTATATTAGTTCTTTTTTTTTGTTTATATATTTTATTTTCATATTTAATTTAGATTCTCCAAGTTCTACTTTTAACTAATATTAGGTGGCACAAAATTAAATTCCTTGAAATTTCATAAAATTAATTAAATAAGTGGGAAGTAACAGACGTAAAAAAAAAAAAATTATTTTTACCAAGATTTTCTAAAAAAAATATTCTAAAATAATTTTATTCATTTGTGAATAAATCCTGAAAGTTTCATTTTTAAAATCCGAATTATTTGATTTTTGCAAGAATTTCCAAATCAATGTTTTTCACAGTAAAAATTTCCTATAATCATATGATGTGGAAAAATTTTTTAACCAAATTTTCGAACGTTCTCTAAAAAAAAATATAATTTCGAAAAAAACTTAGTCTTTCCTCTTAAAGATTTTAACGATAAGTCTTTGTTTTTAGTTTAGTTTTTGATGGTATGCTAATTTTTTAGCAAATCAGTGATGATACCTAACTTAATAAGGAAGATAAAACTTTGTTTTTATTAAGTTTGGGACATTTTTTTTTTTAATGCGTATGATCCTCTTAGCAAATTTTTGGAAGTGTGATATGTCCTGGAAATGGATATATTTGTTCGAAGTAGCAAAGTGGTTGTTGACTACTGTAACTGGGTAGGACAATCTAGCAGGTAACCATAATGGACGGGTCCTCGTCATAGTGGTAGGCAATAGGCATAGTCCATGTACCACCACATCAGTCTGTATTTATGGCTGACACCAGCCAATCATACTGTGAGGGGGAACCCAGGTGGATGCATATTCATTACATCAAAGTCACTATCGTTAAGTGAGAGACTATTGAATTCATTCGCCTCCCAACAAGGGAAAATTCGACATGAGTTCTATAATTCAGGTTTCATATGAAGCTTCATAAAATTGTCTATTTCTCTGGGTTTTAATTTAGACACACCATAGGCATCAGAGAATGTCCTGTTCCTTAATATTTTTAGTGAAATAGGGAGGTGTGGGCTGAGAGTTAAAACTCATGAAACGATTATGATACAATACATTGTTCTCTGAGTGTAGGTACAGAATTTTCCTGTACAGGAGTAAGTAAGTTGAAAGTCAATGCCAGGCGTAATCTTTTAACTTTCAAGGCTGAACTTGATTAAATTACACAAAAGATAAATTAAAATAATTAAATATAAATGACTTGTATTCAATGATTTTTTGTTATTCATAAGAAAATCGGTTCATGACAGACGATTTTATTCAGTTTCATATTTCAATTCAAACAATGAAAAAGTGATTTGTAGGAACTGATGATTTTTGGTAAAATAAACAATTTAATAAAAAATCAAAACAAAAATAAATCCTGTGTGTAAAGACTAGATGGCATTTTTATTAAATATTATAATCGAATGCTTAATTGATGAATAAAAATTCGTTGTTCTTACCGCACGAGTTTAGAAATGTTTATAAACTTATCAGTTACTTATTTTTTGGATCAATAAAAAACAAAAACACATTTCCAAGAAAACTTGACAGAAAATTGTTATTCTGCTCAAAATTTAAACAGACGCTGATTATAAGTGAGATGTTTAATACTTACATTTTTATTACAATCTGAACCATCTTTGTATAATAAAAATTATTATTGTCTACCTCCGACAAACTTTTAAAATAAAAGGCGCTAAACTACGGGGAAATTCTATTGGCGGTTCCCGTCTAAAAACCGGTGTCATGTCCCTTGTCATCGTCAAGACACGTGCTCAGATTATTTAGCTGGGAATAAAAAATTATTAATAAATTTTACTTTTATAAATAAACGGTCTTATGTAATTTTATTCTACAGGGTGGTCCGAAGGTCTTGTCACCTATACATGATATAATTTTCTATTTCAGATCGCTGACACGAGCTCCTACACGAAAATGGTGTTCATACAGAGTACAGACCCTCTCGATGTGTGATAGCGTCAATGAAAAAATGAATAAACAGAACTGAATCCATTCCAGTACATAGATGTATTGTTCTTCTATTGTTCTCATTACTTTTTTTTGGTAGGTCGTGACAACATTTTTGGACCACCCTGTATTCGTTTTTAATTAAAAACAAACTAATTAATCATTTAATTAAACATAACAAAATATACCCCGAAAAATTTAGCTTTTTTAAAAAAAATTTGTAAATTGCAAGAAAATAGTTTTAAAATAAAAAAATTTAAACATTTTTCTCGCAGAGAAAAAGAATGAATGAAAGGAAAAAATGTACTTTTAAAAATTTCACGTTTTCTTTATAAAAATCAAAAGAAATCGTCGATTCAAGTAGAGCGTGAACAAACATGAACGAATTACTTTTTTCTGAAAAACACTAAGCGACAATTTTTAATTTTAATAATTATTTTATTATTTATGTTCAAGTTCATGTGTCCAGGAAGAATCACTTTCTCTTCGTCCTGACAGCTCATGAAAAAAATTTCTTTAAGAAATTTTTCTCGTGAGTTTTTAAGAAAAAAAAAGTGTTTTTCAATTATGGTACTTTATTGCTTCAACAGAGAGATGAATTCGTGGTAATTAAAAAACAACGTACAAGTTTAGCTGTGTTTGAAAACTGAATTACATCTTGAAATGTTTTGGACTAATCTCATATTCGAAGCTATATCGTGAAATAATTCATGTTTGACAAAAACATTGTTATGCAGAAAATGTTTGAAGCAGTCACATGAAAAATAGTGTGATGCTACGAAACCAAAATGATAACGAAGAATTCCCATTCTAATATGTGACGGAAAATATGTTCTAATTCAAAAAGGATATTTTTAAATTTTAATTATAATTGCTTGTTTTGTGAGCTTATTGTCCGACTTCCCTTGTAAATTGAAAATAGTCGTGCATTTTTTTTTCATGAAGTTTAATTTAAACTTCAGTCTTTACTTGCATTTCAGATGCATAGGTCTCAGAATACGAGGTGAGTTAAAAAAAATTAAATAGGGGAAAATAGTTGCAGTAGACTAGAGTAAATTAGTGTTTTAGTACTTTTATGTGTCTGTTTTTATTTTTTGTTTAAATGTTTTCGTAAAAAGAGGAAAAGTTGTGGAGAACCATGCTCTAAGGTACATCGCACATAGAAGAAAACATTTCTTTTTTATTTATATATTCAATTCAATGATCATATGCATAACCGAAAATTTATCTGAGACTCAATAATGAAGAAATGTGCATTTTTAATCAATGCTTGATTGAATATTTTGCTAAGTTACGTCCTTGTCATCCAAGCCAGTGTAGTAATAGCTAAGGACTAAAAGGAGTTTCTTTTTTGTGGGAGGCGAGGAATAAACAAAGTGATAATGGTGTGAACCAACCTGCCTGTCATGCGAGAAGTTAACAAAACTCACTATAAGTTAGAGTGGTAGGAATGCCCACCAAAAATTACTTCCCACCCTTCTGTGTTTTCAAAACTGTGGCATTATTGTCAGCACACAGCGAGTGTAAGAAAAAAGATAAAGTCACGTGACTACAATATATCGTAAAACGCACAGTATACACACATAAAAATGTTGCTATAACTGCCATATCACCCACTATACAAAAATTCTTTCAGGTTTTCTCCCTCATACCGGATAGAGGACGGTAGAAAATTGTTGTTTGGGTAATTAAATATGTGAAAGGAAAAATCCATATTAAAACAACCATTCGACACCGTTCTGTCTGTGTAGTTGGTAAAAAAGGCTGTGTTCTCTGAATTAAATTTGGTATGTATGGTCATTTATTTACTTTAACTTTAAAAATAGAATAGCGATGTAAAATTTTAAAAATATATCTTTTTCTTCCAATTTGTAAATGTTACAGCAATTAAACAGAACTTTGTTTTTAGATGCTCTTTTTTATCTTTAAAAACTAAGGCAGCTGATGTTCCTGCTTTAAAATTTTTGATATTTGAATTAAATTCGATTTTATTTATTTTTCATTTATAATTAAAATGTCATAGTAATGATGATAAAAATGATCAAAGTACTCTTAATTGTTTAAAAAGTTCAAAGGGAAGGATTTGGTTGTTATTTTTTTTTTTTTTGTTAGAGCAGTATTGTCTGTGGTGTTCAGCAACCTGAAGGCTCTACAGGTCTTTCCATGCTGAACCTACAGCACTGGAGTATAATTCTGATAATAATGGAATAATCCTTCACAGAAATTATTAAAAAAAAACAAACATGATATAGCATTAATAACAGTATAATTTAATAGTGCATTTATTTAAAAGAAAATCAATCTTTAAAGGGAACTTTTAAAACAAAGATTTTTTTATTATCCAGATAAAAAAAACAACAAAAGAATTAAATAACTAAATGAAATTAACTTATAGTTTATTAAACTTAGGAGTTTTTGAAGAATCTCAATATAATTTTATTTTGATATTGTGACTTTTCTGGTATGATGAGCTTGTAATGTTTGTAAAGAAAAACTTTAAAATCTGTGTAAATTAAGATTTGGTCAAACAAACAAATTAAACAGCTTCAGGTTATAGCAGACACATTCTATTTATCTTGAGCTCCTTGATAACTCCAAAGAAGAATCAGCAATATTGGTGGCTTGGCTTCAGTCACTTTTCCATCACTGTAAAGTTGCTTCTCTGTGCCTTTTCTACAAATACTTTCATGGTAATTGTTCAGATAAGTTCTTTGTTATGGTACCTAGACATTTTCAGTTTAAGTGCAGTACTAAACTTGTATCTAATTCTCATCAATTTATAGTTAAGCTGGCTAGCTGTAGCCATAGGTTCTATGCTAACAGTTTATTTTCTCGCAATTCTCACTTGTGCACCTTCCTTCTGGTTTCATACTTGCCAGCCAAATTTAATTTGTAAAAATTTAAATGTAATGTCAATCACTATCTACTGTCCTCTTGACTACTCTTTTATCTTCCCACTAATTATTAATGTTTCTGTTCCTACCCCTTGTATCTTAGTGGCTTTACTGTCTTACATGGGGTGATACTAATTAAAAAACAAAAAATATTCTATTAATTTGTAGAGGACTGGGGAGTATTTACGAGTTGTTGAATTAGGAACATGTGCTGTTTATTCCTGCTATAAGGTCTAACTACAAGAACAATGCGAACTCAAGTTGAGCCCAACTGAAGATGTAAAGAAAACAAACAAGACTGATATATATAGTTATTTTCCAAGCGTAGCTTAGATGTGGGACAAGGCCAAAAGTATGGGGCATCTAGTGAGGATCGAGCTCACTTTTCAGTTGTAACTGATCTAGCGAGACAAGCTTGCTAACCATTACACCACGCCGAGTTGCCCAAAGACTGATATATATATGTTAACAAATATATGTATTAAACAACAAATTTACAAGTGACAAAGACATCAACACTTGTGTTTGTGCGTGAATGTAAAGAGTTTGTATTTTGGTGAATGTTTGTACATACGTGTATGTGTGATTCATGGTGTTTTCCCAGAAGTGGGTAAAAACACTGATCTCCATGAGAAATTACATTTTTAAACATGTCCGCTGAAATGCAAAGTAGGAAAGAGAACGAAGCAAGAAGTCGCCTAGTATTTATAGTGTAGGGAGAGCGACCCCTAGTGAACAATTAGGGAATTAAGGAGGAACTAACTCCGACAATTTAATCAGTTACAGAAAATAAAATAAAAAACTGGAAGCACTGAGAGTTGGTTGATTGATTTTTTTTATGTTTTATCAACCCTTTGTAGGTTATTTAAAGCCAAAACGTATATTCATTTGTAAGAATCATTTTTTTTTTGCAAGCAAATATTATATTAACAATTTTTTTGCAGACAACAATGATTTTACCCAGATACATTTCTACTATTTAACACTTAGTTGGCAGAGGAGGTTAAATTTATACCTTTCCTAAGAGCAGTGATGTACAGAGGTTTGGTGATGCTTGGTTGTTTCCTTGACTTGTATGCCCCAAGATTGAAGTAGGTATCACTAATCAAAACATGGATCCGCATTCATGCCAGCTTGTGGTACTGCAGGGCGCTTATACAGTGAAGTTAACAATTTCAAATTTCAGAAACTAAATTTTTAATTTACTCTTTTGATTGGATGCCCTCGTGATATGGATGCCCAGAGTCATTACACCCTCTACCCTCATTCTGCATACTTCTGCCAAAGTGAATGTAATGAACTCAACTAGGATTCAAACTCTGATTCCTCATTCCAAGTTGCTATCTACTGCACCACCCACACATCCAGTGAGAGTTTGTAAAAGATGAGGAGGGGATGTGCAAAACTAAAATCTCAGTCATTCCTATTTTAATCTGTAGTCTTGATATTCTCCAATACGTCTAATCAATTCTTCTCCAGTTGGATGTTAAGACTGAACCAGACACTAAAAATCTTGCATGGTCCACCATCCATCCAATTGAAGGGAGAGAACAACCCCTTCATCAGCTTAAGTGCAAAAAACAGCTTATTGCAGTTAATTTTGTTTGCTGCTACCATCTCATTCAAGTGAATTTCTTTAGTAATTTCCTCAATATTGCCAAGGTGGTAGCACCAGGTAATATGATTCCATGTAGGACTGAGTTTACCTTCAATTTGTGCAGGATATGTTCTAGTTCAAATATATACAACATAGGCAAAAGTGGACAACATTAATGAAGAAATCTGGACAACATCAAAGGCTTTGATCTTACTCTATTCACTATAGCTCTAGGGGTCATATAAAAGATGCAAGTTCAGGTTACCATACTTTCAGTTGCCAGTGGGAATTTAGTGGTCTTGTTACAAATATGTGTTGATTTGAGCAACAAGAGCATTCTTTTAGGCAAACTCATTGACAGTTGCACATGTCTCTACCAAAATTATCATGGTTTTGGTAACTTTCCAAATTTGACTCAAAATTTGTTTTCCTTTACCTTAGTGTGGTAACCAGGGCTGGTGCATACTACCTCCAAACACTCGAACTGGGGGCAGGGAGCTTAATTGGGGCCCTTGATCTTTGATTTTTTCTACCTACATTTATATATATTACAAATTAAACTAAGCACAACTGACTATTAAAGGATGAACAATTTTTGTGGGTTTTGATGTAATTTTATCCATAATGTTGAATGTTTTAAAATTATTCAACTTTTTAACAATAAAAATCCCAAGTTGATGTTAAAAATTGCTGCAAAACATTGTTGATTCATTTAAGATGTAATGATCTATTATGACATGTCTCTAATTTGTATTTAGATACATTGTATTTATTTTCAATTTTTCTAGTTGAATTGTTCACCTATATGGCATATGATCCATTATTGTACATAATAAGGTTACAATAAAATTTGTATTTTATATGAATACTACCTTATGAAAACTGATATGTAGTAGAGTGGTGGGCCCTGTATCATAGACCTCTGTACCAGTCCTAGTAGTAATGAACCTTAAACAGTTAAATTTTCTACTGTTTTGTACATTTCTAGACAATATAATTACTTAAAGAACTTTTAGATAGCAATTTTGAACCTTGTTATGTAGAGTTTTATGCACTTACCATTACATATTAATTATAAATTAATGAGTTTGTATAATTTCTTTTGTACAAAACTGACAAGAAGAGGTTTGGTGTATAAAAATTTTTTTCAAAGTTTTTATTATTCTGTCTATACTTTAAACTGAGCAATAATATAGGTTGTCCTCTTTCTTTCTTTCCGGATCTGAAAATATTTCAAATTTTTGGAATACCATTATGTTTTATAGCAGTATAATGCTGTAGCCCGACTTTACAGTAGACATTTTAATAATAGCAAAGCTAGATTATGCTTAACAAAACCTGTTACCCTAGAAATGACTGTCGGATAAAGATTTAAATAAAATATAAATTTAGATACAGTGGATAAGGAGATATAAAAATAAACATAATATCTGTTAATAAATTCAATAGATTTATCTTACCCCGATAAGTGGTTTTGTGTCAGAAACTTCAAGTAAGAAGAGAAGACATTGAACTTTTTATTTATCTATAAACCTTTTAAGTATATGTCATACAGTATTTGAATATGTTTCACAGTAAGCTTTTTCATCTTTAGTGTTTTTAATGTTTCTGGGATTTAAAAATTATATACAAAATTTTATTTTATTTATTTATTATTTTAATCATTTCAATCCAGTCAAGGTGATAAAGCCACTAAGATGCAAGGGGTTTCTGAGAGTGAAAACAAACTGAGAAAACATTACTGAGGATAAAGGGCACTACAAGAATACTATTTGAAAAGACAGGAAATAATGATTGATGTTGCTTTTAAATTTTTAAAGATTGTAGTTGACAGGAAAGCAAGAAGTCTGAAGAAGTGACAACTATAAGAGAAGAAACTGTTAGAATAGAACTTATACTTACATTTAGCAATTTCAACAGCAAAATGATGGGACCTACCTGCCAATCAAATATTATGCTCAAATTCGTGAAGTGTTACCAAAGAGAAATGCTTACCAGATTCTTTTTTGGATTTTGTCAAGAATCTGTAGATACATTGCAGAAACACCAGACCAAATGTGACAGCAATATTCAATGCACAGACAAATTTTAAACTTATAAAGGTGTAAGATAGTTACAAAGTTACTAGTAATCTAGTACTACAATTAAATTCATGAAGTTGATGCGCCAAAGAGGAAAGCTCATCAGAACAATGGCCATTAAAATATTTATAGAAAAGGCACAGGGAAGTTGTTACGGTGTTGGAGAAAGTGATTGAAGCCAAGATACCAGGTCAGAACCAATTTCCTTGAAATTTCTCAAGAATCTTGAGATACAAAGCAGAAACACCTGACCGGATATGCCAACAAAATTTAATGCATCAATGAATGGTAGACTTATAAGAGTGCAAGATAGATTCTGACAAGAAAAATTGTCTAGCATGACACAGTGAACCAATTTCCCTAGCAGTAGACTTAACTGTTGATTTGATAACTTAATTAACAGCAAACATTTTTCACTTGAATGCATTTAAATTATGTAAGCTTAATAGTTGTTTAATTTTTTTTATTTTAATTAACGACAACAAAATTTTCTACTGTTTTGGTATATTTCTAAACAATATCATTGCTTAAAGAATTTTGTAGCTATTTTTTTTTTAGTGTGTATACCTTTAGTTTTAGTGTGAAGCAACAAAGCACAATTCCAGTAAGATTTTTTAAAATTATATTTGTCACAGTGTATAGCTTCAGAAGGGGACTACTTTAAAATGCTGAGTTGATATGTGTTTTACTTTTCTTTTTATAGCACCAGTTTCAATACTTTTTGATCAGATCTCATATGTTGACTTAAGGACTGTGTTAGGCAACAACATAATTACCTCCCTTGTTGGAGATTATCTCCCGTGACTGAAGAACTCAACTAGTATTTTTTTTTTGTATTGAACTATTCTAAGCTTAATAAATATTCCTAAGCTCTAATACTCTCTCATGTCTGTTTTATAAAAATGCTTCTGGAATTACTTCAACTTACAACAGTTCAATTCTTCTTCATGGCTTCTCATTTCCAACTACCAGTACATTGAATACAGTGTCATTTTTAATTTTTTGTTAGACAAATCTTTTAATTACTTACTAATGTCCCTCATTTTTGTTATTATCCCAACATTTTGACTGTTGTCCTCTCTAGTCTTCTTAAGATCTCTGTTGACCTTCATTGAATTTAAAATCTATTGAATCTATCACTGTTCTCATTCTGTTATCCATATCTAGGGATATCTCATAGATATCTCAACTTGTTCTCTTTTAGTACTGCTACATTATTGCATTCCCCCCTTTTCCACTGAGACTAAGCCTGTACTACCTGACCTAGGACTGAACTCATAATTACTATACAATCAAATTTATGGCCCATTACTTTAACCCACTAGGCTTTTGTACTGTGAGACACTTCTGAAGCTAGAAGTTGGAGCCTTAATAATGATAACTCCTCATCTCAAAAATTCAAACACAAATCTCAAGTTGATAGATATAATTGTAGAGATTATTCTGATGAGATTTCCTTGTTGGTTCTTTGACTGCAGGAATTTAAGTGCAGTACTAGATTGGCAACTAGGTCTCCTCATTTTACTGCTGAAATTGCTAAATGTAACCATAAGTTCTACTCTAATAGTTTCTTTGCTTTCCTGTTGAAATCTCGTTTGGCTTCTTGCTTTCCTGCCAAAAATTTAAATGTGATATCAGTTGTCATCTGTCTTTTTGAAACTGTTCTTTTATTGTCCTCTGAAAACTGTTTGCTCAGTTTTTTTTTTACTCTCAGTAACCTCCTTGTATCTTAGTGGCTTCATTGCTTTGTTTGGTGTGAACTGATTTAAAAAAAAATAATGGGTTGATCATATAGTTTGAGGAGTCTTTTCATGTTAGCCATGATACTTAAGGGGTGTTGTGATATGAAAACACTTTATTCTACCAGGAAACAAAACCTACAATAAAAATGGAAAACTGTCCAAGTTTTAGGCTTGGAAATTATGGTAAACCAATCCCTCAATATATTCTTTTTTTGTTACTTGCAATTCTGTCATTTTTAGATTTTTATATCTGTGACATATATTAAATACTTTACAAACTTATTAACAGTTCAGTTTTAACAAACCTGATTTATATTTCACATCTTTTACTGACTGACCCAGGACTGAGTTTGCAATCAGGTGTCTTGTAAAATACTCAATACTCAATAAATATCACATTATATGGGTGCATAGCCAAATGGTTAGAACATTCACTTTCCAACCATGAGACCTGGTTCAAATCTCACCATGGCCAATTTGTTGGGAAGATCATTTCTTAATATTATTGGTTTGCGTTTTGTGATCCCTGTGTGTGACATCTTTGGAAAATGCCATAAAAATCATGCCACAGTTTGCAAGTGAAATTGGATAGATGGATATATTCCAGTAGATTCTGAAAATGTCAAGCATGAAGTCATAAGTCATTGTGACCAAGGGTTTGAATGCACTGGTTTTGTTCAAACTTTTGATCAAGCTAGGTTATATGCTTTTTCCTAGAAACTACAAATAAGGTCCCCTCAGCATAGTTTCTGAATAAACCACAGGTTGGCTCTCGGGGTGTTGAACTGACACAAATGTGGCCAAGCAGGCGTCTGCAACAGGGACTTGTTAACTGCCCTTGTAGACGGTTGTGCTTGGAAATGAGTAGCTGGCTATTATACAGGGTGTCCGTCAAAAAATTAACATCATTTAAAATATAAATATCTGAGTAAGTCCATGTCCCAGGCAAACAAAATTAAATAGGCTTCATGTTGAACAATAAATGATTTATTTATCAAAATTCGAAGAAGATATTCAAAGAGATGTAAATTTTATAACCAATATCACAAAGCTTCACAAATGTTCAATATGTGCACCAACACATATCAAGTCGGTAGTCCAGCTCCTGCCAAACACGTTGTAGCATATCTTGCGTAACATTCTCCAGAGCATCAGTGATTTTCTATTTAAGTTCCTCTAGGTTTGTAGGAAAAGTGGGGATATAGACCTGTTCTTTAACATAACCCCATAGAAAAAATCATAAGGTGTCAAGTCAGGTGAACATGGTGGCCATTTCAACAGCACATTGTCATTATCACTGGCAAGCCTGATCCATCTTACTGGTAGACTCTCATTCAGATAAATTTGCATAGTCAACTTAGTTTTTACACATTTTGTTAAAATTTGAAATCAATTGAGCAAGAATTGTCTACGTTATTACACTACAAAATGATGTCGATTTTTTTTGAGACACCCTGTTTTCATGTCATCATTGTCACCGGATTTATTGGATGCAAGGGAGATAATAACTGAATCAGTTTTGTTTTGTTTTTTTTTTTTGTCTCTGTGGGAATTGGGACAAGAGTTCACACCTTTTATTTCCATTATCTTTTCTACTTGATTATTTCAGTGAGAACTCTGATTTTTTTTTATGTCATTTCTAAGAAATAGAACTGCTCTGTTTACCCAAAGCTAAGAGATGTAGATTCAGGATTTTTCCAAGGACATTAATATGAAGTAAACACAAACTGTCCCAGTTAAAGTTTGAATTCAGATTGCTAACTCCATTGTCTATATTTTTAATACTAAATATTCACCTAATACATGGCCTAAGAGCCACTCAAGGTTGAGTGAATGAGGTTGTTGGAGGAGGAAGTAAGTGCAGATTATAAGGATTCTAGTATAAATAATGGTTAACCCTAGACTTGAAGAGGTTAAAATCATAGTGATCAAGGAAGTATCCTCTCAGGAGTCTGTCCCTCAAAGTAGTGTTTCTCAGGAAGAAGATATTTGAATATGCCTTCTTTCTTAACAATGGAATACAAAAAGAAAGAATGATTTGACCCTGGATAGATAGCATGACAGGTCTTATCTTTAATGGTCTGAACTGGTGGAACTAATGAATGTAGCTCATCTGAGTATTTACCATGAAAATAGCAATTTAGTAACAATAGGTTTGTGACATTTCATCTGTGGGAAAGGGGTTGTAGGGTTGAAAATAATTCATCACTCAAGACTGAGTAAACGTTTTTGAACTTTACAATGTGAGCAATATGAAAATGACTAATTGGCATAGCTAAGGCAAAGACTATATAAATACCCAAGTAAGGGTAGAGCAGCTCTTGGTATGCAAGCTAAAAGACTACCACAGGACTGATAAAATATGAAGGAAAGCCCACTTCATAACAGCAGGAAAATAAGGACTGGGTGGCTCCAGCCCAGATATGGCTGCAATACTCTATTTTTGGTCTGATCTGACCAAGGACATGACAAGAATAGTTATTAACTAGCAGCATGGCCCGGCATTGCCCGTGCTTGATTCAAAAATCATACGACTTATACAGCAATCACTATTACTTGACTTAAAATATTTTTGCCCTTCCTTGCCTTTAAAGGAGTGCCCTTTGCTGTGCTGATGTTGCTACATGCCTTACTTCTTGCCTATCTCACACTGCAAATTTTTTCGAAGCTCTATGCTAAACATTAAATATGTTATGAAAAAAGAACTAAACAAAATGAACACGAAATGATCAGCTTTAAAAAAGGACTCGTAACTGGAAAAACCAAATGAAAAAAGAATGTTAACAACAAATACTTTTTCACACCCAACCCAGTTCTGCAGAATCAGAAAACGTTGAGTTTAAGCAAGCGAATGAGCCAGTTGGAGTAAAGTGCCATGCAGATTTAAATTTTTCCCACTTGTGACGAATGCAGCTATCGATTTTTTTGCATGCTAGTTAACATTCGTGTCAGTCAGCTGTTGGCTCTCACGCTGGCCAATAGAATCTTCCTGCCTATTCGTGGCAGCCACCTATTGGCTCTCACTCTGGCCAATAGAAAATGGCCGCAAACTACATGAAAACTGCCGTAGAAGCATGAAATAATCGATTATTTCCACTATCGATGGGAGTTGGGAAATGCAAAGTCAGTCTTGGCCTTCCCGCTAACTTGGATCATGTGCATGTAAATTTTGGTGCAAATCTGTCAAAAATTGTGGCCATGCATTCGTTACACACACACACACACACACACACACACACACACACACACACACACACACATCCTGCCTTTTCTAGATAGAGATTATAAAGAGTGACACAAGAGACTGACTATTTTTTCATCAATGGATTCTATATTTGTATATATGAGTTCCACTTGAATTCTGGGGTAACATTAACAATTAAGCCACCCACACTGCACTTTCATAGTAGGAGATAAAAATAAAATAAAGACTTGTGCTATTAGGTTTACAAAACTGAAACTAACAACTAAGTTTTAGTTATTTCTCTAAGTTTAGCTTTGTCTGGCACAAAGCCATGGTAGTAGTGTCTCCAGTGATGACTGAAATAATTACACTTATTACAAATGGGCCTTCAAGATAAAACTTGCTAACCATTTCACTATAGTAGGTGCACTTGTAGTTTTTTGTATTAAAAGTACACCTACATTTGAACAGGTGAAGAGGTTTTTTCACCCCTTGTTTCCTATTTAGGATAGGCTTTCGAGTTCCTTCTAAAGTTTTCTTCAACTCTATATGTTTAACATTTCATAGGGTCCATTTTCAGAGAAGTCACCAAAGTCACTTACCCACTGGCTGATGTTGATTGATAAAGTACAGAGGGAAATAAACAATGACTCTCTCAGATATAATGTTACAGTCTTGTGTTTTCATTTGTAATTAATGAAGACAATATTACAAAACTAAATAGTTACTAAATTTAGATAATATGTTACAAAGCAAAATATTGAGGCAGTTGAGGTAGGAAGATTGTGTTGCACCAATATTCAAGTGAAAAGAATTTGCCGGCCTAGAAAAGATTAAGTTTTAAATTTAAAGTTTTCTTCTTTACTCATTTTAGTTATTTGATTATGTCCAGAATTTTCTTTCTTTGTTAAATCTCTGATTCATTCTTTCTTTCTTTTTTGATTTGTTCTTTCTTTTAGATTACTAATTCATTGTTTCATTCTTTTAAATCTCTGATTCTCTCTTTCTTTTAAATCTGATTCTCTCTTTCTTTCTTTTAAATCTGACTTTTTCTTTCTATTAAATCTCTGAAGTCCTTCTTTTTTTAAAACTCTGATTTTCTCTTTCTTTCTTTTAAATTTTTGATTGTTTCCTTTTTTAAATGTCTGAAATCTTTCTTTCTTTTAAATCTCTTATTATTTCTTTCTTTTTTTTTTTAAATCTCTGATTCGTTCTTTCTTTTAGATTCCCAGATCATTCTTTCATTCTTTTAAATCTTTTTTTTTTCTTTCTTTTAAATCTCTGAAATCTTTCTTTTTTTTAAATCTCTGATTCTCTACTTTTTCTTTTAAATCTCTGATTCTCTCTTTCTTTTAAATCTATGATTCTCTCTTTCTTTTAAATCTATGATTCTTTTTTTTAAATCTCTGATTTGTTCTTTCTTTTAAATCTATGATTCTTTCTTGTTTGCTCAGAACTCACAAATATTATGACGATCTTTTAGATTCCTGATCCGTTCTTTCCTTCTTCTAGATCTCTGATTCTCTTTCTTTCTTTTAAATCTCTGATTCTCTTTCTTTTTTTAAATCTATGATTATTTCTTTCTTTTTAAATGTCTGATTCTTTCTTGTTTACTCTGAACTCAAAAATATTATGACATTCTTTTAGATTCCTGATTCATTCTTTCGTTCTTTTAAATCTGATTTTTCTCTTTCTTTTAAATCTCTGAAATCTTTCTTTTTTTTAAATTCCTGATTCTCTCTTTCTTTTAAATCCCTGATTCTTTCTTTCATTCATTTTCATCTCATGAAAATGACACCTGTAGTTAGAATTAGAAAGAGATAGTTGAAATTTCTGGGATACAATGAGGATAGAGAACTTGGAAAATTTTCACTCACAAGATAAGTTGAAGGCAAGAGGGTCAGAAGAAAACAGTAACCTACTTGAACCTAGTTTGTGTAAATGGATGGCAGACCAAGGACATAAAGGAATAGTAAGTAGATAAACATTATAAAGGATAGAAAGTTGTGGGGGAGCCATGGTCTCACACGTCCTTTAGGGACATAGCACAGAAAAGATCTTATCTAAAATTCTAAGAAAAATATTTTTTATCTAATTATACAGAAAAATATCAAATCCTAAAAAAAGAACATGGCCTGATGCTATATTTGTATACAATATTAGCTCCAAGAAAAAATGTTAAAAGAATTTTAATAACAATTTTTGTTTTGTCAGGAGAGATCTGAAAAGCGGATATCTCAACTAGTACAGTGTTACTTAAAATATATGTACTTAAGTGGGAATTTGTAGCACAAACTAAGTAAAAAAAACAAAAAAACAAAATGATGTCTAGCAGTTAAAATTTCACAATTTTGTATCCTCTTGCATTTATGTAATAAAATATTCCCGGGCAAGTCAAATAAAGTTTACGAAGCATGACCGACACATAATATTTTTTTTACAATGATGTTCACCCTGTAAAAGGCCCAAGAGCCACTCGAGTTAGATGGTTACAGAGTAAAAAGCACAGTTTGTGGGAATCTTATTGATTCTGACTTGACAACCCATTGCTGTAATGTAGCTTCCCTGTGACTTTTCTATAAATACTTTCATGATAACTGTTCTGATGAACTTTCCACTGTGGTGCAGGAATTATCCTGTAGGTCAGGGAGGTTTTATCATCTCTCGGTTGTGTCTCTGTCTTCAAGCAGAGTGCTACTTAGTTGTGGCTCTGTCAGATCCCCCTTGCATGGAGTATTGCTGCCATATATGGTCTGGGGCACCTTCTGTTTACCTCAGAGTTCTTGACAAGATCCAGAGACGGATATGTAATATAATTGGCCCTGATCTGGTGTCTTGTCTACAGTCACTCTCTCACAGACGCGCCGTTGCCTCTCTCTGTCTTTTCTACAAATACTTTCATGGTAATTGCTCCAATGAGCTGCTTTCACTGGTTCCCAGACTCCATGAATTCAAGCACCCTACGAGGCTGGCAACCTTACACTGTAAAAACTTTTAAATGTAGCTGTCTATTCTACTCCAATAACTTCATACCTCACACCTCTCGCCTGTGGAACACCCTTCCCAATTACTGTTTCCCTGAGAGCTATAATCTCCAACTATTCAAGTGTAATGTCAATCGACACCTCCAGTTACCTTGATCTACCCACTATCCCTCTCCTCATCCTTTCTTCTATCACTCCTATCTGCTCTTGCTCCAAATCTTTTGCAACCCCCTGCATCCTAGTGGCTTCACGCCTTGCTCGGGGCGTAATGCTTAAAAAAAAAAAAAGAAGACAGAAAGAGCAACTAAGGAAAATCAAAGTGTGAGGTGCCCAGCCCTGAGGAACAGCTGCCCATGGCTGGCCTTTCATGACACTAGAGAGAGTGATCGGTGCTCACCACTGAGATCAGCAAAACTGACAGTTGTGGGAGCTCAGGGAATTTTTGTCCTTGAGTGTATGCACTCGGGTACCCCACATTAAACTTGACCTTGTATCACATCCCGTTTACAGTGGGAAGACTGGGTAAATAATACTTTCCTCTATGGTACCTAGGCTTTATGAATTTATGCACAGAACTAGGTTTGGCAGTGAGGTCTCCTCATTTTACAGTTGAAATGACTAGATGTAACCGTAAGTTCTATGCTAACAGTTTCTTCTATCGCACTTCTCGCTTGTGGAACTCTCTTCCAACTTCTTACTTCCCAGTCAACTATAATGTCAATCGTTATCTTCTGTCTTAATTTTTGTTCATTTATTCTTCTCTCTCCTTAATAGTTTTTTTTCATATTCTCTAACACTCTGTAACCCCTTGCAACTTAGTGGCTTTATTGCCTTGCTTGGATGAAATTAAAAAAAAATGTGGGGAAGTTAACGGTTAAACTTAACAGGTTAAGATTGTAGTGATTAGGGAAGCATCACCGTGGGAGTAGGTGTCATAAAGCAGTGGTCCATAGGCAGAAGTTGCTTGAATGGAATACAAAAAGAATAAGAGTGGTTTGTTACAATATGTGTTGAACTGGTGGAACTAACAGATGAACACTTTCCATGGAAATAGCGAGAGACTTGCGATGTTTCATCTGTGAGTAAGGAGTTTCAGGGGGAAAATAATTTGTCACCTACAAGGATGTAGAGATGTTTTTAGACTGGAAAGTGAAGACTGGTCAGCTCCTGCCCATATATGGCAACTGTACTCCATTTTTGGCCTGATCTGGCTCTTGTAAAAGTATAGCGGTAGAAGCAGTACAGGAAAACAACCATTATTTCAGTATCTTTAGAGATGACTCTTATGTATGAGTTCTATTTGAGGTTTGGGCTGAGTTTAAGTCCCAATAGGCACTCAAGGCAGGACTTCTTTTTGTGGGTTCTCAGATTCAGAAAGCTCAGATTATTTATTTAAATTAAAATATACTGGAATCTTTGGTCGCCAGCTACAAAGCATACATTAACTCATTAAAGAAATGTTTATCTAATAAAAGGTTTCACTTATTCCACAGGTAGAATTTTAAAAAGAACAAGTTCTTTGTGGAGAAGTGCCAGGGGGTCTTAGTAATATTTATCAAAAAATTATTGGAATAATTTTGAAACAAAGGAACAGAATCAAAGATATAAACAAATAATATATGTTTATTTAATTAACTTCAGTAGTGTGGGTCCGTTTTAAATCTGGTTGGTGAAGGTCTGTTCGTTTAGGTAGTTTACGAGTCAGACCTTGGTAGCAGTCATCATCTTGTTGGCGGGATCAGGAGTGTGGTTACTTTGGAAATATGTGCAGCATTCTTGGCCCTCTAAAAGGGTGGAAAATGTCTTAAGCAGATGACCACTTAGTTCTTCATGTGACAGACTCAAACCAGTTTCTGGCTGTCTCCCTCTACTGCTGTCTGTCGGCTGTCTCTATATACAATTTTGAAAAGCTCCAGACTACTTGACGTGAATCTTGGTTTCGACTAACATCAAAAGTCTCTCTGTTTTTTGATTGGTCAAAATTTTTTTTATTTATTTTCCTTTTTTATAGCAGAAGTTATGCATGGATCCTCTCTTATTTTGGTAGATTTCTAGTCACAATAACTAGACCCTGGACGAGTGGACTTCTGTTTTGCAGCAGTTGGTCAATTTTTCCTTCTTCCTCTTTTTCTATTTTTTTATTAGTTGAGAAAAAAGTATATAGAAAGAAGGGTAGAGGGAGAGAGGAAAAGAGATATGGGTTTTTTAAGGAAAACAAATACCTTATTTTATTTTTTTTCATATTTTATTTTCATATATTATTTTTACATTTGGGCACCTCATCGATTAATATGGAGGTGATTCAGACAAGAATAGTTTTGTTGAAGTTATGAATTTATGCTTCTTTGATTGTTTTGGAATTTCACCTTTTAATTTATTTTTATTTAATCATTTCACACCAATCAAAGCGATAATGCCACTAAGATGCAAAGGGCTACTGGGAGTGAAAGATTATGAAAACCCATTAGAAGGAGCTGGAAATCCAATCCTAAAACATAAACAAGAGATAAAACTCTACTCTGTTTCAAAAAACCAAGGAGGAGTGTGAACTGGATGGTGGGGGAACCTATCTACTCCTATGAAAAAATAATGAAGAGGACCTAATTTCTGTTTGTTATTCTTCTGCTTTCACATGCAATGTCCCTTCAGAATATAGGTGATCTGCTATCTCTACAACTTCCTTTCTTTTATTTATAGTCGGGCTAATCTCATCTTTGCTGTTCCTGTCTTTTGTTGCTCTAAGTAACTTTTAACATTTTCTCTCTCTGTACTGTTATCAATTCACACAAGCTTGTTAAACAGGTTACTTGCTGTTTTCATAGATTCTATTGCTTTCACTATGTCCAATGAGTGTTAAATTCTCTAGGCACTCTTTCCTCATTATCTATCTCTGAAATTTCAACAGTCTCTTTCTGATTGTAATTATAAGTTTCCTTGTAGTTCCTATTTTTCTTTGACTTCCTTATTGCTAACATTTTCTGTCCATAAGGGTGCACGGTAGAAATTGAAGAATTGGTGAGTCAAGTTTCAACTCTTTTACACACCACAACTAAATAGTCGGACAGATTGGGTTCTATAGTGTTGTATGGCAATTGATCTGAGAGAAGTAAAACTCAAAACTGTATATAAGCACATACTATGCAACTAAAGGAAAGGATTGTTTGCCTTGACTTGATGTTCCTGAATATGATCAACTCCTTTTCTGTCCATGGTATTCTTAGCATTTGCTGGAAGAACCATGTTTTGGTTATTTCAAGTCTTCAGTCACTGTCATATATCAATTTGAGATTATATAAAGTATAGCAGTTAAGCACTCTTTTCTTTGTTTCTAATGACATTTTCATAACCCTTAATACTTTGCTTAGTTTCTGATAAACATCTTTTGCTATTCCTATGTGCCTTTAAATTTCTGTCTTAATATCTGTTATTACACTATCTGGATACTTAAATTTCTACACCTGCTTCATTTGAATATCCCTCCCTAATATTAAGTAAAAAAAAAAAATTTTGCATGCATAAAGGGAGAAAATGTCCAGCCATGTGACTATTTTGTTATCTGACAAAATATAATCTGTTATAGTTTTAGATTCAGGTGTGTTTTACTTCTTGTATTTTTAGATCTTGTTTACTCCGAACTCACAAATATCATAACACTGATTAAGTTTCCTTTCAGAAACTGAAGTCAAATGATTAAAAAAGGTCACTTCTATAAAATGCATTACAAAGTGTATTTTGTTACATAGAGCTTAGAAAAGAATTTCCTTGGTTGAAATCAATATAGAGCAAAGGTTAAAAAGAAATAAAGATCATTTAGTGTGAGAATAGTGTCTTAAGTTTACAATTTACATGATACTTTGACTGTCCGCAGCTACAGTATTTCAGTCCTTCACTCCAAGACAAACAGTCATCTGCTGTTACATTTTCTCACCATGTAAGTTCACTCATAACCAATTGTAGACAAGTGCTACAAATATTTAGTTCTTTTTTTCAGCTATTCTTGATTCTGATGCAATTATTTCTATCTCTCTCTCTCTCAATTGTTATTTTGTTTGATGTATATATATTTTTTGGAGTACAAATAGCATCTCTTATTTAAATTAAAAAAAAAAAATAAGTAGAAATGTGAAACCTGATATATATATATTTGTGTAATGCACGATCCTCTGTATTGTGCAACCCCCAAATTTTCACTTATAAAAAATGATTTTATCATGTATCTCATGTACCGTGCGAGTTCCTTTTTCGAAAGACCAAATTACAATAGGCTAACCTCTTTTCCTTTATCTCTTTATCCCATCTTCTAGTTAAATAAGTTAAAAAAGTAAAAGAGAATGATAAAAGTATCATTAGTAACACTATATACTCATTGCATAAATGCGTACAACCATAAACAACTGAATGAGAAACTAAGCATCTTATATATGGAAGCAATGGAAAAGATGTATATTTACTATGTTTGTATTTTATAATACAATACTAATACGTGAATATTACATGCATTATTATTGGATACAGTTAGTAAAACATCAGTTTTATTAAAATCATGTTTATTTTAAACTAGCCAAACTTGTTGCATGTCACACATTTTTTTTGTAAGAAAATGATTGATTTTTAAATCATTGTTATAATTTTTAACATGTTGCATTTCAATATTACTCAATGATCTTGTTGATGTGACCTCCATCTTCTGACTTTCTCCTTCTATATTTTGGATAGGAGTCATTCTCTTGTTCAAATTTAATCTAAATCAAAGGGAAGAAATTTTTAGTGTGAGTGGGCGCAAAAACAGCTTGATTTGACCCCTTTGATATGTATTTGATGCAATTCTTGATTCAATGAATTGATGAACAATTTCAACATTGATATGACAGTTGAATTGTAGCAACAAATATGTATTGTAAGTCACTACCCACTGATTGTTGATTTCTTGCTCAACTTAATGTCTGTGACGGTTACACACCTGGCCCAGGGTCGAATCCCTTGGTTCTGGCGTAACTGTGACTCCTGGCTCCTCCTGGTCGCTTCCTCCTGGTTCCAAGCGTGCCGCTCCAACCCCTTGGTTGGATGATCACCAGCCTCTGTTTTTCCCAACTCGCTTCCAATACCTGGTTACTGAAGCAACTGTACTGATCTCCGGTCTGTCTACCCACGCTGTGTTTAGATCTTAGACAGACGGGACCAGCAGGGATTGGGGCCGATACATGTTGAGTCCCGACGGGGTGGCAAAACACAAGTAAAAAAAAAAAAAAAACTCACGAGACAAAAAATTACTGATAAAAAAGGGTGACAACCTTTTATATCTAATGTCCATTACATAAAGAAAAATTGTTCTTATTTCCCGACCCGCTTTGTGGACTATGGCACCAAGCCTCTATCATACAACTTAAAGATTTCGAGTTGTCTACTCTTCAGAATTATGTATGTCGGAGTGTGGTCTAGTTCGACACTGGGGCTAATTTCTATCGATCATTCGCAGTTGATTCTTCTCTTCGACTTGAGTTGTATTTCTTCTTCTTCGTCGACTAAGATAGAACTTCTCTTGTCTTTGACTTGGCTGCAACTTCTCTTGTCTTCGACTTGGCTGCAACTTCTCTGCGGCTTTCGAGTAATCTTCTTCTTCGTCTGCTTGGGCTGGAAGTTCTCTTGTCTTCGACTTGGGCTGGAAGGATTTCTTGTTTTCGACTTGGGCTGGAAGGATTTCTTGTTTTCGACTTGGGCTGGAAGGATTTTTGCCGCCAACTCAGCCTAACTCTCTGTCGTCCGAGGTGATCTCTTCTCGCTGCCGTCCGGGCTGAACTCTTCTGTCTTCGTCTTGGGCTGGAAGGATTTCTTGTCTGAGGATTCTTTTGCCCGCAAAGGGGCGAGTGAATCGGGCCTGATGCCCGCGTTCAGGCTCTATCCCTGCCCGCGGTCCAGCTGCAACTCCACTCCAACTGATTTCTGTCGACTGGGGTCCTGCTTTTATTGACGCCGCAACAAACTGGGGTGGGTCTGTCGGCGTCAGGGTTTTCTCGATAATTCCAAAAGTTGCATTATTTCTGTCTTCTCATTATCGCTATTGTTTTCACCCCTACTTCCTCACAGTGCCTTTGGTGGGGAGGCGCACACCCATCTTTCCCGGTCCCTCGTATGTCAGGTGACCGCTCTCGACCAATGATTCCTGATTGAGCACTTCTTTCTCTTCTTTTCCGCAGATCACGTGACCGTTTCCGACCAATGGTTCTTGATCGAGCATCCTTTTCTTCTTTTCGGGCGTGGTTACATCGTTCTTGTTTTAAAAAAACAAAATCCAATTTTGCCCTTTTGCACGCATTTAAAAAAATGACAATCTTGGCTTTTTTCTCACCTGGGCTCTGTCAAACAGCCTGCCGCTAATTAGATGTGACTTCAGGGAAGAATATTGGCACTATCTGTGAACTGAGACAATCGTTTTTTTCACCTCTTGTTTTTGTCAGACCCCGACAGTCAGAAAATCTTAATTATCTACATTGAAAATGTCCCCACTTTGTTATCATGGGTTTCCAATTCTTAATAGGTCAGAATCTGTATATAGTTCCACCGTCACTCCCCTCAACCCAAAAGACACTTTTTCTCCGATTAAAAAAAAATTTCGTTTCTATTGTTCTAAAAAGAATTTCCCTTTCTCCAATTTGACAATGAGTCTTTCCACATTTTAAAAAGTAGGCTAGGTGCTTTGACCGATTTTCTTATCAATTGCCAAAACACTGTCATCAAGCCTGGTTCTTTTTCTCCCTCTTAATGATTTTTCATTTCAAATAACAATTCTCTATTGTCCTTTAAAATTCGGCCACACGCAGGCCAAGATATCTTTCTGACACTTATCTTCGCTTATGACTGGGTCATGCATCATCCAACTCTCTTTCTTTCATTTTTTTTTTTTTTTTCCTCTTTCTTTTCTTTTTTTTTTAGGATCGTCTAAGTACAATCTTAGTGAATTATTTTCAACTCAATTATTTTCCGTTAAAAAAAAATCAACAACCTGTTTAGTAAACCGAGTAAAAAAAATTAAATCATATTTCTATGAATATTTCTAATAATGCAAGGTGCCACAGTCTATATTGTCTCATTTTGATCTTGTCAATGTGACCTCCATCTTCAGGCTTTCTCCTTCTATATTTTGGATAGGAGTCATTCTCCTGTTCAAATTTAAACTTAATTTAAATCAAGGGGAAAAAAAAATTCCAGTGGGGTTTTGTGCCCCTCTGGGGACTCTCCTTGATCAAAATGACATATACTTATCCAAGTACTCTAGGTAATGTACTTTTAGAATATATGAGGTTATAGGAGTCTATCTCCAAAACCCTAGGAGGAGTTTGATAACAAACAAACAGACAGAGGCTACAACTTTATATATATAAATGCAGCTGTACTTTTCGACTACAGATGGATATATAATTTGGTCAATGGTGTAGCCAGGGTCAGCAGTACATACTCTAATTTTATGTCTCATGTATGATGCAACCCCCTTAAAATTAGCTTCAAAATTAGGTCTTCAAAAGTCACATGATATGTGAGTATATATTGTATGTACAATTATTTTGCAGGAATTTGACACTTGGAACATGCCTACCAAAAAATAAAATATGAAAATAAATAATAATGGCACTTTTCTGTTAGATATCTACATGGTGATTTGAATCTAGGTAAAAAAAAGTTACAGGTAAAAAAGTTACAGGACAAGGTTAGCACACAGCAGACAAAAAACCTTGTGGACAAAATCCCAGCCTCTTCTTATCCCAAAATCAAAAGTTGGCAAAATTGCAGATAAATTGAAAATTAAAAAAACGTTTTCTACATGTTTTTGTAGTCTCTGTGGTTTGTTTACATTTTACTTGATGCAAACTTTAAAAACACCCTTTTTTTTAAAAAATTTAAATTACACAAAACCAAAATAGATTTTTGTGTAAAATATAAAAAAATAACTCCCTATTAAATCTAAATTTTTGTGCCAAACACAAAAACCCAAGTTAGTGGGAATAGAAAATTGTAGCAATCAAGTAAAACTCAAACCTCTGCATAAAATTTTAAAGGACAAATATTTATACTAGTATCCAGAAAAAGGAAAAATATACAAATACAAAATTTGAGAGAATATCATTGAAATCCTGAGTCTTCCTAAAACTTCAGGGAAATGTTATCAAGTACTGCTGTTTTCCTATTTTTGATGTATACTTGAAAAACATGGTGGATAAAATAAGTAAAGGTTTATTGTAATGAACCAGTACAATAAAAATAACGGTAACAGTTATGCACAAGGTCATCACAAGTCAATCCAGTAGTGACTGCTACTATTGGAAGGTCAGTAGTTCTTACGTAAGTCTGAATCATATTCAACCAAACCCAGCTAGTATATTTAGGTACCCCACCATGAAGGTTGCATGTGGCACAAGGCCAGTTTAACGTGGGTTCTCTGAGCCTGTAGGCTCGGCCAAAAATATTCCCTTTCGAAACCTTATAAACGGGTTCAGGGGCAGTCTACCTCCCTGAACGAAACTGCCCTTCGGCAAAGCCTTGTCCGGGTTCCTCTCTGCCTGAAGGCAGAGAGTTCGACAACAGCTAAGAGCTGAGTAAACCAGCTAAACTCTGTAGTCCGTCGACTTACAGAGACTTATAGCTTGTTACTACCTATAGTGTAGTCACTCATGTGGGTGACAGGTTATTCCATTACATCGTTAGTATATTAAGGTAGTGTTACAATGGTAACCATCTCTTTGCATACTTCATCACCCCTACAAAATTGAGAAAATATGGCTAACCTAGCTGATGATGTAATGTCCTTACTTTCATCAGCATAAATAGGAAAAAACTTTCATGAAGACAAATCTTTTGTCAATTGTTCAGCTGTATTCCAACTTAAGTATCCTATCCTTAACTGTTTTCCTACTCAGAGACAAATCTTTAATGTGTGGAATAATCTTTTCTTTTTCTGAAAAATTGTTAAAAAGGAAAGGTGAACATTGTAGCCATGCTTCTTGAATATACTCCCATTACTGAGTGGCTTTCCATGTTAGGCAATAACTTTTGAAACCTCAAAACTAGCAGCAACTAAGTTGGAAATAGGCCTATCTGAAATAAAGTTTATAAAAGTATAAGCTTGTTCTTTTGTCTTGTTCAGTTCATGAGAAATTAATTCTCTTTGCTCCTCCTCAGTTTTGCCAAATTTTTCAGTCTAGTATTCTTTAAATTCTCTAACATCCCTTTCATTTGAATGACATCATTTCTTAGCTGATGATCGTGACATTCTGCACAATCTGTGAAGGGCAGAAAATAAAAATACATGAGATAATGATATACATGAACATTCTGTGCTTCTTAACAACTTTTTATTTACTTATTATTTTTGGCTTTATTGGCTATGAAAAGAAAAAAAATAATTACACTAAATTTTTTAAATTATTTTTTATATTTTTTAAGAAGTTTTTCAATTATTTTAGTTTTTTTAACATTATTCCTAATCTGACTAATTTTATGAAAGTCAACCATTGCCAAATAATTCAATATAGTACTACTAACTAATTTGATGTGAAAATATTTACCAGAATCTTTTTACCTCCAAAGATTCACTAAAAAATGTGTATACCTGATGAAAAAATACCCCCCCCCAAACTTAACAAAAACAAAGTTTTTGCTATTATTAAGAAGTAGAAAGACCAAGGAATTTTTTTATTATTAAATCATGTTTTTTAATACTTTTTAAACTCACTGGAATGTTGTTTTTCTTGCATTGGTGAGGGACCATAAATTAATATTGAAAATTTTAGCGTCTTTTTGCAGAAATTGATTTGGAAATTCTTGCAAATTTTTTAAAAATTCTAATTCTAATAATTTATAAAGTTTTATATCTTTTAAAACATTCTCTATGAATTAAATTTGTGGTGACTAGGTGATTTTTAAGTATAAACTAAACATAAATGGAAAAGATTGCTACAATTCAGTGCCCCCCCCCCACCCAATATAAACTGGTTGATTTTTTTTTCAGGTGCTGTTACAGCACAGAACTGCCAATTATGTAAACATGGCTGAAGAGGCAATACTGCTTAAAAATAGATTTTGCATTGCTTTGTTTGTGTGTATAAAAAAATGTAGGATATTTTTTTTTTTTGCTGTCATTAAACTAAATATTTTACATCAGATGATCTCTAATGATTATTTAGTTTAAGCTTTGTTTTTAAGCTAGGATTTTTGATTTTGAAAATTTGTCTTAGCTGTTATCAAATATGGTGTAATGATCTTACTTAATTGTTTATTAAGCTGACCATAGATTTTTAATTTTATTTAATGATGTTGAGACAAAAATTTGTGTTCATTTTTGTAAAAACAAGAAAAATCTTAATGATTTTTTTAAATTTTAGTTTCGATTTTAAAACAAAGTATCAAATATTTTTTTTTTTTTACATTTTGGGTGTTTATTGTTAAAATGGATTAAAATTTAAAAATTAGTATAAATAAATAATATTTCCAATAACAGCAACTAAAAAAAAACCAAAACACAAAGCTAATATTAAGCTCTTTAGATATTTTTGGTGTTTAGATTAATTTGAGGTTTTAAGTGATATAGTTATTTATTTATTTTTTCATCTTTCAGCTGATTCATTCTCTAGCTTCTTTTAGGTGAAACTTTATCACATGAAGAATGTGTTTGTAGTGTTATTATGTTAGAGTTTTGTTTTGAGCAACGCCCTAAAATACTCCCCACAAAAAAAAAACAAACAAAAAAACAATAACAACCTGTAAATTAAACAAAAATGAAGTCATTGGGAAAAATAGATGAGCGATAAAATCACTCAAAAAAATTGTCGGTCAATGGGAGATAACTTTAATGATAATGAATAATGATGATTTTATGTATTATCTTTCTTGTTACTATTATTATCTATAATATTTTTCATTTTTTATTTTTTTTTGTATTAAAACATATATAAAACCCGTATTATACATATATTTTTGTACACAGAAAATCTTTGTTAAAATTCGATAAAGTCAACTAATAAATATCGACTGATAAATGACTGATAAAAATAATGGTAATGATGTAACGAGAAAAAAAAATTCTTTAAATTAAATTATTAACTAAAAATTTATTTATAAAGTTACCACTCTGATGTGTTTTTTGATATGTAGTCAATATAGAAAATAATATCACTTCACAGCTACACAGCAATATACAATTTATTCTAATTGTTCCTTGGTTAACATAAGAGAGTTATCTCCCTTACATTTAGCTGGCAGTAAAATGTATTGATATCAAAACCTTTTGAAAGCTAAAAGTTTTCTTATAAAAGAGGACAAATAGATCCATAGTTCCACCCTCATAATATATTCGTTAGTTAATGTTTGCATTCATTTCTGACCTCTAACAATTTATTCTTATGTGACTTTTTAAGGTACAGGATACAGAGTATATTCAAATTTTAGGTAAAAAATTTCCTTTTTTTTTTCTATTTTACCAGAAGCATTTATTGTGGAAGATAACTAAACAAGAATACAGTAGTGGTAAAATGTCAGTAAAATAATTTCTCTTTTTGATCAAGCAAGGTGATAAAATCACTAATACACATGTGGTTACTTAGAGTGTAAGAAATTGAGAAAATGCTATTGAGAAGAACAATAAAAGAACAAAACTTAGAAAGATGTCAATATTTATCACAACATGTAGGAGGGAGTACATGCAAAATGCAATAGTAAACTACAGAAGAACTCAAAATTGATTGCTAAATTTGAATATTGCATTAATATTTAAGCTTACCCTTTAAAAGTTCAAGAATAATTTCTCTGCTGCCACTTAATTTAGAGGTAATTTGATGTATGTAGGTCCTTACTTTCCATACAAACAATTATTTTTTTCATGGGTGACTTTCACTGGATTTCACAATTAATTTCAGTTATTCCCAAATTTATTTCCATGTTATAAAAATTGTTATCATACAAAAAAAATTGCCATAGGAAATCACATAAAAACATCACTGAAAACAATTGCAGTAATGAAAACTTGAGAATCCACAATTTCTGTAACATGAGCTATTGAAAGTTAGTGAGTTGTGTCCCTTTAATTGAAAAAGTGTGACACACTGACATTCATATTTATTATATAGCTATACATATATGTATATATATACATATATATATTATATATAATATATATATAATATATGTTTATATATTATACATACAGGTTTGGTTAAATAATTTAACTATATCATGTCATTTACTTTTTGTTGTGATTCTTTCAAGTTCATGGATTAATTTCTAAGTAGCCTTAGAAAATTGATGAAGAAAAAACCAAAATTTTCTTACAAATAGTTTTTAGTTTCCCAAGTACTTTCAATCTCATCTGAGTCCATCTTCAAGTTAAGTTGTCTGTGAGCATGTATGTGTGTTTTCATAAATTCAAAGCTTTTCAACTGTTCGTTTTTACTGCTTATGCAGCCTTGTAGATTTCAAAGTTCATGTGCTTGTTTTTTTTTCACAGTATAAGAGAAGTAACTTTTCCATTTTTGTTCATACATATATAATTTTTAGCTATTGTTAGCATTGTTGTAGTAAAGCCAATGTATGTATTGACATTTTTGTCAGAGATACAATCTCCTTAAGGACATTTAAATTGGCATACAAGATGCTAGTTGGTGGATAGGAATTGTTTTGGACAACTAGGTTGGTTGATTTAATAGTATAGTATATAATTAATTTTATTTTTTTACTTCGATCAGTGGGGGATATATTAGTATTTATGAGTTTTAGGCTAACAAAAAGGTTTACATTTGGTTGAGCATTGTTCAATAACACAGCAGTTAAAGCAACACTCATGCCCACACTCACAGATTAGATGGATATTAGTTGAAAATACATTTATATTACATAAAAACAATAATAACAAAAACTAAAAATCTTTGAAGACCTTTGTATAAGAGAATTAAAGCCCAAAATAAAGTCAACTATGTGTATAGTAACAAAGTCCCTAAAGGCTTATAAATAAACTAGCAGTAGAGCCCGGCGTTGCCCGGGGATGTAACAGTAAGAGATAGATCAAGTATCGACCATCATAAAGACTGAAAAATAAAATTGACAAAGATTATTGTTTAAGGTTGACTGACATGCATGTCTTAATTAGTTTTTTTTTGTTTTTTGTTTGTTTTTTGTTTTGTTTTACGAATTGGTCAAGCCCAAACTCAAACAAAAGCTATGTTTTCAATCGTTATGAGTCTACCGATTGAATAGAATTTTATTATAATCAATTGTCTTGTAAATGGAATTTTTAAAGCATTCTGAATGTAAAAATAAAGAAAAAAGTGTGCAAGACAATAAGAAACACTACCTGCCAAAAAAAAAGTGAAGTTTTGTTGAAATTGGTTGAAAAATGTAGGAAATCCGATCCCATATATAAATGAACACTCACAAACAACCTGGGTTTTATAATGAGTATAACTCGATATGAGTTGTCCCCCATTCATTCTCGACAGTGATGCCTCTTAATCGTGTTTTCAAATTGATTACATGAAAAAAACAATTGTGTTTTTCCAATTTTGGGTGCTGTCAGAACCACCGCAAGATAATTTTACGTAGTCCTGTGAAGTTTTGTTGAAATCGGTTGAAAAATGTAGGAAATCAAATCCAATATATAAACGTACACACACACACACACACACACACAACCTGGGTTTTATAATAAGTATGATGATTATATATGTATATGCGAAGGAAAAGTTACTTCCCTTATACTCAGAAAAAAAAAGACATTTTCATGTTTATATATATATATATATATATATATATATATATATATATATATATATAATGTGTGTGTGTTGTATGTATTATATATGTATTATATGTGATATGTATACATATATGTATTATATAAAATATATGTATGATATGTATATATATATATATATGTTTTATATATAATTTATGTATTATATCTAATATATGTATACTATATGTGCATTATATGTGATATGTATATATATATGTATTATATATGTGATATATATGTATTATATATAATATATATGTAATATATATGTAATATATATATATGTATAATGCATATATGTAATATGTATTATATATAATATGTATATATATGTAACATATATTTGTATAATGCATATATGTATTATATATATAAAATGTAATATATATGTATTATATATATGTACTATAGAAGATATCTATGTATTATAGAATATATATGAGATTTACAATATATATATGTGTCTATTATATATTTATATACATATGTATTATATATGGTATATTCATATATATATGATATATATATTATATATGATCTCTATGTATATTATATATATGTGTGTATTATGATGTATATATTTTATATATATATATATATATATATATATATATATATTGTACCCTGTATGCATTATGTAATGTATATATATATTTTATTTTTTATGATACATATATGTATTATGTATGATATATATAAATGTATTATATTATGTGATATATATATATATATTACAATAAACGTGCAATCAATTTACAAATACATGAATTATTCACAAAACTAATGCAAAGGTTAATGATTTAAATGGCGAGACATCCATCATCGCAAACAATTCAAATAGTATACAAAAACCTCCAGATCTAAAATTATTATTTAAATCATTAACCTTTGCATTAGTTTTGTGTGAATAATTCATGTATATATATATATATATATATATATATATATGTACAATATGTGATACAGATTATATATATCAGTGATATCGATTTATAGATCTGTCATAAATGTATGAAATTTGGACATTTTTCTAAGGTCAATCTTCACCCACTCCAACAAACTTTTGCCTTGATAAATCTGTCAGAATAGTTGCTTCTCTTGACTACCTTTTGAAAACCATGTTAAATTGACATTTTATTGACATGGGTAGTTATGCAAACTACATAGATTCAGATGTGGTGAAAGCTAATAAATGGTTGATCTTTCCTTGTTCTGACAAAATAACTATAACAAATGTTTCTTTGTGTGCTCAAGTAATTTTGGTACTGGCTGTTCAGACTTCAGCCACATTCACACAAAACTATCAGGAATGAAGAATCTTTGTTGCTGTGTGATACTAGGTCACAACTTCTTATATTGGCATTCTCATATCATAATCCCTTTTGGAGGACCCAAACCAACCTTAAAAATCTGGGGACTAGCAGCAATCAGTGTTCAGTACTCATCACTTTTTAACAACCTAATGGCAGACTGCAAACACATAGCAGTAAAATTTAGATTGTACTCGCACAATGATAAACTATTAAAACTGGAGTAATAAGAATGCATGAAGAAGGAGTTATTGAATTAAGCTAATCTCCATGGAAGGTACAGGTACTCATAACTTCTTCTGAGAACCACAAAAAGAGATTAGTAATAGATTACTCCCAGATGATTAATAGATTGGATGCATACCTGCTGCTTTGCATCAACAGAATAGTGAAATTGCCAAATATTGCATTTTAGTACTATGGTTCTTCAGTGTGTGTACCACCAAGAAGAAATAAAGCCAGAGAATCGACCTGAAACAGCCTTCACAGTAAATGGCTGTTTGTATCATTTTCGACAGATACTTTTTGGTGTGACTAATGGTATGTCAAGTTTTCACAGAATTATTGACAATATAATAAGCATAGAAAAACTGAAGGACACATTTGCCTACATCAATTATGTAACAGTCTATGATTACAACCTTGAATGGTTCATGGCAGCTGTCAACAAATACAACCTTACATTAAATTATGGGGTGATAACCCTCAATCTGTTATGGTACACTGTGAGTGAAGGAAATATAAAGCCGGATGCTTAGTAATTAAAACCTTTGTTCAAGCTTGACAGCATGCAAGCACATCAGCGAGCTATGGGCATTTTTTTGCATTAACCGCAGTGGATTTATTTTTCAGAGAAAATACGTCCACTTGTAAAATCTAATCATTTTCCCTCATCTCCCAATGCTGTTCAATTTGATTTCATATCTAGTGTTCAACATTAGGTGTGACCCTGCACTAAAACATGAGAAGAATCATAGTTGTTACACCGTGAAGACATGCAAATGTTTATTTCTTTCTCTTATGTAAAACTGTCTTCTGATCTTCCAGAGTCGGAAAGTTAAAAGCTTCTGGGCAGTGCAAAAAATGCAATGTCATTATTTGGAAAACCATTCAATTGACTGCAGTGAATTGAACGTGCCAGATCACTGACTGGGAAAACCTCCTCCCAGAATCTCTGGATGCTATTTGAATCCTGTTGTTTACTGCAATGAACGCAACACCAAATGTAGAAATTCACTAGGAACTGCACTTTCTGCATGGTTGTTGCAGCCTGGTACATTCATTCTGAGACACCACATTCGACACAGTAAAAATGACCCACTCGTAAATGAAGTCAAATTAATACAGGCAAACCCGAATTATGTGTTCATCTAGCACTTAGATGGGAGACGAGATACTCTGTCATTAAAAGATTTGGCCCCTGCAAGAGTAAACCCCACCAAAGAAATCAGACACAGAATTGCTACCAGAACAAATGGATCAACATGACTTTAGTTCTGATGAAGAATTAGCACCTAAAAAATGAGTCCATTCTGTAATGGACACTGCTATTTCAAATTCAGATGCAGAGTGGCTTATAAATTGCAGAATATGTAAACACTTCAAGTCAAAAGTTTATACTTCAAAGCTGGCAAAACAAACCAGGGGCAACAAGCAAAGATGAATCCATGTCAGAAGTGGCTGTCCTCAAAAGACCCAAAGGAGACCTGGTCAGTGGAATGACTTTGTCCCCTACAAATAACCAGCAAGGGGGAATTATCTCCCCTTATATGTGTTCTGTATTTAAATAAATCCAGTAGGACATGCTCTATTCTAAGTTGAATAAAGCTTCAGTTAAGTTACACCTGTGTTCTACAATAATATATATATATATATATATATATATATATATATATGATTAGCAATGTCTTCTCTGTATAATAATAGTGTCATTTACTACTTGAATAGTGCATGCACATGAAACTTGAAGTCATCAAGTTAAGAATCAAGAAATGGGTTAAATAATTGTGTTTGTATGTGTATGCATAAATATAATCATAGATTGACATAATGTGTATATATGTACAACTTGTGTATAGTTACACATATATTTATAATGTAAATATTTATGTATATTTCCTTTTTTTCTATTTTCATGGACATGCATAAATAATTTCTATGTTTTATTCTCTTTTTCCTCTTCTTTCAAGTTGAAGAGATAAACTTGAATGTTTTTTTTTTTGTTTTTTGTTTTATCCTCAAGGCAACCAATTATTTGATTGTTTCATTGATTCTGATTGGCTAATATTAACTTCTACTCTGATTGGGATATCTGAGGACAAGGTATTCTATTGAATTCCATTAACACAACTGTCTCTTTCAGTGTAACTCTCACAACGTGGCAAGTTGTTATTTTTTACTATTTTATCTAAAAACATTATTTCTTCATGCAACCTATTTTTAGAGTGAAACTGCAAGCAAACTGGTAAGAAGACTTTTCTTCTAGTAAAAGAAAAAAGTTGATTTTTTTTTTTTTGACTGGAAGTTGAACAGTGATTAGTTTGATATAATTTAGTGATATTTTTGGATTTTAAAGTTCTTTTTAAAAGCTCTTCTTCATTATAAATTTGTCCAATTGCCTTTTAAGTATCAAGTCACATCAACAAATAACAGTGCATAATTTTTTTAATGTTTATTTTTAACTAGCAATGTTGATCAGGTTAAAATTGGTTTCCTAAATCATTATTTGCTAATTTTTTTGTTCCCCTCTTAGTTTAAAAACATAGTTAATTACACTAGAAAAAAAAACTAAAGAATGAATAATGTTAATGTTTTTCTAAATCTTTTTTTTTCTTAACAGTGCAACACTGCAACAATTTTCATAATATTTTTTGATTGTGTAAGATTAACAGAAAGGATTGTAATTTTCTCTTATTAAAAATAATTTTAAAATAAAGCAATACTGAGTTTTAATTTTATACTTTGGTTTTACTTTAGTCTCAGACACATTTCAACACTGATTTTAACCCTTCAAAAATGTTAAAAATAAAGAAATGACCCTATTCTTCAAAATATTATAATGAGTATCCTTACAGAATATAGTATGAGGTTTCTGGTTCCTTCTCAAGTCCACTTCAACTTTATACTTCTAACGTCTCCACTTAAACTTTGAAAATTAATTTACTATTTATTTTGAATTTTTTTATTATATTTATTTATTTTTTATCAGTAGAAGTAAATAGGTTTGCCTATCGTCCAGTTTACACTCCTTCTATGTTGTTTTGAATAGTGGAGGTTTATCCTTTGTTTCCTGTTCAGGATTGGATTTTCAATTCCTTCTAAAGTCTTCTCAATCTCTTTCACTCCCAGTAACCTCTTGCATCCTTGTGGCATTATCACCTTGCTTGGGGTGAATTGATTAAAAAAAAAAATTGACTTGTTACTTTATCAGAATGTATCACTTATTAAAGATTATGTCCAGTTCCATAAATAAATATTTTTTGCTTTTAATAAAACTTATAAACTTGTTTATCAATATGTTTTATTTATCATAATCATATGACTAACTTAAAAAGTAATTTACCAATTCATCCTGGGGATGACAATAAACTACATCTGGCAGCAAGGCCTCTGATTGGAAGGTTTTCAGGAGCATGGAACCACCTTTTAATTGCTGTTGTTGTAAGGTCTAATCTAACCTGGGGTGGTAGCACCTGTTAGGGTCCGAGCTATGGACAAATAGTTACCCTCCAATCTTGGGTCAAAACACTAGGAAAGTATAAAAATTTATTTTTATAGTAAAGATAACAGTAATATATTTTTGTAAAAGAAATTACTAATGCTCCCAAGAAAATTAAATTTCAGCATTAAATGACCCATAAGGAGTTGATATTCTGCTAAACAAACCAACAAATAAGCAATTTTACCAAAACTACAATTATGCCAATAATGAATTGCATCAGCAAAAATATAACACTTACTTAAATATATGAATTTTATATTTAGCTTGAATGGTAGAATTTTATGTTAATAATATTGATTTTTTTTAATATTATTGTAGAAATATTTTATTGATAGAATCTTAATCTAATGCTGTTAGTGGTTTTATGATAATTGATACTAATTGGTAAAGATCAATTAACTGAAATTAATGATATGAAATAAAAGAGTTTGGTTCTTATGCTTTCTGACAAATGTTAAGAAAGCAGAATATGGCAAGAGATGCTGATATTTTGGTTAGTTATATTTTATATTGTGTGTGTGTGTATACACACATACACACACATCCAGCTTACCCTGAAAATCCTTGGTAGATTTTTCTGGCTCTTTAGGATTTATTTTAATTATTCTCGCTCTACTTAGCATATTGAGCACTCTACGTTTTAGTCTTACTACTCACTTGGATTTTTTTTCTTTGGACTAAAGACTTAAGGCATGGGTCAATTTATTTTGCCCTGTTTGGATGTTTTTAGTCCTTTCTTTTTTTATTTCCTATTTTTTCCTCAGCTACCGATTTGTTTTGGCATATCTACAAGTTGAGCTATCTGAGGTTTTTTACCAAATGAGTTTTACTATTAGTATATATATATATATATATATATATATATATATATATAAAATATTAAAAAAAATTAAGAGTCAATTACATACTTGCTGCCATGGTTTCAACCATTATGGTCTCATCAGGTGGTAGATGCTAGCTAAATTTGACTAAATTTGGATGAGGTTAATAATTATTATTAAGAAAAGGAACATTTTTTGGCCAGTCCAAGATGGGTTCAGATTACTGCTACTACACACAAAAGATGATGGTTAAAAGATTTAACATTGGAAGAAAATAATTAATGTCTTTAAATAATATGTGGAAATAACTGTTTTCAGGTCTTGTGACCTTCATCAGGTCACAAGACCTGAAACGTATGTAACAAAATATATAAAATAAAGTATATAAAGAAAATCCACATTATAATCAAAAGTAAGTTTTATTAGAGACCACAGTTAAGATATCACAATTAAGCTTTTATTTAATTTTTTTATGTGTTTGTATGTGTGTTTTCTTTTCTGGACATAAAGTCTGTAAAAATTGTCCAAATGTTCTGCATATCTTTGGCTATTCTTTTAGCAATTACCAAGGGCAATATTTATTTTTTGTTTTTAAATGAATGTATGGTTTTTTTATGTAAAGATTTTCCAAGCATAGCTTAGATGTGGCACAAGGCCGAAAGCATGGGGCATCCAGTGAGGATCGAACTCACTTTTCAGTAGTAACTGATCTAGAAAGACAAGCTTGCTAACCATTACACCACGCCGAGGTGCCCATAAGATTTTCCAAGTGTAGCTTAGATGTGGCACAAGGCCAAAAGCATGGAGCATCCAGTGAGGATCGAACTCACTTTTCAGTAGTAACTGACCTAGCAAGACAAGCTTGCTAACCATTACACCATGCCGAGGTGCCCTATGTTTTTTTTTATGTATGTATATAGAGTTATAGGAATGTTTTATTTTCCAAACATGGTCAGCACATTGTAGCCATGTTCATAGTTGATGTCATTGAGTGTTGACTTTTTCTTTTTTTATTATTAGTGTTTCCATTGTATTTAGTTTTTTTTTTACATGTGGTTGAAGCTATTATACTTGTATTTTCTACAAGTATGTTGCAAATGGAGTTTGGTAGGTTTCCGTGGGTGTTTAATAGAACAGTTTAACTATTTGCTATATACTCAGTAAAACCCCCTTCATATAGAGCTCTCAAACTTGGTGTGCATATTGGACCCAAGAGACAATTTTTTTAACACACACACAAAATTTATTTCTGATTGTATTGGTTGTAGCCCCAATTTCTCTATAGAGAAAAAGTGTCTACAACCAATATTTCTTTGTTCTCTTTTTAATCATTTCACTCCAAGCAAGGCCATAAAACCACTATGATGCAATGGGTTACTGAGAGTGAAAGAAAACAAGAGAATGTTATTAAGGAGAAAGTACAATAACAGAAAAGGATTCAAAAAGAAAGAAGACGACTATTGACATCACATTTAAACTTTTGAAGATTATAGTTGGCAGGAAAGGAAGAAGTTGAAAGAGTTTCACAAGCAAGAAATGTGAGGAAAGAAACAGCATAGATCTTATCATCTAGCAATTTCAACAGTAAAAAGATGAGACCTAGCTGACAATCAAGTACTATGCTTAAATTTGTGAAGTCATGGTACCAAAGAGGAAAGCTCATCAGAACAATTGTGAAGAAATTATTTATAAAAAAATATAAGGGAAGCTAATTTATGGTGATGGGAAAGGGACTGAAGTCAAGATACCTGGTCAGTACCAATAACATTTCAGATTCTTTGGATTTTTCCAAGGATCTCTAGCTATATAGCAGGTGCACCAAACTAAATATGACAGCAATATTCAATGCACAGATTAATGGTAGACTTATAACAGTGTAAAATAGTTACAAAGTTACTTTTATGTTATAAGTTGCTATGCTAATGTTAAAATAATTGCTACTAATCATTTTTTCTTTATAATAAACTGATTCTGTTGCTAAAATCATTGATAAAAATTAATCTTAGTAACAGTCATGTACATGATTTTATTTCCATTGCAATGAACCTAGGTTTATCTGATAAAACATTCATTAATATTCATATAAGCATAGAGAGTTTACTTAGAGAACTTTACAGAGTTATTGCTTATCTTATAAAAATTTTAAGATCTTTTTTGTTTTTTTTATTAATTATATTTCTATGAGCAAGGTTACAGGAATAAATATCTAAACTAATTTTATTTTAATAAAGATTGATTTTTGAATCCTGTTGAGCATTTTCTGTAACAGCTGCTGTTCAGTGGTTTTTATGGTATTCTCCTACAACAAACTCACTGTTTCAGATGAGTGAATATGTAGGTAAACAGTCTAATATTTATAACTGTACTTTTCTTTTATGTCATGTTCCTATTCATATGGCTTTCGATATTTCAAAATAAATAAAACAGAAAATTACAATGACACATTAAAAACAATGTCTTTTAATTAAAACAAGTTGTTTTCAGTGAAAAATGTGTTTCTGATCTTTACTAATGTAATATAGTAGCGTGCAGAAGGGGTGTGGGGCAACCAATGAAAGAGTGAAATAAAAATTTAGTTTATATTTAATTTGAATAAAGTGTTTATTTCATGTTTCATCTGTTTTTACATATCTTAAATGTATTCCTTTCTCACATTTCTCAGTACTAGGCCCTATAGCACCCCTGCTACTTGAGTCTTAGAGGTATACCATGAAGGAGTTGGCCCCAGGCATCACCGAACCTCTGCACATCACTGATGTAATATGAATGTTTTGTAGTTGATTCATATGCTTCCAATGAACTTTTAAAATAAAACAGCATTTTAAAAGAAAATGTAGGTTATTTAATCTGAACTTGACAAGTCCATTTTCCACTAATTTTGATTAATTTTAAAGTATATTTTAAGTTCAGTAAATAAAATGACAGAAAATTAATGTACTTCTTTCACTGGTTAAATAATTTTTTTAATACATGATTTCTTTACACTATTTATATTGTTCAAATTGTTGTCTTCATCTTTGCTGCCATATTCACAATGTTTTGGCTGTTGTATGCTCTAGCCTTCTTCAGGTTATATACATCAGAATTTTGAACTGAACCCTTTATTTTGTCTAGTGGGGTAGATTGTTCTAGTTCCACATGCCATGCCTTTTCTGAATATTTCAGTTTCAGTTATTTCCATTTAGTAACAAAACTTTCCAAGTTTTTGTTCATTTCTGCTGTGGACAGATATTGAGCTCATAACACTTTTGGTCAAGTCATTGGATTACTTCAACCAATGCTTTTATTCACTGGGTCCTGTGTCCTTGGGGAAAGGGTTCTGCTGTGTCGGAAACCTACCACCCCTCTTGAAGATGAACTTGTCTGCGTCTGTGAACAAAGACTTTAAATAGTGGCATGTCAGTTGACATGGGGAAGATAGATAGACAGAGAAGTTCTTAGCTGAACTAGTTATTGACTACTCAGGCAATTTCTGTACCTTTTTACCAACCTATTAAAACCCTTTTTATTGTTACGTGTTATTTGGCGTTTGTCTCTAATCAACATCATAACAGGTTCGTTTCGAAATTTTAACATATATCACCTGAAGAAGGCTGGAGCATACAATGGCTGAAACATCATGAGTATGACAATAAAGATAAGTACTACAGTCCAACCAATGTAAATAGTGTAAATAGTTAAAATACCTCATCTTAGAAATATAGACAGATATGATTTCTTATTTGAAATTGGTAAAAATGATAAATTTTACCAGAATTGCACAGATTCTGAGTATAAGTGTTCTTTTTGTTATCATTTTCTTTAAAATTTCTTTTCTCGCTCTATCCATGGAATTCTCAATATCCTTCTGTAAAACTATATTTCTGTTGCATCCAGTTTTCTCTTCATTCATGGAGAGATTGTTCAGCATTTGCTGGAATATAAACAAATGATATCACACAACAATTCAACACTCTTTTCTTTGTTTCTAATTAAATGTTTCTGTTTCTTAATACTTTGTTTAGCTTTTAAAATGCATCTTTTACTAATCCAATGTGTGTTAAGTGTTGCATTTTCTCTTGCTGATAACTATGTGTTATGGTCCAGTTCCTTGTACCACAGTGATAGTCCAAGGTAGAACCAATAAAGAAGAACACAGGTATGGAATAACACAGGTATATTACAAACAGGAATATATACAGAGAAGTAGAAGTGTTAGTATGAACAATCAGGTTTAGTAGAGAGAACAATGTAGTCTTGACCAGTATCACTATTCCAATGTCTTGCAGTAATTGTCTGAATGCGACTCTGTTTCGGACTGCCTCTGACTCAACTCTTGACTCGACTTGAACTACTGACGATATTCAGTCACCCCCACCTTTTTAACATGGGCATTCCAAGCTCGTGGGCTCGGCCAAAAATATGCCCATTGAACCCGTATAAAGAGAGTTCAACCGAACAGTCGGTTCAGACTTGAACTACTGACAATATTCACCCCCCCACGAGGGTGTCATGTGGCACAAGGCCTTTTTAACGTGGGCTCGGCCAAAAATATGCCCATTGAACCTGTATAAACGGGTTCAGGGCCGGTCTACCTCCCTGAAGGAGACTCCGCCCTTCGGCGTAGCCTCCTTCGGGTTCCTCCCGTCCGTAGGAAGAGAGTTTAACCGAACAGTCGGTTCAGACTTGAATGACTGACTCCCTGCCTACTCCTGAGGTGCAGTATTTATTAAGTATGGAATAGTCCATTATTATTATTATTATGGGTAAGATCCCATAACACTATGCTTTCCATTTTCTTGCAGTTAATGATTAGTCCTTTTTTCTTGCTTTCCTTTGTTACCTTGTCTAGGAGGTACTGTAGTTTTCTTTATGTGTCAGTGATGAACATATCATCTGCATATCTTATGGTTTTAAGATTATCCCCATTGATAATAAATCCTGGTATTTTCTCGAACTCCCTTAGGATTGCCTATGCTGTAGAAGTTTGATAAATCAAGAGAGAAAACACATTCTTGTCTTACACCCCTTTTCTATTTTTGGATAGACAAGTTTTAATTTTTTCTTTTTGATTGGTAGAATAACTTGAATGATTTTCATCATTTTCCCATTTGCTCTTTTTAAATCTGTTAAGCTAGAAGTCATGGTCCAAATGCAAAATAAATAACACAACTGTCCAATCAACAGAATTAATAATATTTGCAATAAAAAGAAAGGAGGGAAAAAAATTAAATGGTATCAGGCAAGCAAGCAAACAATATGAATAAAGCAAGTTTACAGGTAAGAAAGCAAAAAGGTTTATGAACCACAAATTAGTGTCTACATAGTAAAGCTTGGTCAGACAAGTGAATCCAATGATCTTCCATATAGACAAGGTAGATCTGGACTGAGTAAACTCATGTTATAAATTGATCTATTGACTAAGAAAAGTATCCCAGCATGCATTTTGTGAACTTTTGCCTATAAAAGTGGAGTGGGAAAACTTTTTCAGTCATACCATACAGATTGGAAATCAACAAAATCATTTCACCCAAAGCAATTTAATAATGCCACTAAGATGTAAGGGGTTACTGGGTGTGGAATAATATGAAGAAAGATTTATTATATTATTAAGGAGAGAAAATAACAAAAGAACAGTAATTAAGAAGACAGAAGATAACGATTGACATTGCATTTAAATTTTTGAGGATCAAAGTTGAAGAAGAAGTGAAAAGTGGGAAAGAAGAAACTGTTAGTGTAGAAATTATGTTTGCATCTAGCCATGTCAAGGTACCAAAGAACAATTAAAATGAAAATATTTACAGAAAAGGCAAGAACTTCTGTTATGGTGATGGGAAAGTGATTGAAGCTGAGATGCCAACTCAGGACCAATAACATTGCAGATTCTTCATTGAATTTTATCATGAATCTCTAAATACATAGCAGAAGTACCAAACCAGATGTGATAGGGATATCAATGCATGGATGAATGGTAGACCTATAAGGTAGATTCTGGTGTGAAAAATTGTCCAGTACAACACAATGAACCAACTTTCATAGCAGCAGAAATAAATAGTCTATAAACACTTTATGGGTTGTATTATAAGGTCCAAGTATGGCAGAATCTATAAATACTTACACACTTGGTGGGTATCATAACAGGTACTTGTCTCATACGTGTATTTAGAAAGTAATTCCGACTTTTTGTCCAATAGTCTGTCTTGCTGGAGGAATTTTAAAATGAATAATTTCTCTTCCTGGTATAATCCTCAGGATTTAGATCCTGATTTCCTGAAAATTGTTCATGCTACCATTAGTATTTCTTTGTCTTTCAATTCCCACAAATGCAAATAGGGAAGGAAAGTATCATGTTGTGCAAGTTGGGGTAAAAATTTGGCACATCCATAAAAAAAAGCTTTTTTTTTTTTTTTTTTTTTTTTTTTTTAAATAATGGTCACCTAATACAAGGCACAAGAGCCACTCAAAGTAGAGGGTTTATGAATGTGGCTGTTGTATAAGCTTAAGAAGAGGAAGTAAGAAGTGCAGTTTATGATATGTAAGAAGGATAATGGTTAAACCTAGAGTTGAATAGGTTAAGATTGTCATGATTGGCAAAGCATCCTCTCAGGAGTCTGTTCCACAAAGTAGCAGAAGAAGCTGTCTGAGTGGAACTTTTTTCTTACTAATGGAATATGAAGGGAATAGGGATGGTTCATCCCATTGTATGTGGAATGGTGTAACTGTGAAGGCCAGAACTGGTGGAACTAAGGAATCTAGCTCATCAGAACATTTGTCATACATATAGTGATGAAGTGTAAATCCAACATTTCATATTCTAGAAATAATTAAGATAAATTACAAAAATTTCTTGAGGTTTATCCAGATTGGCAAACACCTGAAGGAGATCAGATATCATAATGGCAAGAATATAGTGATAATGACAACGAAGATGAGAACTGTAAACCGAGTGTCCAGTTCCTTAATTTGAAAATGGTATTTGTACAACAGAAAATAGACTAGATGCAAGAAGATTTCTAACTCCAACTGCTACTAAAGCTATCACACAAACTACCTACTCAATACAGTGTTCTTTATTTATACCAGGCATGCAGATGTAGTAAACACAAAAATTTACATGTATATTTAACAGAAAAATGCTCTTCTCTATTTGAAAGCATGTTATTTGAAGAATATAAAATTCCTAATAACTTAGTAATCCTACATGCTTAAAACCTGAAACTTTCCAGATTAATAATTTGATATATTTTTTTAAATGCTGTGCAATTTTTATCTTCCTCAGTAGATTTGAAGTTAATTAAATTTTATTTTAAATTGGTATTCACTCAGTAAGAATATTGAATTTCTTTAAAAAGAAGTTTATATAATTCACAGAACATGCTGAAGCCAAGAGAAGTAAAAGGAAGCATCAAATAACATAATAAATTTGAGTGAAAGGATGGCAGAACAAGGGCAAAGAGAGATGCTAAAGGGTCAAAAGTTATTTGAAGAAAAAAAAATGACAAGAAGTAGTGAAGAGCTATGTTCACCCGTGTCTTAAAACCCAAACTCAAACAAAAACATTGTTTTCAATCGTTATGAGTCTACCGATTGAATAGAATTTTATTATAAACAATTGTCTTGTAAATGGAATTTTTAAAGCATTCTGAATTAAAAAATAAAGTAAAAAGTGTGCAAGACAATAAGAAACACTACCTGCCAAAAAAAAGTGAAGTTTTGTTGAAATCGGTTGAAAAATGTAGGAAATCCAATCCCATATATAAATGAACACACACACACACAACCTGGGTTTTATAAGTATAACTCGATATGAGTTGTTCCCCCCTCATTCCACGAAAGCGATACCTCTTAATCATGTTTTCAAATTGATTTCATGCAAAACCAATGGTGTTTTTCCAATTTTTGTCGCTGTCAAAACCACCGTAAGGTAATTTTACGTAGTTCTGTGAAGTTTTTTTGAAATCGGTTGAAAAATGTAGGAAATCCAATCCAATATATAAACGTACAGACACACACACACATACACACACACACACACACACACACACACACAACCTGGGTTTTATAATAAGTATGATGTAAGTCTCTTAGTAATTTTACTTCTTACTTTTTATATCAATTTTTCTGCTGGAGTTCGGAAAAAAAGTATTTTTATAAAACATTTCAATTCTGCTACTTTGTGGAACAGACTCCTGAGAGGATCTTTCCCAGTCAGTACAATCTTAACCTGTTCAACTCTAGGGTCAACTGTTATTTTTCCTACATATTATCTTAAACTGCTTTTTTAAGTAGACAAATTTTTTTTAATATACTTTAGAAAATAAAAGACCAGTTTCATTTGCATCAGGATATTAAGTGCAAAATAAAATCATTTTCTCTCATATCAAACAAGTGTGTGTGCTGTGTCGATTCTATGGAGGGGACAGAAAGCCCCCCCTCCCCACACTTTTTTAAGTTTTCTAAAGGAAAAAAATCAGAGCAGAGAAATTACACTGTTCTGCTAGTATTGACATTACTATTAACCCTATTTTGTTTTGAAGTTAACAGCTTGAGAATGGAAAAGAGGGCAAGAATAGATTAGAACTCCACTATTATGAATGAAAATTTATTCCGTTTAACTTAGTGAAGTAATATACTTATACTAAAATTCATTCCTAAGTTGTGTATACGATATTGGTGTAGTATGAAAATAAAGCCGCTGTTTGAATTTGTCCCCCTCCCCCTTCTGCAGAACAATATCGACCCTCGAGTACCCGACCACTTTCAGAATTCTAGAATCGCCACTGTAATATATATATATATATATATATATATATAGATATTGCCACTTACTTTTGTGTGCATGTATATATATATATATATATATATATTGGCAATAATGCCATCCCAAATTTCCAGGAACCAGTTCTATAAATGCAGGTAATCTTTAGGAAGCTATTCTGCTTATTTTCTTTTCAATCTGAGAATGGAAACAAATCATTTTATATTATAAAAACAAGTAAACCATTATAATAATTTAATAGAAAACATTTATTTATTAAGATATTTCCAGATTGAAATTCTGTTCTCATCATATTTCTGTTCAGAAATATGATACTTTTTGATTCTAGTGACATCAGTTGTGCTACAATTTATTAACCACATTTAATCTGAATCACTGTAGTCCCAAAGATCCAATGGAAGACCTATCAGATTTACGACTAGAAGATTTGGCACATTTTTAACTTCAAAATGATTTCTTCTGTCATCACAGAAGACCCTCTTTTAGACTCTGCAGAACTTACAGCAATGGTATTAATTCTATTTTTAGCTGTTATATATCGACTATTAATGTAAAAGATTACTTTTGGATAATCCCTCAGTTCGTTAAGCTTTTATAATTTTAAGAATCTGTTCACGTGAACAGGTAGGATGCCACCACTGTATATAGGGTTGTTAGATAAATTTGTTTTTTCTATTTATTTTAAGCCTATTATTCAACAATTTTAACAAATCAGCCAATAATATAGAACAATCAAAATTTGTAGAGGAAGATAAAAGCTACAAAAAAAAAAATATGCAACACAACAGTAAAAATATTTTACTTGTTAATTTAAACAACTTTTGGAAAAAATGAAAAAAATTATCTGTCAAACCAATAATGTTTTGAAATATTTTAAAATATAAAAGGATTTTAATATTGATCAATTTCTATTTTTAGATGATGTCTAACAGCAAAATTGCTACTGGGTAAGGAAAATATTGTTTTCTATCTATTGATTTTTCTTTGTTTTTTTTGTTTTTTTTCTTTTTTTTTTTCTACTGTCCTCAAGAGTAAAAGGGCTTACGGCCATGTCATGTTGAAAAACCTGTTCCCATATGATTACTGAAGTTAAGCAACATTGAGTCTGGTTAGTACCTAGATGAGTTACTGCTTGGGAATACCAGGTGCTGTAAGCTTGGGTGTGTGGGTAGTGTAATGGATGGTGGCTTGGAATTGTTAATCAGAGAGCAGAGTTCCAATTCCCACTAGGTTTGTTATATTCACTTATGTGCAAATACCTTGGAAAAAGTATGAATGTACATTTTCTTCCTCCAGCTATGGGTTAATTAGTAAGACTTATATTATTAAACCATTATTATATCCAAAAAAAGATTAAAATAATTTCTGACTTTAAATAACCTGCAAAGGGTTGATAAGCCATAGAAAATGAATAAATGAATGAATGAATGAATCAATCAATCAATCAAATGCCTTTTGTTTGAAGTAGTGTGGAATGTTAACATTTTGATTATGTTATTATTTTCTCTTTGAGTTAAATGTGATATCCATTGTAGTTGTTGTTGTTAAAAATTCTCAAGTGATATATTTTCTGTTATTTGGTACAGTTCTTTTGTTTGCCATTCTGTAGTGCGAGTCCAACTAAATATACTATTAGATATATTGTTTGTATATGTGGTAATGGTAATACTAGCCATTTCCCTACAAGGAAACATTTAACATTCATTGACCTAGATGCCAACAGTGCTTTCAGTTGAACTTTATAAAATCTTTCTCTCAAAACAATTTTTCAGGAAAATAAGTTTCTCAAGTCCAGTAGCTCTTATTGCTCTTTCCAATATTGATGGAAGTTTCCTTCCTAACCTTTTATTTGAAGTAGTGTGGAATGTTAACATCTTGATTATGTGATTATTTTCTCTTTGAGTTACATGTGCTATCCATTTTAGTTGTTGCTGCTGATGGTAGTCCTCAAGTGATGCCATTTCTGTTATTTGGTACAGTTCTTTCTTTGTTATTCTGTAATGTCTGTTCACAAGTTTTGAATGCTATTCAAAAATATCATAAAGCATTTCATTTCATAAAGCATGTTCTGCTCAGTATTATCTTTTAAAATTTCTGTAATTTTTTTTTCTAAGAAATTTTGGGTAATTCAATGACAAAATGAAAAAAAAACTAAATGTAATGCATTTCAACTTCTAAAAGGACTTCATCAGACTTCATTAGAGGATGCAACATGTTAGTTTTTTTCTATCTGAATTTCTCAGATGAGGAGTTATTACTATTTATATTATTTACATGTGAATTATTATCCTCATTTTTGTTGTTGATTGCAATAGTCTATGTGTAAATAATGTAAATATTTTTTCCATTTCGTAATTCAGTTACGCAAAATTGTTTTGATATATAGAAATTTATATATCATATACATCCTATGAAATTTTGGCAAACTTGGACCTTTGTGCACACCAAAAAAAATGTGCAAAAAGGACAGTTGTTCCATTGACACTGCTATTATTTTAAACTTCGACAATGTTTGTTGATTAAAAAGAGATGATTAGAATTATAATAAAACTTAAACATATGATAAAAGCGAATTTATACATTTTTTTTGTTCTTGAGAATTTATAACGAAAATATTAAACACTATTTATTAGATTGTTTATTTATAAGAATAATTTTATATTTACAACATTCTAAGAAGTAATAAAATTAAAACTAATGCAATATTTATTATTTACCAATTTATAAAAAAATAAATATGAAAACAAATTTTTTATTAATAAATTTATAAACATTTACCAAATTATCAAAATATGTGAACCAACTATAAGGAAATTCTTATTATTTACCATTTTATAAAGTTTGAATCAATTGGCAGTTAGCAAATGTTTTGCCAATTACTCCAATAAATGATATAAATAGTGTTTATTATATTTCTTGGCAATTCTCAAGGACAAAGAAAATGTATAAATTCATTATGTTTCAGTTTTATTACAATTCTAATCATTGCTTTTTAAAACAATAAACATTGCCAAGGAGTGAAGGTAGTTAAAATAATGATGGTGTCAACAATGGAAAAACTAAAATTTTGCTATTCTGTATTTTTGTGGGCATGAAGGTCCATGTTTGCCAAATTTTTTTTATATACTTTAGTTAAGCCATTCATCAAAATTCCTGTAGATTACTGTGATCAATTAGTTAAGTGCCATATGTGATACACACTCGGACAATCAAGTCTCTTTCAATTCTTGACTGACTAGGCAGAAGATTTTGCCAGAGTTGGTTGCCATTCCTTTCTTGGGTAGACTGGTTACCAATCAAGGCTATAGGACCCAGTCTATCCTGGTATTCAACTCATAGCTGAGGGATGAATAGATGGATACTTATGTTTCCCAAGAGCATTTGTACGTAATGTAACAAACCCGACTGGATAGTGGACTGGATAGCAGCGTCAATGGAAAAACCATCATGTTGCTACTCTTTTTTTTTTTTTTGTGAGTACAAAGGTCCATGTTTGCCAAAATTTTTTTAAACATTTTAGTTATGCCATTTATAAAAATTCCTCTACATTACTATAATCAATTAGTTAAGTGCCATATGTGATACACACTTGGACAATCATGTCTCTTTCGATTCTTGACTGATGAGACAGATTTTGCTGCAGTAGGTTGTTGTTTCTTTCTGAGGTAGACTGGTTGCAAACCAAGGCTATAGGATCCAGTCTGTCTTGCTATTCAACACATAACTGAGGGGAGGGAGAAGAGAGTAATGCATACCTTTACCTAGAGTATTTGCATGTAACTGAATATAACAAACTTGACTGGAATTAGAACTCAGCTCTCACTCCAAGCCAATATCCATTAAATCACAATGCACATTCATTACTACAATACTGCTTTAATTATACTGCTTTCGTTTCTAGTACAGGATTCATCTATAATGATGAAGTCACCAAGCACTTTTGTATATGGATACCTGAATTTTCCGAGCGTCCAGAACGAATTACTTTACCCTATAAAAGATGTCAAGAGTTGGAACTTGTTGAGAGATGTGTATGGATTGAGGTAAGTCAAAACATAAATGTTAATGACAGAAACAATTTACTAGCAGTGAAATTTCTTTGTTTAAATAAAAGAACAGTGAATAAGTTGCACAAAAAAGAAGTCTGAATATAATAGATGCATTACATAATTAGTGTGAAAGCTTAGCAAAAGCTTTGTTGGTTGTTAAAAATCATACTGAGTAAATTGTTTAAGAAAGGATGAAGTATTCAGTAATATGCACAATAGTTTCAAGTTAGGTAGAGATTAAGGGAATAGAAGAAAATAGCATAAAAACAGATTTTATTGCTAAAATGTATGTGGATAAGTAAAAAATTATCCACACTTTTGCCATAATTAGGTTTATCACACCGCCTTCTGCTCGTGTGTGCTTATTGTTGGTACTATTGTGGTCACATGATTAAAATTTGAACTTGATCCTCACCAGTTTTTTTTTTTTGCTGTTGTTACAGTGTAAACATGGCCACTGTCTAGCAGTGTGCACCAAGGAGGAACAAATAGCAGTGATCCAATTTCTCCAGTTGGAAGGTGTGTCAAGGGCTGAAATTCATCAGAGGCTTTTGACACAATACAGCAACAGTGCACTACTATGTAGAAGTGTGTATGACTGGATTGAGAAGCTTAAAAGTGTGTGGTCAAGTGTGACACACGAAGAAGAAACAGGACACCCATCAACTGCCATCACTGATGAGAAGATTCAGCAGGCTCAAGAGATGGTAATACAATATGGTAGCATGTTCACTGCAGATTTGGATCACTGCTCTTTGTTCCTTCTTGGTGTATACTGCTAGTGGAGCAGCCATGTTTACACTGTAACAGCAGTAAGAAAACTGGCACAATCAAGCTCAAACTTTGATCAGGTAACCACCAACTACAATACATGAGCAGAAGATATTGTGACAGACCTAAAGATATGTTATAGCAAAAGTGTGGATAATGTTTGACTTACCCTTGTAATACCCAGGGTGGCCCAAAAGCCACCAAGGATTTTTAATATTAAATAACTCCTTTATTTTTTAACTTTAATTCACAATACTATAGTATTCTACAGAGTAGATAGTGGAAATAAATTTATACTAGTTGTGAAAGATTACATATTTTAAGTAGCATCCATTTTCAGTTTTGCATGAATGTGTCCTTTCTAAAGCATTTTCTATCTCAGAACTTTGTGTTTTCTGTCTTTAGTGTTCTAGTTTCTCTCTGAATGTTGTTCTTCAGCTGTTGGAGAGTCTGAGGCTTGTTTACATAAACCTTTTCTTTGGGACAGCCCCATAGAAACAAATCAAGGCTTGCCAGATTCAGGAGAACATGGTGACCAGTTTATGCCACAACCACAAAAAAATCATTCTTTTCCTCAAAATTTGCTTGAGAAGCTGGATTGTGACCCTTGCCATTTGAGCCATCTTTCCATCTTGTTGTATGGAAAAAGGTTGATGCTTTTAAGAATTCACTGGAGTGATGTTTGAGAGATCCAAACCTATCAAGACTGCTTTTGAGTTGCTGTGCTTGGATCTTCTTTGATAATCTCCCTTATTCACTCAACTACTCCTTTGTTCATAACTAAACATGGCCTGCTACTTTGTGGAAAGTTACTTACTGAATCTTTACTCTCAAAACTTGGAGAATCTCTCACTCTGTAAAGGCAACAATATACTCATTGAGTTTGAATTATTGAACCTTCATTTTGGTAGAAACATTTCACTACTTGTGTTTGTTGTTTAATCATGTATTTTACATAATTCATTTCCAAAGCCTTCTTTATATAATACCTAAAAGAAAAATAATAAAAGTTAATAAACAAAAAAATTGTTAAACTTTAAGACACCTTGGTAACATTTGGGCCACCCTCTGTGTGTGTATGTGTGTAATTGACATGTTTTTAATCATTAATTTATACATTTATTTTGCTTTCTATTGGTGATTTTCTTAATGGATTCATTTGGTATATGTTTTTCTGTTCACTTTATTAGTTTATTTTTAGTTAATTTTGAATTAATTCTCATTTAGAGTTGTACTGGCACTAAAGATCAAGCCTTGTTGCAACACAGTGAAGAACTGATCCAACGTTTAATTGACTCTGAAAATTTTGATGAAGATCAGCTGAAAAGTTTTTCAGAAAAATATGATTCCATTTACTTCAACCAGGTATGTAGCTTTTGTTTTGGACAAGCTTATTTTGGTAAGAGAAGACTTATATTCTATAGTGTGACTAAATTTCAAATAAACTCCAAAAATGTTTGTATTTGAGCCAAAATGAACTCTGCAATTAGACATTGGATAGAAAAGAATGGATAACTCCAATAAAAAATATAGGATATCATTTGTTTTACCTATATTCTCTTCGTTCAAACTGTCACCATCTTTTCCCATAATATTAGACTTTTATTTATTTCCTGAGATAATAGTAGCACCTTCTTTGGTCAAAATTCAGTTCTTTGGTGGCAAGACTGGAATAGCCTCTCCAGGATGCAGACCTAAGCAATGGTATATGGAGGATGTGTGCTGCCCAGATAACTTACCCAAGGCTCCAATCTGGATTGACTGTTGAACTAGTTAAATGTAACCATATGTTCTATTCTAATTGTTTCTTTTCTCCCACTTCTCACCTGTGGAACTCTCTTCCAGTTTCTTGCTTCTCTGCCACTTACAATCTTCAAAAATTTAATGTCAATCATTATCTTCTGTTTTCCTGAATCCTGTTTGTTTATTGTCCTTTCTTCTTGATAAAGTCTTCTCATTTTCTTTCACTCCCATGCATCTTAGTAGCACTATCGTCTTGCTTGGGGTGAAATGATTAAAAAAAAATTATTCTGATCTCTGAAAAAAATTACTTTTCCAGCACACAAATTTATCTGCCTGGATTGCTCTTGGCTGCACTGTGAAACTTGTAGATAGAGTCTTACAAGATGAGGTAAGAATTGTTTTCTTTTTCAGTTTGTATTCTTTAAATCCATAGTTCTCAGCTAGGAGAGAATTTTATGTTTTCACAGAGGGATTGAGATGACATATTAGCAGATTCAAATTGTTTGAATATTGATCTATCTTCAAGCTACAATTGTACAATGCATCATTTGTGTCAAATGATCATAAAAGATCAGACACATGGTGAAAAGTATACATGGACCATCGTGTTTCATACTACAGGCCTACTCACAGAGCAACTAATGGCCTAAACTGGAGGCCTATTTCAAAATCTTTAAATTTCAGAAACTGGAAAATAGGTTAAACAATATTCTTAATGAATGTTTTTTTCATTAATTTTTTAATAGTAAGCTAAAGTAAAATTCAGTATACATTTTTAAAATAAAAAATACAAATTACTCATAAAAATTAAATTTTATCATTCATATATTTGTAATGAATAACTATATTATAGAGAAAATATTAAATTAAGTTTACATGACAAATAATAAAAGTTTTAAATAAATTTTGTGCTGTAAAAACAGAATTGAAGAAAACATCTTTGGAAGAAAAGTCTGTTGAAAACTAAACATAACAAAACTTTATTAAAATTAACTTTCTTGGGAGAGACCTTGTAACATTTGTAAGAAGGAAGACAAGAAAAAATCAGATTAATAAATTTTCTTTAAATCAAGTAAAATTACACATTTTTTTGGTTGTCTACATCTTCAAATTAGTTTGCTTGTAATTTTTTTGGTGTTCAAAGTTACATTAAGGCATAAGAACTTTGGTAAAAATCCAACATCATTTCTTTTTTTTTCTGTTAGAAATAGAAACACAGATTACATAAAAATAATTATTTATCCTTAATGTATTTGCTTTGATGAATATTATATTAATTTTATTTACATTATTCAGACTGTTATCCTCATCTTCATTGTCATATTCACAATGTTTCAGCCATTGTATACACCGGCCTCCTTCAGGAGATTGGAATTTCAAACCAAATTCTTTATTTTCGTCCACTGGGGTAGTCCCATTGGATAAAGACATTGGTTAGATCCAGTGACTAGACCCAAAGAGTTGTGAGTTCAATACCAGGCTACAGCAGTGGTGAACCAAAAAACTTGGAGAGCTGAGACATCCAGAAAAGGCACAGCACAAGAACAAGCTACCCCAGTGGACAAAATAAAGGGTCTGGTTCAAAATTCCAATCACCTGAAGAAGGCTGGAGTGTATGACGGCCAAAACGTTGTGAATATGGCAGTGAAGATGAGGATAACAGTCCAAATAATGTAAATAATGTAAATAATCATAATACCTCATTGCAGAGATAGAGGCAGATATTAAATTAATTTTAAATGAAAAATGTTAAATAAAATTCCAAGTGACAAGGCCAAGATTTCTAAATTACATTTTTTAGTGAATTTCACACACAATAAAAATAATATAGCAAATCTGAAAGAAATAAGATTATAAATTTTATACTTACTTCAATTAAATAAGCTAAAAGTTTTTGGGATACAAAAGGCTCTTATCTCCCTTTGGTGAAGATAAGTCACATAGGTCACGTGATGAGCCGCTTAGTGACGTCACTCCATACAGTGATGAAAGCAGCAGTCAAAATTCAGTTTGTTTACAGCAACCAAATTGTAAGCTTGCTTTCTTTAGCTTGGGTCCCCCATATGGCCCAGGCAGAGACTAAATCTTCCTCCTTAGCAGTTTACAAGTCCATGGTGCTGTTTCCCTTTGGAAATATATATTTCCCAGATATAGAAAGAAATTCCAGCTCGCAGTCCTCTATTTGGGAAAACCCAAGACTTGCTGTTTCCTGTTCATGGGATACATCTTCGTCTATGACATAGATGAATCTGGCCCATTTGAATCTGGAGTCCTAAACATGGCTTCTCAAGATACATATCTCCATATATATGTAAGACTCTTTCTTTTTATTTCCCCTTACACTCTGCTTTTCTCTATATATATATATATATATATATATATATATATGTGTGTGTGTGTGTGTGTGTGATATATTTTTATCCGCATGGAACACTTGTATGTATAGTTTAGTGTATGTCTTAGTGATATAAAAGTCTCTCTGAGAACAAAGCACGTTTGTCATTCTTTTTCTTTTCAGCCATTCTGTTCCATCCATGAAATACAATAGTATTATATCATGGATATAATAATGCCCATGATGGGGGTGGGGAAATACAAATGGGAGAATAAATCTTCCTACCATAGCTCTCTCCCATTACAAGATATTCTAAATGCAAAAGCAAAACATTTCTTTGAATTTCTTAAGCCAATTGCATCCTTGAGTTACTTCAACACTAAACTGAAATGTGCTCCTTCCAGTGGAATGAGGAGCTTTTGAAATAGGCCTCCAGCTGATGCCCTTAGTTTCACCATGAGTAGGCCTGTAGTACAGAACATCATGGCATGGGCAACAAAAAAATGGTTGACAAGTATGGATTTAAACTTTTAGCTTATCACAAGAAGTAGGACATGTTTTGTAATAGGTCAGACTGAGTGAAAAAATAAATTTAGATAATAATCTGTAATATAAAAATACTAAACATATAAAATATTAAAAACTAAATAGTTATCTATAAAATTCTTCTTATAAGAGGTTATTTTATGGTCAGTACATAGTTGCTCACATAAACAACCTTGTTTTATTTTTCATATAAGGCTTTTGGGTGATTAGATGTTGTACTGGCAAACTGGTACTAAGAGTTCAATAGGTAAATATTTAAGTTATTGTGTGTAACTTGATCATTATCTTTATAAATGATAAAACCTTTAAGTTTTGCACTTTTTATTTAATATATTTTAATGTATATTTTGTTTTTATCATTTTTATTTTTCCTTTTTGTTTCAGATTCGAAATGGTTTTGCTTTAGTTAGGTAAGTAACTCAGTCATAAAATATATAGTTGTTACCGATACAAAAATGTGCTTTTAAAAATGGAAAAAAATATATTAGTGGATCTTTTGAATCAATTTAGTTTTCATTCTAATGGTATTAGAATACCATTCTCATAGTATTCTCTGTTGATGTACACTACAGGCTAAACTTTTGTGGCCACTATGTATCTTGAAGAAATTACCTAAAAAATGAAGGTTGTGGGCCATTTTCAAAACTAATTTACTAGCTCATTTTAGGCCAGAAGGACTTTCTCTTTCTAAAGGATTTTATCATATGTTCAATAATGATAATAATAGTAATAATGAAATTAACACTTTATTGCATAAAATTCCCTTACAATTTTATCTTTTTTTACCTAATCTACCTTGCTGGTTAATTGTAACTTAGAGCTGGCAGATATTAAATTTTAAGTAATTGCCTCTCTAAAAATTGGATGCCATGCTAATGAGTAGGAGTTAATTAAACCAACAAAGATATGAAATTTACTCATTATTAAATCCAGAAGGTGACCCCAAACTTTTTTCTTATAGTGGAGGTACATCAATAAGTCTATAGCTGAATGATAAAAACATTTATTTTATGCAACAAATATTTTATTTTCAACATAATCTTCTTCTTTGTTAATACACTTAGTTCAATGATAAATACAAATCACATAGATTGAGCATAATACAATGAAAATTTCAGTTCTAAGTTCAGCTATCTGCATATCAGGCTACAGATATATTAATCCATCCTTGTATGTTTGGGAAAAAAGATTACACAGAGTAAAAAATTTGTTTATATTATACAATGGTAATAGTAATATTAGCTGTTTTCTTATATGGAAATATTCAGCATTCATTGAACAAGTAGCCAGTGCTACTTTTGGTTGAAATTTATAAAATCTTCCGCCTAAAACAATTTTTCAGGAAAATAGGTTTCACAAGTCTATTAACTGTTATTGCTATTTTCAATATTAATGTCAGTTTCCTTCCTAACCTTTTGTTTGAAGTAGTGTGGAATGTCAGCATCTAAATTATGTCATTATTTTCTTTTTGAGTAAAATATGTTATCCATTTTAGTTGCTGGTGTTGTTGAAGGTCCTCAATTTCTGTTATTTGGTACAGTTCTTTGTGTTTCTGCAGTGCCAGTTCATAAGGTTTGATGAAGGATGGTCCTCACTAAGACCTACAGGTTCCATTTGCTCAAAGTCATTTTTAACCATTGATCTGAGAAAATGGTTATATAGTTGACAGTTTAGAGATTTCTAAAATAATTTGGCACCATGCATGACATCTATATGAAAGTCTTCATTTCATGAGGCTATTTAAGAAAATGACTCAAATATTTAAGCTATTGTTTTGGATTTTTAGCAATTTTCAGTGTTGGGTGAAATTATCTCAATCACATATTCTGTATTCAGTTTCCTTATTTCCTACAATAAATTTGTTATAACTGATCCATACACATAAGGCATTTGAAATGTTTAGTCTTTCCTAAATCCATATCCTGAATTTTTTTATTTCCTACAATAAATTTGTTATAACTGATCCATACACATAAGGCATTTGAAATGTTTAGTCTTTCCTAAATCCATATCCTGAATTTTTTTTATTTCCTACAATAAATTTGTTATAACTGATCCATACACATAAGGCATTTGAAATGTTTAGTCTTTCCTAAATCCATATCCTGAATTTTTTTTATTTCCTACAATAAATTTGTTATAACTGATCCATACACATAAGGCATTTGAAATGTTTAGTCTTTCCTAAATCCATATCCTGAATTTTTATTTCCTACAATAAATTTGTTATAACTGATCCCATATATAAGGCATTTGAAATGTTTAGTCTTTCCTAAATCCATATCCTGAATTTTTTTATTTCCTACAATAAATTTGTTTATAACTGATCCATACACATAAGGCATTTGAAATGTTTAGTCTTTCCTAAATCCATATCCTGAATTTTTTTTTATTTCCTACAATAAATTTGTTATAACTGATCCATACATAAGGCATTTGAAATGTTTAGTCTTTCCTAAATCCATATCCTGAATTTTTTTTATTTCCTACAATAAATTTGTTATAACTGATCCATACACATAAAGGCATTTGAAATGTTTAGTCTTTCCTAAATCCATATCCTGAATTTTTTTATTTCCTACAATAAATTTGTTATAACTGATCCATACACATAAGGCATTTGAAATGTTTAGTCTTTCCTAAATCCATATCCTGAATTTTTTTTATTTCCTACAATAAATTTGTTATAACTGATCCATACACATAAGGCATTTGAAATGTTTAGTCTTTCCTAAATCCATATCCTGAATTTTTTTATTTCCTACAATAAATTTGTTATAACTGATCCATACATAAGGCATTTGAAATGTTTAGTCTTTCCTAAATCCATATCCTGAATTTTTTTTATTTCCTACAATAAATTTGTTATAACTGATCCATACACATAAGGCATTTGAAATGTTTAGTCTTTCCTAAATCCATATCCTGAATTTTTTTTTATTTCCTACCATAAATTTGTTATAACTGATCCATACACATAAGGCATTTGAAGTGTTTAGTCTTTACTAAATCCAGAACCTGAATTTTTATGATAGATTCAGGGTCGGTGCCATCACTGCTTCCATTCCAATTCCAGATCATAGTTTCTGTTTGGGAAAGGTTTATATTGAGTCTTGGTAGAGGATTTTTTTTTTGTTCAAGAACATTTTTATTCCAACTACGAATATCTATGTCATCAGCATATTCATCAGTACATTGACCTCTGGAGGCAAAGCAAGATCGCTTTATTTTATTAGATTTGGTATGGAATGCTTAAATGATCAGTGCCCATCTCTTCACATCTTAACGTTGACTTAAATAAAATGATGAGAGCCTAGTTAATACAATGTTCATTAGTACTTTCATCTGAATGGATCTAACTGAGATACCTTTTTGTATGTATATATATATATATATATATATATATATATATATATATATATATATATATATATATATATATATATATGTGGGTCTTGAGCTATATCTTTTTGTTTCTATAGTGCATTACTGCGTGATAAACCCCATATTTTGGGATGTGTTTCTGATTCTAGACTCCCTTCATGAAATTGAGAAATTTTTTATTGAATTTGGGGAGAAGGTAAGCTTTTTCTAAAGTTCAACTTCAATACTAAGCGATAGTTTTTTATTCCTTATTTTTTTAATAGCTTTCTTAATTTTCTCATCAGTCAGTTCATTATTGTTTATGTTTGGAGATGATTGAATATATATTGGTACATTATCTATTTCTGTGGCCATCTTTAGTATAGTCAGGATTGAAATATGATTGAAAAGTGTTTTTTTGTTTTTTTTGAGACCAGGACATTTCTTTTGTGTTGGTTTTAATTTTATGATATAGTGATTTTTTTGCTTTTCTTCATATTTTAACACGTCATTAGTTTTCTTTCCAATTTTCCAAGAGATATTTGTTTCTCAGAAGATTAACTATTTTTTTTTTCTTTATTAATTGTTTAATCTTCTCTCTTCCATTTTTCTTCCTCTTCTGTTTGATTCTTTTCCGTATCATATCTTTTCAACTCAGGAGTATCTTTTTCCATCTGCATATTCTTGGAATAATTTTGTGTGCTTCAGCTATTTGATTCTTCTATGTTGTTTTGGTCAATATTCAGCGACCTCAATTTGGATGCAACTTTTTACAGAAAACTAATCTTACCCTTTCATTAAAAAGGTCTTGGATGTTATACCAAGGTATCTGTCTTGGGTTATATGATTGAACGTGAACTATTTTCTTGGCTGGTTTTGTCAGTTTAGTTACCAGTATTTTGTAATCAGATCCAAAGTAGGAGTTCTGTACTCTAACATCTGTCCCTAAACTGCTTAAGCCAAAAGTCCAAGATACTAAAGTCAATAATTATTATGTTATTTGAGCTATGCCATGTGATCTGACATTTCACAGGATATTTGTTTGTTTTACAGCATATCAACTCCTCATGGATCATTTTTTGCTGAAATTTAATTTTCTTGGGAGATTTAGTAATTTCTTTTACAAAAATGTATTGCTAGTAATTTTTTTTCTTCAAAAATATATTGCTGGCAATTTTTCTTTTACAAAAATGTATTGCTGGTAATATCTTTTTTTTTTTTTTTTTTTTTAAATAAAAATGCGTTGCTGATAATATTTTTTTTCCTTATCTTATAAATAAATTAATAATGTTTTGTAGTAATTTTTAATATCAACTTGAGAATTTTCTTGTTAAAATGTTGAATAATTTTAACACAGTCAACATCATGGATAAAGAATAGTGAATTTTATTTAGTGATTTTCTGAGACTTAGCATGAGCAAAACAAATTCATGAATTTAGAGGAAAAAAAGACCCCAGAATGACGTCAGAATCTGCAAAAAATTTTCATCCTTTAATAGTCAGTTGTGCTTAGTTTAATTTGTAATGTATATAAATGTAAGTAGAAAAAATCAAATGTTGATAAGATAGTAAGTCCCTAAAAGCTCTGCCCATGGTTCTCGATTTGGCTTGGGCCCTGCTCTGTTGGGGAGTTCAGGAGTAGTATGTGCCAGCCCTGGTGTAGTCATAGATAGTTTTTCAAGATGTTTCATGAAATAAACTTTGGCTGTAAAAAGTGAAAATCATTTTTATACACCTTAATATTATCCTAACTTCTCTTGTACTTTTGTCTCTTTCAACTTAAGTGAGAATTTTTGTCTCCATTCTGCTTTTGATTTTATTATTTCATAAAAACAATTTTTTATTGATTTTTCTTTCCTCATAAAAGCATCTGCAGAAATATTTGATACAATTATCTTTTTTGAGTTTATTAAGTTTCTTTTGTAATTGCTTTTAATAGTCTATTGAGGAATGAATCTACTTCATTGTACCTTATTAAATTAAAAGTAAAAAGAAATTATTGCCTTTTTTTGTCTTTTTTTTTTTTTTTAAACCAGGCCTCCTGGCCATCATGCTATGTATGATGAATTCTGTGGCTATTGTTACCTGAACAATGTTGGAGTTGCTGCTGCCCATGCCTTGTCAAAAGGAGTAGAAAGGTAGTGTGTGAATTTTACTATCTCGACCTGAATTGAATTAGCTACTCAGATTCTGCTTCTAAGTAGTTGGATATCTTGTATGTGGGATTGAATCAGATATTAACAATTATTGTTTATTAATATTTCTTTCAACTTCTGTTGCTTTTTTTTAAAAACTCTTAAACTGTCATTCTTTGAAAATTTGTCTGATAGTCTGAAAGCTTTAATAAAAAAAATAGCAAAAATAAAATGAAAAAATACTAGTCTAAAATTAATTATAATTGACAATGTTTCACCCAAGAAATTCAAATAATATTATTACATTTTTTTTTTTTTTTAAAATTAATTCACCCCAAGCAAAGCAACAATGCTACTAATGCTACTAATGCTACTAACATGGCAAGTGGCTACTGGGAGCAAAACAAAATTAAAAGATTTTAGAAGAACCAGAAACCTGATCCTAAACAGGGAACAAGGGATAAGTATTTACTCCTGTTAAAAATACTTCAGAGGAGTATGAACTGGGTGACTACTAATATGTTTACTTATGTAAACAAAGAGGATGTTACTGTATTGGCATTTACACAAAATAAAGCTATACAATTATTAAGTTGAGCCATAAATAACTTCTGTTTTTGTTTTTCAACATCCTTTTCTAAAAAATAAAGTAGAATTACATCTTATTCATTTATATATCCACCTTTATTTGCAATGACTTGTTCTTGTATAACACCTATCTACCTATTTTTTCAACATCCATGTCTCTGTTCCATAAATCAAGTCAGATTCTACTGTTGCAACAAATAATTGGATTTTTAACAAAGAACTGTTGGAAATGCTAGGTAACCTTGACATATTTTGGAAGGATAATAGAATAATCCAGAATCCATACTGAGAGCAAACCACCTGCATATGGATAGAAAACAGATTCAGTAAATATACAAAAATAGAAACAATCTGCCATTTCACCAGACTTAAATTCAAATGATCACAAATTGATAAATACTTAAAATTAGCCTAAAATTTAGACCCATTCTGAAATCCTAAGATTGTCAACTTTCAGATTAGATAGAGAACATATCACTTGGAAAATGTCTGCTTGTGAACGTGCAATATAAGATTTCTTTGATGCTGTGTATTGGCTTATATGCTGCTTATAATTGAATGTTTTTATCTCTTTCTTAACAGAATCCTGATTGTGGATTGGGATGTTCACCATGGTCAAGCTACTCAGTATAGTTACTATGAAGATCCTCGGTAAATAAATACATTAACCTTTTTTTCATAAAGGCAAAATTGTTTTAGCTTTGATAAAGAAGCAAATGCATTACTTTTTGAGTGGTATTAAATTTTAGCAATCTTGCATCATTTTTATATATAGTGTAGTAGTTAAATTTTCTTGATAGGGATTTATGGTGCATGTTAAACCATGGAGGAAAAATCAAAGTGAAGATATACAGGGAAATTTATTTTGAAAATTATTGCTGGAAAAGGTAGTGCAAGTCCTCATAAGTGGCCATCTTTTCAGTCAACCCATATCAAAGAGGATTGTTGATAACTTTAAAAGATTAAACAATAAAATGAAATTACCAATAAAAAAGGTAAAATGACTTAAAAGTAATCCTTTACTATCATCTTATAAAAGAAAAAAAATATTAAAAACGACAGATCATTGGCTAATGTTTTTTTAATTGAATTCACCCCAAGCAAGACAGTAAAGTCACTAAGACACAAGGGGGTTACTGGGTGTGGAAGAATTAGAAAACAGAAACATTACTAAGGAACAAGAATAATAGAAGAGTAATCAGAAAGATAGGGATTGACAATGCATTTAAATTTTTGAAGGTTAAAGTTGACTGGAACGCATAGAGCCAGAAGAGTGTTCCACAAGTGAGAAGTGCGAGAAAAGAATGTTAGCATAGAACTTACAGTTACACCTAGCCAACTTAACTGTAAATTGATGAAACCTCATTGCCAGCCTAGTACTGTGTTTAAATTCATTAAATTCATAGCAAAGAGCTCATCCAAACAATTATGAAAATATTTATAGAAAAGACACAGGGGACATGGTGGTGGGAAAGCGACTGAAGTTGAGACATCAACTCAGGACCAATAATATTTCTGATTCTTCTTCAGATTTTATCAAGGATTTCTAAATATATAGCAGGGGCACCGGCCTATATGTGGCAGCAATATTCTAAGCATGGGCGAATGGTAGACATAGATATGCAAGATAGATTCTGGAGAGCGGAATTGTCAAGCATGACACAGTGAACCAACTTTCTTAGCAGCTGACCTAGTAATGGATTCAATATAGTCTTTCCACTTCATGTCAGCAGAAAATGTTAGCCACAGAAGACACAAGTCAAAGTAGTTTTAGCAAATAGCGTGGTGTGGGTGATTGAAAATAGAATGTGATGAGGTTTGTTCATTACAATTTTCTGTTCATATCAAGTTTTCTTTTTTTCATCTTTCTATAGTGTTCTGTATTTTTCAATACATCGATATGAACATGGGATTTTTTGGCCACATCTACGGGAATCCGATTACGATTATGTAGGGAAAGGTGCTGGAGCTGGCTACAATATAAATGTTCCTTTGAACCAGGTAAGAAAATCTTTCATTTATTTATAACCAGATAAATAATGCGTGCTTTTTTTTTTACTTCCATTTTCAAAAACTTCCTTTAATACCCTGAGAATATTTTCTTCAAACTTTATCTTGCTTGGGTTTATTTTGAATGTGCATTCATTATTCATAAAATCTGATTCTCTCTTGGTAAAAGTTGGTCAACTGACTGAAGTGAGTAGATGAGAATTTAAATTTTTGTCTTAAGTTAAATTAGCCAGAAAATAATGACTTTTTGTTTCAGAATAGTTGACTATAAAAATACACAATTATGCATCATTAAAAGTTTTGTCCTTTGAACTCTGATCTTCTTAAGTGGCTATTTGAGGCTGAAATGAGAAACTTTTCACATGTTCATTAAAAGTTCTTAATGGTTGAATACTGATGAAGTCAAACAGTAAAAATATATATATATATATATATATATATACACAGAAGGTTTTAAATTGCTCATACTTTCACTACATTTTAAATACTTTATTAATGTTCTGTTACCAGATATATATATTCAGTATCCTTGGTAATATCTATCAAAAGCAGATAATGACCCAAACATTTCAAATAAAAAATAAAGATGTCTTGGGAGAAGTTGGAAGAATGCAAATGAAGTTGTTTTCTAGAAAGAGAAAACATTAAAGAATTACATGTATTACATGTCTTCTCTCTGACCCTGAAAATGAAAGCTAGTAGATGTTACAAAAGGCTGTCTTCACTCACAATTCTGGCATCCCTACACGCAAGATGCTAGTGGCTGGCTGGCGGGCCGCCAATGGCAATGTTAGTGGTCCTCTGGTGGTAACCACCGGTGGCCCAACAGTGGGCCACTAACGGTCTGCAAGTGGTAACATTGTCGTGACAAACACATCAGTGGTCCAACAGTGGGCCACCAGTGGTAAATGCTAGTGGCATGATTGGTGGCTTGCATGTAGGGATGTTATATTGCAAAAGGCTGTCTCTTAGTGGTGTCTACAAAAAGATTGTTTTCTTTGTAAAGATAGGGCTACATTGATTGGCTATTGAGAGTCACATGATTGACCAAGCATGGCACATACAAAATTGGGTAAGGTAAATTAAGTCAATATCTGTAAAGAAGTATATTTTACAATTTCAAGAAATGTTTTGATTTTTCAAAATTTATTGCATTTATTTTTAAGTAAGTCAAAAGTTAATAAAAATATCTTATGTAAATAATCTTGGAATATTGATCGTAAAGCTGCATTTTTTATTCTGTTTGGAAGTTTGAGAAAAATTTAAAAGTAGCTTATAATCTGATTTATTAAAAAAAACATGAGACAAACATGTTCATAAATTGGGAGTTAAATATTATTATTCTTTTTTTTATGTAGATATATTTTTCCACTTAAATTTTTAACAGGTTTATAGGTGAAAGTATTTTACTAGAAGTTTTGTTTAATTAGTGGCTTAATTTTCTTCTGAGAATCATGTTTATGTTGTTTTATAACTATGAATTTAAATTGTTATGTTTATTTTTTTTAATTTTCTTCTGAGAATCATTTAAGTATACCAGATATTTCTGTGTATAAGGTGACCTTAGATAAGACAAGGTCAAAAAAATATAGCAAATTTTCATGAATTTATCCTATACCTGTAGTATAAAATAACTGCTTATTGATTATATAAAGATGATATTGGAAATTTTGTTACTTACTGTATCCTTAGAAATTCAAAATAAATGAAATAATAAAACTAATTCTAATTCATGTTTTTCCTATACACATCCCCTAAACAGGAAACCATTGTTTTTTTTTTACATTTCATTACGTGATCTCTTGTGGATAATGATTCTTCTTTTCTTATATCTAAACAGTTACAAACAGCCTAATGTATTAATGGACATTTACTTATACTTCATTGACAATCACAAAATACTGTTAATAGCAGTATGATAATGTACAATAGTTGCTCTGAACTCAATGTTTACATTTTTCAACTGAGTTTACATAAATACAAGTTGATTTCATTGATATGGAATTATTCTTCAAATAGGCAATTGTTTATGAAGTTATGCCAGTAATATATAAGGTAGAAATGGTTTTATTACTTTTATTATCAGTTTATTTGATAACATGAATCTTTTCATGTACGTTATTGGATGTCACACTGAGGCTGTCATCACTCAGAATTTAAGGTTTTGTTTTTAGAATTGTAGTATAAAATGGCCCCCAATTTTTAAGGGTGATTTGGGGGATTTAAAGGTCATCTTATATGCAGAATTATATGGTATATGAGAGGGTGCTGAAAGGTCTTTACCTGACCAAAAAGTTCTTTAAAAAAAAACTATTGTTAAGTCATTTGATTAGATTTTGGAAAATGGATTGGCCCAACAACTTTTCAACACCTCCTATGTGTCTATGGTGCTTATATAGTTTCATAACTATGAGTTTAAGCTGTTATGTTTATTTTTTTGTTTTTGCTGATTGGAATTGCTTGGTATCTACTGTGTATATTCTCAAGTTTTTATGATCAGTTTTTACACAAAAAGTAGGGGGTTGCACTATACACAGGTAATTTTTTTGAAGAGGTTAAAAAATCATGTATTTTTGATGACCAGTTGAACTATACAAAGGTAAATTTTTTCTGGAAGGGTTAAAAGGAGATAGAACAATAGAAGTGTAATCAGAAATACACTAAATAACAGTTGACATTGCATTTAAATTCTTAAAGATCAAAGTTGGCTGGAAAGCATGGAGCTGGAAGAGAGTTTCACAAGTGTGAGAGAAAAAAATTAGCATCAAACTTATGGTTACATCTAGCCAACTTAACTGTAAATTGATCTTGTGGTCAATCTGAATGATGTAAATAGTGTAAATAAAGATGAGAACATTAGTTTGAATATAAATAATGTGAATTAAATTTTGTTCTTGCAAAATTGTTCCTGTTCAATGGCTATTGCTTGTAACAGATGCTCTATTTAACTGGAATCCACTGTAACATGATTGTTTTTTTCCAGCTAGTTTATTCTTGGATAGATATTTCAATGAAAATGTTCTTTTATTTTTTTCAGATGGGTTTAGGAACTGAAGATTATATTGCTATTTTTAATCATATCTTAATGCCTGTTGCTTACGAGGTAAGTAAGGCACTTTTTTTTTTACTTATTTTGAGAACATGTGTACATATAATGTGGGCGTGTGTGTTAAGATTGCATAATTATGAAGCTAACTCTTCTTTTTTGTTTGTTTACTTTGGAGAAATTTTAATCTTGTTTTACCAAAATATTAAAATAATTCTTTCAATATTTTTACTAATACATATATTTACTAAGCTTAGTGCTAATAGCCTTGGGAAAGGTATGAATCCAGCTCTTCTTCCCCCAGCTATGGGTAAATAATAGGATTGACTGTGTGCTATAAGCTTGAGTGGCAACTGGTCTAGAAGAAGAAAAAACTCTGAATTCAAAACTATATGTAACCCTGGTGAAGTACATATGATGCAGCTAAAGAAAAGATTGTTTGGATTGACTCTATGATCCTGACTACAGTCAACTCCTTTGTTTGATACAAAGCCAAAAATAATTGTTGGAAGACTGTGTTGCATTAATCTACCAATGCACAAAATCTTCCAGCTTACCTTGGAAATATAATTTGAAATCTTCTGCTGATATGTAATATACAATCATCTAATTCACTGAGCAACTCCAACAACTATTATGTGGCTGTTTATATTTCTGAGATGAGGTATTATGTACACTATATACATTGTTCGGACTATTATCCTCATCTTTGTTGCCATATTTTATACATATATTTGTTTCGGCTGTTGTATGCTCCAGCCTTCTTCCTCAAGGACACATAGCACAGTGGATAAAGGTGTTAGTTAGATCCAGTGACAGGACCCAAAGAGTGTGAGTTCAATACCTGCTTATGGTGGTGGAGAACTTGGAGAGGTGAATTAACAGGAGATAACTGACGTCCATTAGACATGCCATGTGGAACTAGAACAGTCTACCCCAGCAAGTGAAATAAAGGGTTCAGTTCAACATTCCAACCACCTGAAGAAGGCCGGAGCATACAACGGCTGAAGCGTTGTGATAAATATGGCAACAAAGATGAGGATGATAGTCCAAACAATGTAAATAGTGTATTATGTGGCTCTTACCAATCACTTTCAAAGCAATTGTTATGGAGGTTTAATCTCCATTGCTGATCAGGTACAGAACTTTCACCAGCCATGATGAACAGATGTTTCCTTTGCCTCTTGCTGCTGTATCGCTATTTCCATGGAGAATGTTCAGATGAACTACACTCCTCAGTTCCACCAGTCCTAACCTTAATGGCTAAGACCTGCCATACAACACACATCATAGCAAACCAACCTCATTTCCTTTGTATTTTCCTGGTAAGATGTAAGCAGCTTCTTCCCATGTACCACTGCCTACCAACTACCGACTACCAAGAGGTTACTCCCCCAATCACTATAATCTTAACTTGTTCATGTCTAGAGTTAACCCTTATCTTCCACACATATCCAAATAATCTGTGCCTTTTACTCTGTAACCCTCTAGCTCAAGTTGCTCTCAGGCCTTGTATAGGGTGAACTAAAATTTCATCATCAATATTAGCTTTTGACATCATGAACCAAACTAAAAATCGGAGGCATTACTTTCAGAGCAAAAATACTAAGTATTTACTCTAATGCCAGTGGTTTGTGTTCAAGCTCATGCAAAAGTGAAGATTTTGAGCACTGGCTTTTGAATCTCTATTTGACTTTGTTCCATACTAAGCTACATTATATACACTATATAAGAATTTGCATTATCAGTTATGAACTTATTGCCATCTACTTGAAATATTATTGAATTATTGTGCAGTTACAAAATTCCATTAAGTATATGCTTGCCACTGAAGTTAGTGTAAACAAAAACAAAGTTATGATTATGTGATCAACTGACTGACAACGTAATTCATAAACTTTTCTTCTATATTCTTCCTCCTTTCACTTCTCAATTTCAGACATCTTAAAGAGTCTCTTGAGTTGTTTAAAGTGACATGAAATACTAAACACTTCCCATTCCAGGCCATTTTGACAACCAGCCCCGCCAAATTAATTAAAGTAGAATATGCTGCAATTTCACAAATGACCTTGAATAACTGAGAGCTTTCATTCCACCATGAGAAAGTTAAGATTCAAGGTTTTATTCAGAACAGTATTGTCGTCCATATTGTTTTTATCATTACTTTATTTCAATTGGTATACTCCCATCTTCAAGCATCTTATTTCATCTCCTCTTATTTATACCTTTTGAGATACCTTTGAATTTATTTTAACTTAATGTTTTTTGTTAGCTTTGGGCTAAGGGTATTTTTTAGTACACCCATGTCGCTACTGAATGTGGCACAAGGTCAGTTTAAAGTAGGTTTAATGGCAATAGTGTGAAAAAATTGCACAAGCCCCCCTCAGCCTTTTCCCTCTTGGGAACACTTCAGGTGCTGGGCAATACACCCAGAATGCTCCTGAAGGAGAGGTACTGTCTCAGAAGAAGGTCCTCCGGGGCTTGGGCTTAATATTTTTTTAAACTTCCTCACATAGGCATTCACCTACAGCAGGTTATCTTTGCTAAATTTGTAATGGTTTAGATCATTGGTTCCCAAACTTTTTCTCTCTGGATCACATTTTCAGAATGAAAATTTACTGATGCCTCGCCAAATTTTATGTGATAAAAGTACATTTAAAAATAAAAAAAAAACAAAAAACAGAAAGAGGCTTAAAGGGAGATAACCGCAGATTCTAAGTCTGAACATTATCATTGATAACTCTCTACTCCAATTTGCAGATCCTAGTTACTATATTAATACTTGATATAATGCAAACATATCACAATGATAAAATTGATTAATAATTATTTATAACTATTTATACTGGGACTCATGCATGCAATTCCAACTAATCCATGATAACATTTTAAATTTTGAAATCATATTTATTTATATATTGACTATATTGTTCTTTTTCTCATATTTTATGAGAGGAGGAGAAGTAATAATAAAGTTAAAACAACAACAACAATAATATAATATTACTTTAAAATGTCAAGATGTGATGGATTTAGCATGATTTTAAATACTTCATTATCATTTAGGCATACTGTTTTTATCATGGCCAGTGCAAGGGTCTTGTACCCACCCACTATATATGATACAGCACCCCCACTCTACTACATATCAATTTTCATAAGGTAGTATTCATATAAAATACAAATTTTATTGTAACCTAATTATGTGCAATAATGGATCATATGCAATATAGGTGAACAGTGCAACTAGAAAAATTGAAAATAAATACAATGTATCTAAATACAAATTAGAGACATGTCATAATAGATCATTACATCTTAAATCAACAATGTTTTGCAGCAATTTTTAACATCAGCTTCAGATTTGTTTTCTTAAAAAGTTGAATAATTTTTTTCATTCTGAACAAAAAATAGTGACTTTTGTATAGTATTTTTTCATGGCTTGGCATGAGCAAAACGAATTTACAGATTTAGACAAAACAGAACTTTGAACGGCATCAAGATCTGCAAAAATTTTTCATCCTTTAATAATCAGTTGTGCTTAATTTAATTTGTGATTTGTATCAATGTAGGTAGAAAAAAAAGCAAATGTTGATAAGAAAATTAGTATTTGAAAGTTGCTGTATATCTTTTTAAACTTGAGCATCAGTAGGAAATTTCTAGTTAAATACAGCTCTTTGGCAATTATTTCATTATACACAGTTTTTGTGTGTTGATTTTTTAAAAAACCTTATGTATTTCCTTGTATGCATTTTGAGGTTATATTTCTTTATAGGCATAAGCCTTTTATAAAGTCTCTAAAGCTACCAGTAACTTCTTAATTTATCTACAAATGTTTTTAGTAAATTTACTTATATTTTCGACCATCTAAAATTGTATTTACTTATTGTGCATGTCTTTTAAAGTTCAGTCATTGAAATTCATTTACTTAATGAAAATGTTTGATTTGACATTCTATGATTGTGTATCTGTTAAAATTTCATGACTTGTTTCTAATGGTTATTTGTATATGAATCACATTTTTAACCTTTTGTTTTTCTTTTATGCTTCAAATAATTCTATTTGGCTATTATCGAAACCTATGAATTCACATATATAGATCATTTTTTTAATAAGAATATTTATTCATCATAGATTTTGAAGAATACTTTTTTTTTTTTATTTAGTTGCTTTTTTTTAATGATGACTGAAGTTTTGATTTCAGCTTTTATTGTCTGACGGCCTTTTACAGAGGGAAACTCATCTTCTTTTTGTATGCTATGACTTTGTTGCATTTCAGTTCGATCCACAATTAGTTTTGGTCTCATCTGGTTATGATGCAGCCTTTGGATGTCCAGAGGTATGGTTGTAAAATTAAAGGTCACAGGCAGGACTACTTACAAATAACATAGTCTCATAATACAATATAGTAAAATTCCTGTGCATTGAAAATAGTAAACTGTACAATTATTACTTCACAAAGTGTATATGCAATAGGAACATTTTGCTTAATTAAAGTGTTTTCTTAATTGGCTACAAGAACTTATTTTAGAGTTTGTCTATATTTCTGAGATGAGGTATTATGTACAGTATTTACATTAGTCGGACTATTGTCCTCATCTTTGTCGCCATATTTGTCACAACGTTTCGGCCGTTGTACGCTCCGGCCTTCTTCAGGTGGTTGGAATTTCAACTGAACCCTTTATTTCGATCACTGGGGTAGACTGTTCTAATTCCACGTGCCATGTTTTGATGGATGTCAGTTATCAGTTATCTCCTGCTAATTTTCCCTCTGAAAGTTCTCCACTGCCTTAACCAGGAATTGAACTCACCTTCTTTGGGTCTGTCACTGGATCTAACCAACGCCTTTATCCACTGTGCCATGTGTCCTTGAAGAAGGCCGGAGCATACAACAGCCGAAACGTTGTGACAAATATGGCGACAAAGATGAGGACAATAGTCCGACTAATGTAAATGCTGAACTTATTTTAGGTATACATTTTTTTCTAAAAATATTAAAATTTGAAACTAATTCAGTTTTTGTAAACTTACAATGTAACCTTTGCTCAAGTTCTCTGCTAACCTGCTAATGATTATCTTATGTTGCATTCTAATTCTAGATCTTGTTGTTGTGCACCAAAATCTAGGGAAGGAAATGTTGCTCACAAGGTAACACAATGAAAGACAAACACCACATCCAGAAATAAGAATGTGAACTCTGCTTCCTATATTATATGTAGTAATTTTATTCAGGGTTTCATCTATTTGTCCATGTGGACAGGTAGGTGACACATGAAAAAACTTCTGTTATGTCAGCTCCTCCCCCCAACCAACTCATTGCCCATCTAATCCCAACATTGTAGCTGTCAAAACAAAAATGGAGGTTTTGGAACCACCCGATATATCCTATTCTCGACAAGAATGGTCCAGAACTCTCCCATATCCCTAGCATGACTGTTAATATAGAACAGCACCTGGATATACCCTATTTCCGGTTTTGTTGTCACTTGATCTCAGAAAATACTTTTAGTTTCCATTCCCTTTTGGTTAAAGTGGATGCCACTTAGAAGACTGAACTTCAAAAGGAAACATCTGCTGGTTTATCAAACAGAAACACTTCAGATTGAGATAAAACTACTTCTTCCCTTTCTATGTGGGTGTTTATCGTACTAATTTGAGTAATTTATATGGAAGGCTTTAAGAACTATTTTTCCCATTTTTTTTTTTTTTTAAACTGGAGTGTTGATGAAAATTAAAGAAAAGAAAGAAAATTATACCATTCCATAATTACTGACTAGGACTTAAACCTGAATTTGGTCTACAAATGCTTTGGTTCAAATATTGTCATCAAAACAACAAAGACAAATAATTTATCAAATAATGACAATCTTTAATCTTTGGCCTTCATACAACACTAGAAAGGCTGGGGAATGTACCAGCTGGAACATGGTAATCAAAACAACAAAGATGAGGCTAGTAAACTGAATAAGTCATGGAAACTAAGACTGTTAGCATAGTGTTAATTATTCATTACTATTTTACTAATCTTCAACACTTGATTTTAAACAATTTCTTAATTAAGCAATTTTAGCTTGAATATATATAAAATTTACTTTTCAGTTACTAATTTGCACAGGGTAACCTCTAGGTTTTACTAAGCATAGTTCTAGCTGAAATTACTTTCTGGAAGAAAGACAAAAAAAAGTTGTTAGCAGATTTAACTTATAAGATTATGTATATATCTCTGTAAGAAGTCCTGCCAAAATTAATTGGGGTGCATGGAATGATTTCTGCTTTTTAAACTGCTGATCTGTTATTTCCTGTTTACTAACCCCCAGTGGAATGAGTTAAAACTTAAAACCACATTAAAATAAAAACAATGCCTTCCTTTGGTTTAATTATGGTAGGAATTTTTGTTATTGCAATTCAGTAGCTGACCTGCAAATAATGGAAAGTTCTGCTACTGAAAGATGTACATAAATTCAATTTTGGAGGCAAAAGTATTGAAATGTTAAGATTTTTGTTTACCTTCCATGCCTCTTCTTAGAATTTTAAAAATCTGTTCCCTTTTAGCATATTTTCGCAAAAGTTGCAACATTTCAGGTACACTGACGATCCCTATTAATACACAATACATCACTACCAGTTTAGAAATACATCTGTAAGATGACTGTGGCCACATCATCAGTGATGTTGCCCTGGGATTCTTAGAAGTTTTGGGTTTATCCAGCATCAGACTCCTTCACTCAGGTTACCCTGCTGGTGGTGATCAAATACCAACATGGATTTAAAAGAGATTTTTGAACCCTAAAAAAGCACAAATCAGCTTTCCTCCAATCAAATTCATTCACAGGCACCCCACTACCATCAGAATGGGAGAATCTAAATGTCAGGCTTTCCCAGTCCATAAATGGAGAGGATGAACCTGCAAGTGAATTATAGCACACTGAACTTTTCAATAGATTAAACAGGATAAAACATACAATCGATTTCACTTACAAAACAAAAAGCAAACTACACTTTACCATATCAGTTGTATAGAATCGCTTTCTAAGATCAATGGTTAAAAATGGCTTTGAGCGAATGAATTCTGCGGGTCTTGGCAAAGATCATCCTTCTTTGAACATTGCAGATTGGCACTATAGAACAACAAAGAACTGTACCAAAAAATAGAAACCACGTCACTTGAAGACTATCAACAGCAGCAACAACTAAAGTGGATAGCACGTGTAGCTTGAAGAGAAAATGATGACATAATCAAGATGTTGACATTCCACACTACTTCAAGTAAAAAATTAGGAAGGGATCCCCCCCCACACACACACACTACTGGAAAGAGCAATAACAGCTACTGGACTTGAGAAATCTATGAAAAATTGTTTTATGAGAAAGGTTTTATAAAGTTCAGTGGTACTGGCTGCTTGGTCAATGAATGCCAAATAGTTTCTTGTATGGAAACAGCTCATATTACCATTACCATTTCACTGATATTTGTAAATTTAGTGATTTTTTTTCTTTTTCACTATCATATATAACTTTAGTTAAATTACAAATAGATTGCAGTATTCAACTTTTGTTAAATAAAACATGCATTAATCAAAGGGGCAGCAGTCAAAACCTGACAGCCAGCAGCAGCAGTGACACCCTAATCAGCAGTGAAGGTTACATTTAAAGCTCCAGAAAATTGTCCTACAGGACAATGGCCTAGTGTGTAAAAGAATTGGTTTATGAATTTGGTGACATAGTGGTTGTGAGTTTAATCCTTGGGATGAGCAGTGTATACTTGGTCAGTGGAAATGGGCAAGCAATAACTGGACATCATTAAAAAGAACCAGACAATATCTCTAGACATAATCAATGGAATGAGAATAGTCTACCCTCTGTAGATTAAATAAAGGGTTCAATTTGGAATTCCCTGTAGTTACCCAGACCAATATACACCTGAAGAAGGCACAATGGCTGAAACGTTGCGATAAAGACAACAAAGATGAGGAACAGTCTGAATATAGTTTAAATAAAAACATATACATCTAGTATACTGATAGAAGTCACCAGCAATTCCTTTTTTCGACAGCACTGAAACTTATTTAATTTTAGTTCTCCAATTCAGAATTTATAATAGTTAAATATTTGTACGTTTTTACTGGCTTCATTTAAAGATAATGTTAAACATTTTCACTTTGACCCTGAGTGTGTTAGAAGAATAATCAGGACTGAGGATAATATAGTAGCAAAAAAAATGTCTGATAAAATACTATCTGCTGTTAAAGTTGATAATATGTAACAGATTTTTTATTGTTAGTTCTGCCATGGCAGATATATTAATGTGGTTTACTCAAAAGCTCACACCTGCTGATTTCTACTATCACAAAAGCCAGATCAGACCAAAAAGAGAGTGCTGCTGTCATATATAGGCAGAAGCTGCCCATATGTCTTCACTTTCTAATCCCAATAGTCCAAAAGTGTCTTTGCCTCCTTGTGGATAATGAATTATTTTCCATCCTACAACCCCTTTCCCACTGATGAAACTTTACAAGCCTCTTGCTACTCTATTGCTATTTCCATGAAAAATGTTCAGACAAACTATATTGCTTACTCTTACTTTTGTGAATTACTGCGCTTATTTTATAATTTTTTGGAACAGGAAAAGAAAAGGCAAACAAAGATTTTTCATTGACTCCATGCCACACCTTAATCACACTCACCATTTTAATCTTTCACCAAATTTACTAATTATGGTCCAAATTCTTACTTCAAAATTTTTTTGCATTTTAGTTCTGTCCCCAGCTTGTGCTAATCTCATCAGGTTTTGATTCAGCATATGGAGATAATAAGGTATATATATATAAACATATATACATATATATTTTTATCTGTATGCCTGTTATCAGTCTATTGTGAACCACTATTTTTCTTTTATTTACTTTAGATAGATTCCATATTCATTTCAGTGTGACCTTTTGTTATTCTCATGCCTAAAGCCAATAAAGGGTCAGTCTTGTCAATATTCTTTAGTGATTTGATATTATTACTATACGCTCACTGCTCATTTTGCTAGTATGCTCTTCTAGTACTGACATACGATCACTGAAGTTAAGCACCATCAAGCCTAGTCAGTACCTAGATGGGTGACCGCTTGGGAATACCAAGTGCTGTAAGCTTGGATGTGCAGGTTGTGTAATGGATAATAGCTCAAAATTGGAAATCAGAGAGCCAAGTTCCAATTCCAGCTGGGTTCATTATATTCACTTATGTGCAAATACCATTGGGAAAGGTATGAATTCACCTCTTCCCCAACTATGGGTTAATTTAGTAGGACTTGTATCAGTAAATTGTTATTATCTCTAAAAAAATGTTTGCAATTTAAAAATTTAAATAACCTGCAAAAGGTTGATAAACCATAAAAAACAATCAATCAATCTAGTACTGAGTTGGAAGTTCCTTTTGCCCTTAGAACTACTTCAAGTTATTCTTGTCATGGATTCAGCAGTGTTCTAGAAGCACTCTTTTGAAATTAGAGTAGATTTTGTTAATATGGCATCATACAATTCTTCTAGATTAGTTGACGGCACATCCAGGATTTGAATCTCTCTTTCCCCCACATCTTAAAAGTATTGTATGGGATTGAGATCCAGTCACTGTGTAGGCCAGAAAACTCTCTAATGTGTTTCATGAACTAATCTACTGCTATTTGTTATTTATGACACAGTGTCTTGTCCTACTGGAAATTTCCACCAAAGGTTGGCTTCACTGTAGTCATAAATTGTGGTACATGGTCAGACACACTGCATAAGTAGATTGGAGCATTTAAGCAATGTTTTATTAGCACCAAGAGTCCTAGAATGTGCAAGGAAAATATTCCCTATATGATTATACATGAAATAGGCTTATACACAAATATATACGGTATATATATTGTCAGTTATCAGTTGTGCATATATGTATGTTTGTTTATATATATATTTGTGTGTATATATATGTGTGTGTGTATGTATATATATATATATATATATATATATAAATATATATAAAATGAAGTAATATCTTTTATACTTGCATTTCTTTTCTTCTTTGTGCATAATGTAACTATATTAACAACTTTAACCTGCTAACATTTCTCTTATCCCAAACACAACTCACTCTTTTACAAATGGTATTTAAAATTCATCATTGATTTTGGGGTATTTTTCTTTCATCTTAATTCCTTTAAGATAAAAAAAAACCTACTAATCAGAAATTAATGATTGGTAATGTATAACATTAGCCATTTGTAATATGTTAATAAGGATCTCACTCCACTAGTCAATCTTCCAAACCCTTGTTGTATTTAAGTCTTTGATCTTGAAAAGTTTCAGGTAAAGTTGGCTGAAACATCCTCAAGAACAAAGGTGGTTATTTCTAGGAGAGATAAGAGTGACTTTCAAGGCATACAACCAACACTGGAGAAACTATTATATGGAGTTTATTTGTTGAGGGACACAGTTATCAGTTTAACCCTTTCCAGTTCTGTGCTACTGTAGGATACTTAACTATGGCTGTTTGGTAAGTTAGTAGGTATCAGCACATCACAACATATTGCAAAAACAACAGCAATGTCTTAGACTAATGACTGGTAATCATTTCAACAATTTAATCGAGGACTTTTGGTCTCAGGCCTACACACACACACACACACACACACACACACGCATATATATATTATATATTACTTGGGCACCTCAAGTCAATGTAATGGTTAACAAGCTTGTCTCGCTATAACAATTATGACTGCTTAGTAAGTTCGATCCTCACTGGGTGCCCCATACTTTCGGCCTTGTGCCACATCTAAGCTATGCTTAGAAAATCCCTTTAGGGCACCTTGAGGCAGTGTAATGGTTAGCAAGCTTGTCTTATTAGAACATTTACTACTGAGTAATGAGTTTGATCCTCACTGGATGCCCCCTACTTTTGGCCTTGTGCCACATCTAAGCTATGCTTGTAAAATCACTATAATAATTGTGCTTTGGGCACCTCAAGGTGGTGTAATGGTTAGCAAGCTTATCTCACTATACCAATTACAACTGAGTAGTGAGTTTGATCCTCACTGTATGCCCCATGCTTTTGGCCATGTGCCACATCTAAGCTATGTTTGGAAAATCACTATATATATATATATATATTACTTTAAATATTATTTTTAGTGAATACTCATATTTGAGTAGGGGCTCTGATAATTTATTAAACAGTATATATGCCTGCCTTAATAAAAAAAATTGATAAAAATCTGTTGGATTAAAAAAAAATCCATTCTAAAATATATATATAGTGTACAATGAGTGCTGGTGGCAATAAAACAATAATTGATATGAAATAACAGAGTTAAAATTTATATTAAGAATAAACATACATTTGTTCCTTGACATTCAGATCAACTCTGTGTGTTAAGACTTGTTTATTTTATTATTGTTGCCTATAATATTATAATTAATTATATTGTTTGAATTCTTAAGTTTGAAAGATGAAAAATTAAAAAAATTTTTTTAAATAATCTAGTAAAAATACATAGCGTGTTTACATAAATTCCAATTTTTTTTGACTCAAAGAGTACCAACTAAAAACTGTTGTTTATCACTCGATAAACTGATGTCACTTCTAACAGAGTAGGTAGTTTAGGTTGGTTTAGTAGTAATCCTGACTTGATATTATTTTCCCTGTTGTTATTTCGTTGTTGAATGTAGTGGGGCTGATATTAATGACAGAAATTAAAATGCATAAATGTAAAATGATAACAACAATAAAAAGTTGAGAAATGTGTTGACATAAAAAGCAAGAATTTGTTTTTTTTTTATTTTTATGATGTGAATTACAGAATATTGCTAAGGAGTGTGTAAAAATCTTCTCAGTGTGACTTTTGTATAAAAATCAGTGTTTACTTGGCTTGGTTCTGAGAATTTCATTTGTGAGTATGGCATTTGAAATTGTCTGTTTTCAATTTTTACAGAGTGCTGACAAAGCATGAGTTTCTGTACTACTACTACTTGTCTACTCTACTAATATGGGGTACTCTAGTCTATGCTACTCTACTCTATTCTAATGACCCTTTTATGGTGGAAGGGTCGTTTTTATAATGGTGAGGGTAGGATGATGATATATCCTTCTTTTCTATCATCACTGATGACAAAGTTATCTTTAGAATGATAAAATATCCTTATTTTTTTATTATCACTGATGGCAAGCTTATTTTTAGAATGATGAAATATCATTATCATTCTAGACCATAACACACTCACTGGCCGTCATGTGACTTCATTTCAACAAAAGGGAGATAATCGCCCTTTGTATGCCTACAGGCTTTAAAAATTATATTTTGTGTTGAAATAACTTGTATTTTTTTGCAACAATTTAATTGGAAAAATTACATATCTGTTTATCATTATAACAGTTTCAGAAAAGATGAAGGTATACTAATAGTTAAATCTTTTTTATATTGTTTTACTGTTAACAAATTAAGTTTAATTGAAATTTAAAAATCATTTGTAACTTTTCCTTTTAGTAAATGAACTGTACTCTTGAGTCTTGAATAGAAAGGTAGGTTGGAAAATGCTTTAAAAATTTGTTTATGGAATAATAAAATGGAGGACGAGTTGGAATAAACAGATAAATTGCAAAAAAATGTGGAAAATAAAATAAAGTTTGGGACTAGAATAATAGAAAATAGTTTGGAAAAAAACTGAAAATTTAAATAGCCAGCGAGGCCCATTTATTCAGATACAAGAGTAACTGCATAGGAATATGAATGGATTATTACTTAATTTACTATTTCACTATTGCTGAATTTGAAGTTAGAAATAAACCTCAATGAAAATAATTTTGACAGATTGCTTTAAGTTTGAAGAAGTGTCTTCCTATTTTAGATATGTTTAAAACTTATTCCTATTTGATTATATTCTTCAGTCAATATTATCTGTTTATTCCATTCTGTATATCTTATTCATGTTAGTCTGTGTTTATCTATTGCCTATTTGTCTGTCATATTGTAACAGTTACTAAATAAAAGATGTTGTTTTTACAGGGCCAAATGAAAGTGTTGCCGGCTGCCTATGCTCATTTTATACACATGCTGAGTGCTCTGGCTCATGGCAATGTTTGCATTATACTGGAGGTTTAGTATTTTCTTTTTAAATATAATATATAATATTTTTTAAATATAATATATAAATAAATAAAACTCAACACTTATTAAACTATTGTCTATAGACAATAGATGTTTGAACAAATGAATTCCTTCAGATATGCTGCAGTATAAACTAAGCTAAACAACACTGTCAACACACATTATAATAAAAATACATCACAAAAGAGGTCATATTTTATGTTACTATATATCTACACTAGTTTGGAAATAAAACTAAGTACTAGTTACTTTACAAATGTTTGGTTTGGTTTGTTTTGTTTTATGGCATATCAACTTTAATGGGTTATTTTCCAAAAATGTATTGTTGGTAATATTGTTTTGAAAATGTATTGCTAGTAATATTTATCTTCTTCAAAATGTATTGCTGGTAATAATTTTTTGAATAAAAGTATTGCTGGTATTAAAACCTATTTTTATACTTTCATAGTGTTTTGGTGCCTTTTGGCAGGGTGGGGGTTAGCTATTTGCCCATAGCTGGGACTCTGACAGTTGCTACCACCCTGGTCAGAGTGGACCTGGGAACACCAGCAATTAAGGGGTGGTGCTATGCTCCTCAAAACCTCCTGATCAAAGGCCTTGCTGTTGGATGCAGTTCATCATCATATTCAGGATGCGGATGTAGTTTATTGTCATACCCAGGACGGCTTTACAAATGTCATGGACTGGTATTTCACAGTGTCTTAAAAGCATATTTTAATATATTTTCTGTTTATACATTATTTTTATAGATACAAATATTTAAGTAGATGCTCTGTTTATAATAAACAGTATTAACAACATTTATGGCCTAAACGTCCAAGAATTTTCATAGAAAATATGTGTCCTCTATGAAATATGAAATTTCTTGGTCATTCAGGCTGTAAATGTTGTTTAATACTGTTTATTATAAACAGAGCATTTACTTAAATATTTGTATCTATAAAAATAATGTATAAACAGAAAATATATTAAAATAATTCTCAGACAGTCCATTTCATAATATGTATATATATAACAAAAATGGAGGTTCATCCCTTGTTTCTTGTTTAGGATTGATTTTCTGGCTTCTTCTAAAGTGTACTTCAACAGTACTTCTAATGTCTCTGCCTGCACACTGTAATTTTATTTACTAATTATTTATTATTTTTCTCCTCAATAGGAGTAAATACATTTGCCTATTGCCCAGTTCACACACCTGTTTAGGATTTTAGTGGCATTGTTGCCTTGCTTAGGACAAATTGATGAACAAAAACACAGTGTGTGTGTGTGTGTAATATATATATATATATATATATATATATATATATATATATATAAATTTTAAAAAAAGAAGCCACAAACTTTTTGAGTTATAATGTGGGTTTGTTTTAGGGTATATATTATATTTTATTCTTCATATTTCTGCTACGTGTGCTTCTGGTCTCGTGGCCTTCTTCAGGCAAATAAAAGGAATAAATTTTCCTTATGTTCTTTTAATATTTCATTGTTCATTTTCTGTATTTGTAATGTGAACCTTGATCTCATTCCTGGACTGTTGGCAAAAGTCCCTATATATATATATATATATATATATCATCTTGAAAATAGAGAGACATGTACATGCTATTCTAATCATAATCATGATGGTTTTTAAAAGAAGCATCAGAAAATGTTTAATATTGTGGAGTTTTTTACACTGTTTAATTTCTTAAAGGTCAAGGACAGTCTATTTTGCTCGACTTTCCGGATAACTTTGTTTGCTCTATACATATCCAAGACTTTGGAGTCCCTTAAATTGTTACTCAATTGGCAAGTATTGAAGGATATATCTGGTGTTGTTTGATTTGCAATCCAGAGCAATTACCATGTGGTTGACTGAAACTCATCCTTTTTCCTCTTAGACTCCTGTTCTTATTTCTACTTCCTTAGAGTTGTAGTGATTCTAGGGAATCTTCATATTTTGATTGATTCAAGTGAATATCTTCATTCAGTTGATTAATATAAATACCAAGGCATTTAAAAGCTTCTTGCTGTTCATTGCTGATATTAAACTTTTGTTTCGGTTTATTTATTACTGAAGACTTGAATTGATCAGTTCCTACCCAAAAGAAATCATCTACCTGAGCTGACATAATGTCATGCAGATGTCCTTCACAATGGTAGAAAATATAGTTTCATCATATCTGCTCTTTCTCATTTGTAAGGAATTCAGCTCCCTAGAAATATACAAATGCCACATTCTTGCTGCTTCATACACATATTTTCTCAACTGCCAAATTTTATCTATATTTGCCTCAGGTGGTGGTTTCAGAAATACATTTCTGTCAAGTTCTTATCCCTGTAGGTATGCACTTTGTATGTTTAGTGAATTGATTCCAGGTCGGATTCCAGGTTGGAGAGTCTGATCTAATAATCTCTTTATTTTTGAAACTTCTAGCTACTAATTTGGCTTTTATTTTACCATTCTTTTCTGTAGTCACCCATCTCACTGAGATTAATTTCTGACCAATGTTTTCAACATCATGATATACATTGTAATCTCTCCATTTTTCAAGCTATTTAAACATTGCTTCTAATGTTTCTGGAGAATAAGAGTTAGCAATCAAGACTTCTTTGACCTCAATCTCCTTCCATTCCTTGAAAGTTTTCTTCCAATCAATACTTAAGGCTTTATCTAAATTTTTGTCATAAATATTTAACCAGTCAGCATAATTGCTTGTTGTTTTATCTGCCAGGGAAATGATAGCATATTTAGTCCATTCATCATTTATCATTGTTGCTAGAATGTGTTGGTTGTTTTTAGGTAGTTGGCTTCCTGAATAGAAGGTGTCACTCGAGAGTTGTATCTCATCATGGTCCATAGAGTTTTGAACTACTTCAGGTTGATTAGAAACACTGTTTTCATTGGTCTCTGATGATTCATCAAGTATATTCTCATCACTGACTGGCTCTTCTGCCATAGAAGCTCTTGAAACTGTTTCACTCTTACTTGGAGAGTTCTTATTTGCATTGGTGTTGGTTTCGATTTCCACATTCTCATGCATTAAATGGTTTGGATGAACCTTTACATACACTGATCCATGTTTCACCATCACTGTTTGACCTTCCACTTTGATCACACAACCAGATCACTTCCATGCTCACATTCCCTCTCTTTCATAGTAAACTGTATCTCCATTTTGGTATATTTTTTATGTGAAATATCAATGCATGTCAAATCTGTTGACTGGATTCTGCTGAGATAAAGGCCTGATGAGCCGGGTGAAGTGCATTTTTTTTTTTTTTTTTACAAGAACTTCAGATTTTGATGTATAATCAAGGGCTGGTAATTTGTTGAGAACAGATGGAAAATTTGGATTTTTTTACAAACACAAACTGATTTGGAGAATAGCCATGCATATTAGCTTTTTGCTGAGACTGCCCATGCCAATGCATCATTTAGGAAAGAATACATCATTTAGGGAACATTTTGTATCTTCCTTCACTTTAATCACCATATCTGTTAGTATAGTATTATAGTGCTCATTTATCCCTTTGCTTCAGGGGGATTCAGTTATTGTATTTACTATCTGTGTATTCAGTTTCTTTCCCATCTCTCGAAAATCATCATTGAGAAATTCTTTTCCATTGTCACTGAGTATCCTATTAGGTAGACCAAAAAGTGAGGCCCACACATCAAATACTGCTGAAACCACACAGTCTTGCATGCTGCATTGACTTGGAAGGCATGTTCAATTATATGCAGGATGAAGTTTCCATCTAAATCTATGGCAATTGATTCATTAAATACTTTAGACAGAGGAACACATACAATTGGATTGGGGGAAGTTTTCTTATATTTTACATATATTTGGCAATTTTCATGAATTGTTTCAACTGTTTTCAGCATTGCTCTGTCACCAATACCACCATCCTTTAGATGTTTCTTCAGTCTACTCCCATTATCTGTTTATAAATCTTTATACATGATTTCTTTTTTTCTGCATAATTTGCTTGCATAACTTTATAAAGATTAGAGATATACACAGGCACTGGCTTAGTTTCATTATCCTGATATGCTGCTCTGGAGTTTTTGTTGATTGGTACTGCATAATACCCAGATGACATGAATTTGAGAGCTGTTTTTTTGCAAACATAATGACTGTGTCTTTTTGGAAGTTAATTGTGGTCTTTGCTTTTTTCATTGCATCATTACTAAGCAAAGGGATATCATTACTGATAACAGTAGATCCATTTGTTATCTCTTTGGTACCTATATTGACGGGAATCTTCACACAAATTAGTGAAGAGTACACATTGTTATCACCAAAACAGAATTTCCTGTCACTGTTTTGGTAAATTACTTGTTTTTTACTCCTTTCATCCAGTGAATTAATATAACATTGCAACCAATTTTCTGAGCATACATTCCTAGTGCAACCACTATCCAGTGCAGCACATCCAAATGTTTCTCCAAGCAACCTACCATGATGTGTTAAGTCTAGCCTTCCTCCTCATAAAGTGCTCCATATGCATGAGATTGATGAGGACAGTTCTTTGCCCAGTGAAGGATAGATTTACAAATAAAACATTTTGTAGTTCTTCCAGCTTGGTCAATTGGGTTTCTCCTGACAATGACATTTTTGGAGGCTGCATCATCTCTTCTGTTGCTCCCTCAACTTCCAGCTGCCCTACCTCTGCCACAAAATCTATTCTTTTGTATATAAAGTATATCTGCTGGTTTCTCTTTGATGCTTTTAGTTAGACTATAATTCTTTTCTGCTTTGGAGACAGCAATATCTTCTAATTTTGTAAGTTGCACTTTCATTTCCTCATATCCCAATTTAGAAATTGTTACTCTTACAAGTTCTGTTTTACTTGTTTCTAAGTTAGCACTTTTCAAGTGTCTGTATGCTCTAATTTGATCTGGCAGCTCAATCTTGAAAGACTTAATTTTGTTGTAGAGTCTCTCAAAGTCATAGGTTTCAGCTGGCCTCTGGTATTCTTCAAATTCAGTATATGCTATCTACGTCCTCTTTAGAGTTCATCAAGTTTGGCAATTAGTTTATCAAAGCCATCATCTGAATTTAGCTCTTTGATTGACAAATTTAATGTTGCATATCTGGCTCTGCCCTCCAAAGATAAGGTAACTGTTGGTGCTTGTTCTTTTTTTCTCTATTTTGGAACAAATTACCCACAATTTAAATTCCTTCAACCATGTTTCATATGCTTGGGTGTTTATCAATTTTGGTGGGTTTTTGGAAATTGATGTCTTTAATTTGGATTTAATTGATTTCTTGATAACTGTTAAAACTTTGCCTTATTCAAGTGACAAAAACACTTATGCAAGTTAAATCCAGTTTTATATTCTTAGGATAGTGGAAATAACCAAAAAGGAATACTAAAACACAAAAAAACCACAATGCTAAAATTTAAGTCAAAGTACCTTTTTCACCTGTAATCTGTTTCCTTTTACGTTGCGTCAACCACAAATTTCCTTTTTTTTTCTCTTGTTTTGGTAATCTATTTCCTTTTTCTTTGTTTTGCTCTGCTACCATGTTAGTTTCTTATAAAAAGACAGTGTCAACCAATATGGTGGCTATTTATATGCAACCACTCCAGATGAAGGGAGATAATCAACACTGTCACTCAACTCAGATACTCATGGTAGTCTAAGTACACTGAGTCTTTTTATTGAGACACTATCTCTAGAAAGGTTGCTATTCAATGCTAAAGACCTCATCCTAGCCCTCTCTCTCTCTCTCTCTCTCTCTCTATATATATATATATATATATATATATATATATATATGTGTGTGTGTGTGTCTATAAAAATAGATATTAAGTCCTAAATCTTGTTAAAGCTTATCTGAAATAATTGATAACCTAAATTCCAAGGGAGATAACTAGTTTTTTTCATCTTTATTCAGCATATTACTTTAAAGATGTAATATAGAGCTTAATTTAGACTTTAAAATGCTCTTCATTTGCTATTTGTAAGTGTAGTGTTGTTTTTCAGCATATGAAAACATTTAACTGAATCTAAAACTATCCTAAGATATAAGATGATTTATTTATTTATTTTTTTGCAGGGAGGTTACTGTTTGACTTCTCTTGCTGAAGGAGTAGCTCTTTCTTTAAGAGAATTGTTAGGTGATCCTTGTCCAAATATAGGACCACTACCACCACCAAGTGACAGGTAAAGATAAATATGTTATAGTCATGCTGATGGAATCATGACATTTTAAATTATATTTATTTTTGTTTGTATCTTTATTTATAGTGAGAAAATAACATTGTACACCCAAACATACATGAATTAATTTAATTCATTATTAACAATATTTACTAATGTCATTATCTTTGTTATTATCTTCATATCACATCAAAACATTGGTTCTTGTCTGATCATCAAAGTTAAGCAATACTAATTTAATTCATTATTGATATTCATTATTATTCACTACTCCACCAGAGGTTTGGTGGAGTAATGTATAGTGGCTTGGATTGAGGAACTGGAGGGCCAAGTTCAAATTTCAGTTGAATCCATTACATTCACGTACATGCTAATACCATTGGGAAAAGTGTGAATCTTCTTCTTCTCTCCCCAACTATAGGTAAATAGCAGGACAGACCTGGTTCTATAGCCTTGGATGGCAATTGGTCTACTGCAGAAAGAAATTTCAACCTACTGCGGGAAAAAAAATCTGCCTTGTCAGTTATGTATTGAAAGATATATGATCACCTAAGCATGTATCACGCATGGCACATAACTGATTAACATTATTTACAAATGTCATCTTTGCTGTTATTATCACAACATTTTGGAGGTTTATGCCCATATCACATTGAAACACCAGTTCTTGTCTGATCCCTAAAGTTAAACAACATTGAGCAGGGTCAGTACTTAGACAGGTGACAGCTTGGGAATACCAGGTACGGTAAGAGTGGATGTTTGGGTGGCGTAATGGATAGTGGCTTGGAATAAGAAATCAAAGAACCAAGTTCAAATTCCAGTTGGATTGTTACATTCCAGTTGTTACATTCACTTATGCACAAATACCCTTGGGAGAGGTATGAATCTACCTCTTCTCCTCCCCAGCTATGGATTAAATAGTAGGTTTTATTTCTAAAAATCATTATTGTCTCAAAAATATTAATACAATATCCACTCACAAAAAATTATAATTATTCTAACAATCCAAAATATGTTTCGACTTTAAATAACCTACAAAAGGTTGATAAACTGTAAAAAAACATTTTGGATGTTGTGCTCTCTATGCAGCCTTCTTCAGTCAATCCGGGTAATTTTCATGAAATTTGGGAGGGATGTCTCATCTTGGTTTTATTTATTTTATTAACTAATGTTCACCCAATAAAAGGCCCAAGAGCCATTCAAGGTAGAGTGTTACTGTGTGGTGTTGCATAAATGTAAGAAATGGCAAGCGGTGAAGTTCTTGGTGCTATGCAGGAAAGACAATAGCCAACTCTAGACTTGAATTTGACAAGATTTAATTAGTAAATAATATTTCAGAGTTCAGTTGTAGATATTAGAAGTAATAGCATGGAAATAGACTTTGAAAGGAACCAGAAACCTAATCCTAAACAGAAAATCAAGGATAAACCACTACTCCTGTTCAAAACACTAGAGAGGAGTGTTAACAAGATAAGCAAGCCTATCTACTCCTATTATTTAGTGCTGCTCAGTTATTGCCTCCTCTGTTTCCACCAAATCTAATTCTGTGCTACTTCGCCCAGAGATTGAACTTACTATAATTCCACCAAATTCATGAACCAATGCTTTAATCCACAAGACTACTGTCCCATGGGACAATCCTGAACCTAGAACGTGAAGCCTTAAACCTAATGTTGTTCTTTCCTGCCTGCTGCTGTTGAACATGACAAGATATCCCTATATATGGTTAGGAGAATGAGAAAAATCTACTCCTGTAGATTAAATAAAGTGTTCAGTTCAAAATTCTCTAAAAGTTACCTGAATTAACAGACACCTAAAGAAAGCTGAAAGGTACAACAGCTGAAATATTGTGATAATAATGTCAAACAAATGAATATAAATAATGATAATAAAAATGTTAATATAATAAAAAATGATAATAAAAATGATAATATAAATAATGATAAAAATAATAATGTAACTAATGATAACTGTTCATACTAGAAATTAAAACAGTAATTTAATGCAATTTTTACTTTTATTTATTTCAGTATAACTGAAACAATACTAAATGTCATCAAAGTACAGCGGCCATATTGGCAAAGACTGCGCAACCAAGAATATCTGCAAGCATCAGAAAAATGCATTTATGAGGAGGTTAATGTAATGCCACCAAGGTATAATATAATCATTCAATCTTTTTCATTTAAAAGCAATACATTAATCCTAACAGTGAACTCCTCATTCCAAACTCAGAACCAAGGAAGATTAAAGTCTTGTAAGTTAAAATAAAACGATCTTTAATTTTATGTAGTGTGTAAAGAGACTGTTTCTAACATGTAATAATTTGTTTTGAAATTCTAATTAAGCAAAGTATTAAGAAACAGAAAAATTCTTTTAGAAACAAAGAGTACTGAACTTTTATGTAATACCAGTCCTCCTATATGGCAATGAATTCTGGACTATCTCCTCACAGATGAAGAAGAGACTTGAAGCAATAGAAATGTGATTCTACACAGGAATGTTGAGAATACCATGGACAGAACATGTGAGCAATGACAAAGTTCTAGAGACAATGGAAACAAAAAGGATGCTGATACTTAACATCAGAAAGAGAGAGTTGAAATTTCTCAGGCACATAATGAAGAAAGAGGGCTTAGAAAATTTGATACAAGACAGATTGAAGGCAAGAGGAACAGAGGAAAACAACATGTAACATACTTAGTGAGCATGAGTAAATGGATGGTGGAACAAGTTTTAAGAGAAATAATAAAAAGACAGAATTTATTAAGTTACAAAGGACAGGATATTGTGGAGAGCCATGATCACCAACATCCTGAAAGGACATGGCACACAGAAGAAGAATACAATTTTTGAAAATTTAGTCAAAAAATATTTAAGTGATTTTGTTTGTTTCCTTTTTATTTTATTGTGAAGAAAATGTAATATTAAATAAAGAAATAGTTTTAAAATGATAATTGCACAAACTTATATAAATATATATATTTTCATTGTTAATGAGTTCTCTCATTTTCTGTTGGTAAATGTGTTTATCCATGATTACAATTCTCCCGCCCTTATCAGAAGTAGATATATGGATATTTTTGTTGATACCATAGATTACATAATTAAAAATCACCACAATGACTCCAATTTTACCAAAGGCCTAATCACAGCTACATAAAAAAAAAAAAAACGACACTGCACTTCCTTGAAGATACATAAAAGCCCTGAAAGAATTAGCTAACAACAAAAACATCCATATATCTACTTCTGGTAAGGGCGGGGGAATTGTAATCATGGATAAACATGTTTACCAACAGAAAATGAAAGAGTTAATTAATGATGATAACATCTAAAGTAAATGAAAACAAAGCTATAAAAGAAACACAAATATATATGTACAAAATAATCTTCATTTTGATTTCAGTAATGGGAAAAATATTTGTATTAAGTTACAGTCATGATAGGCTTTCTGGCAAACATGCATAAATGTGCCTGTGATAAGACATTCTGTCAAAAGGATGATTTTTTTTCCCATGACACTGCTTCTTTTTAACTACATTCACTCTTTGGCAATGTTTATTGTTTTAAAAAGTGATGATTAAAATTGAAGTAAAACCTAAACAGATCATGAAAGTGAATTTATACATTTTTTTTACAACAAAAATATTAAACAATTTATTTATTAGATTGTTTATTTACAAGAATAATTTTACATTTACAACATTCTAAAACTAATACAATTAGAATTAATGAATGCAATGCAATATTTATCATTTACCAATTTATAAAGAAATAAATATGAAAATAATTTTTATTCCTAAATTTCTAAACATTTATTAAATTATTAAAATATCCAAACCAACCATAATGAAATCCTTATTATTTTCCATTTTATAAAGTTTGAATTAATTGGCAATTAGATGATGTTTTGTCAACGATTCCAATAAATAATATAATAAATAGTATTTATTATTTTTGTTGTCAATTCTCAAGAACAAAGAAAATGTATAAATTCACTTTCATATGTTTAGGTTTTATCACAGTTCTAATCATAACTTTTTAAAAAAAATAAACATTTTAGAGTGAAGGTAGTTTAAAAAAATGGTGTTATGTGAAAAACCATCTTTCTGACACACTGTCTTTTTGCAGGCATGTTTATCCATCTTTGCCAACTTAATTTTTTTATATCTAACATCAGCTAGCAATATACTGTATTTGATGACATAATATAAAACCTCCCTATTTCAGCAGGTCATATTAAAGAAGTACTTTTATAGTTCATTTACTGGTAAGTATTCAATATTAGTGAATAATTACAGAAAAAAAATGTTTTGGACAAAACACACAACATGGAAAGAAAAATAATTTCCCTGAGAACTGCTGCCTCTTGAAAGAATCTGTCAAGAAAGAAGACTTCTTTGAGTTTTCATTTGCCAGTCATTTTGCATTCTCAAAAGAGACAGGTTTATTTTAATAAAATAATTAACTAAAAATTATTGATAGCATTGATATTCCAAGTGTAAAATTTATGGTTAAGTTTAATTGACGAAATTATCAACAAGCAGAATTACCAAAATTCTCAATAAACCATAAGAAGAAGAGAAAGAAAAAAGAACAGAGCAAAATAATATAGACAAATAATATATATAATCTATGTCAAAAGTAAAGCAACTATAAGACAGTAATGAAGCAAACAGTTCACAAAGTAGGAATAGTATTCATGTGCAAAATGGGATACAATCAAGTGGTTAGAGTGTTTTAACTTCAAGAAAGAATAAAAATGTAAGGATAAAACCAAGATTTGTTCTTCTTTTTTATTAGTTAGGAAGAAATCACAGCATGCATTTATAGAATTTGTCTATAAATTTAGGGAGGGGAGTTTTTTAGCAGTCATACCCAGAGAGATTGTAATCAACATCAAGTGATAATGGCATAGATAGTAATCTGAAATTTGATATGAATCAGCTGAATCTAAGATATGGGTATGTGCTAAGCATACTGATTATTGGTACAGAAAGTGGAATCAACATGCTAAGTTCAAATTCCAGCCTAGTTTATTGCATTCACTTTCACACAAATACTCTTTTCATCATTTCATTTTTTCTTTGGTTTTGTGTTTTCTATTTTTGTACCAACTATTGTAGTAGTGTTGTTCCTATTCTTGACTTAAAAAAAAATTATGTCTGTTTTTATTGCTATAATAGATTTTTTTAATGTTAATAAGATTTTCATATTCATTAGTTTTCATCATTATCATTCTTTTTTTTCTTTTTTTGCTATCCTCAGGTGAATAGTTTTGTTTCAGATATAAATTTCTGTTTAAACAGTCAAACCATTCAAAAAATATTTTGTCATATAGAAAGCTAATCTCAAACTGATGATTTTAGATAATTTAGAAATTTTTGGTACAAGTATACACTTTTTATGATGTGATTAAATCTATATTTGTTATCAAATAGTAATGGTAATATTAACCATTTCCTTATAAGGAAACATTCAGCATTTATTGAATGAGCAGCCTCTATTAATGTCAGTTAAAAATATAAAATCTTTCTCTTAAAACAATTTTTCAGGAAAATAGGTTTCTCATGACCAATAGCTGTTATTGCAGTTTTCAGTATTGATAATGGTTTTGTTTTTCAGGAAAACAGCTTTCTCAAGTCTGGTAGCTTTTATTGCTCTTTCTAATATTGATAAGGATTTCTTTCCTAAGTTTTTATTTGAAGTAGTAGTATCTGAAGTAAAATTGTTTTAGACAATAAGAATTAGCTTAGCTTTAACTCTGCATAGCAGCAGATCCATTAATGAGGGAAATGGATCATACCAAATTATTCATTTTAACTGTCACTGTGTTTTCTATTATTTGGTACCATTCTTTGTTTGTGATTTTACCAATCCAGAAAGTTCACTTGCTCAAAGCCATTTAAAATTCAGTTAATAGAGTAAAATAAAATGATGCTTGATACTGTATGACATACATAGAAATCATTGTGTTTGAAAATCATTTTGTTTCTCTATACACATCTTTTCTTTTCAGGTCTGGAGTAATACATATGACTGAGAAAAACCGACCCGACAGGTATGAATTGGAACTGTATTCAAATCCAGAAGATGAGTCTCAAATAATTGAAGAAGAACTAAAACAACTGAAAGAAACTACAATATTAGAAAGACCCCCAAAAAGGTAAAATTACACTAGTGATCATTTTCCTTTACAAATCAGAAGTATTGTACTATGAGCTGATATTAATTTCTATTGAGGTTTGCCATATACTAAAAACATTCATGCAAATTCTTATTGAAATTTGTGCCCACAAAAGAAAACAGTGTCAAAAAAAACGTTTCTTTTCCTTTGACACTGCTATTATTTTAACTACCTTCGCTCCTCAGTAATGTTTATTTTTTAAAAAGCAATGATTAGAATTGCAAAAAAACTAAAAATATGATGAAAGGGAAATTATACATGTTTTTGTTCTTGAGACTTTGCAACAAAAATATTAAACACTATTAGATTGTTTATTTATAAGAATAATTTTTATTTACAACATTCTAAAAACTAATACAATTAAAACTAATGTGATGCAGTATTTATCATTTACCAATTTATAAAGAAATAAATATGAAAACAATTTTTATATATAAATTTATAAACATTTACTATGTGAACCAACTATAATGAAATCCTTGTTACTTACTATTTTATAAAGTTCATATTGATTGGTAATTAGCCATTGTTTTGCCGACCATACTAATAAACAATCTAATAAATAGTGTAAATAAACAATCTAATAAATAAATAAATATTTTTATTGCAATTCTAATCATCACTTTTTAAAACCAAATATTGTTAAAGAATGAAGGTAGTTAAAATAATAGTGGTGTCAAGGAAAAACCTAACCTTTTGACACTCCATTTTTTTGTGGGCAGGAAGGTCCAAGATTTCCAAAAATTATTTGTGATTTTAAATCTACTAAAGAAAAATTTTCATTATGTTGTCATCTGGTTTTACAGTTTAGTATTTTGACTAGGTTCTTCCAAACATATAAATTCTAACTGCAATTTTATTATTTTTTTATTTTTTAACTTATTCATCCTGAAAAAAAATTGGTTTCTACAGAACTGGTGCCTGTTTTGAACCAAACCTGTCAGAATTTACAGAACTTTATAATCGGTGAGTCACTTACAAATATATATATATTTTTTCTATTTAATAACTACTTCGAATTGTATAAGTTTTATGAATTTTTTTTTTCATAAAAGTTATTCAGAATTTAATGTCTACTATTTAAAAAATATTAGTTTTCTCTGAGTAAAATTGAATGAAATCTAACAGATTTGAAAAATATACAAGGCAATTTGGAAAACTAATTTAATTTGGTATGTTTCACAAGTACTCTGGCGTGGTTAAAAAAATCATGAATTGCATATTTCTTTGGTTGATTAAGAGGGAATTAATGTATTTATTACCAAATATATTTTTTCAATACTTTAATTTTCACACGTCTGGTGATTACAGCTTTTTAAAATCAGAAAATTGCATTTCTTTAAATTATTGGCAGTAAGAAAATTGCAAGCAAAGAGATTGGCAAGATAGAAGTGTAAGATAAAGAGCAGTTAAAAAGAATAAGATGGGAAAAGTAAAACTTAGAATTAAATTCCTTATAATAATCATTAAATAGATTCTATTGTTTCTTTATCTACACTATTTACATTCAGACTATTGTTCTCATCTTTGTTGTTATCGCAATGTTTCAGCCATTGTGCTCTCCAGGCCTTCATCAGGTGTATATTGATCCAGATAACCTACTGGGCATTTTAAACTGAACCCATTATTTAATCTATGACAGTAGACTGTTCTCATTCCACTGCCCATGTCTAAGGATATTTTGTCAAGTTCTTCTTATTAGTAGTGCACAGTTATTGCTTGCTCTGTTTGCCACTGGGTTCAAGTACACACTACTTGGCTTATGGATTGATCTCATTATTACTATAACACCAAATTCACAAACAAACACTTTAGCCATGGGCATTGCAAAGATGTAACAGGAAAGGATAGAGGTGTCACTGTGGCAAGAGTTACAAAGCTTCACAAGGCTTATGGAATCACAGACAGCATTGTTCCACATTTGATATACTTTCACTCTCCCAGCAGCAATCACAACAACAGTAATATTGTGGTTTTCGCATACAGCAACAGCAGCAAATTCTATGACAGTTTCTTCTCTCACACTTCTTGCTTGTGTAACTCCCTTATGGTTCCATGATTTCCAGCCAACTTTAATCTGCAAAAATTTAAATGCAGTGTCAATTGCTATCTACTGTCCTCCTGATTACTCTCTTCTCTTTCTGATCATCATTATTGTTCTGTTCCTAATTCTTCCACACTTTGTAACCCCTTGTGTTTTAGTGGCATTACTACCTTGCTTGAGGTGATACAGATTAAAAAAACAAAAAAAAACAGTCCCCACCAACCTACTTTAATCCACTAGGCTGTTGTCCTGAATTGTTGTTTCTTTGTGTAACAAAATAACTGAATTGAAGCAATTGTGAAAGTAGGCCCCACCCTCATACTGGTAATGTTATATGCTTTCTACAATACTGAATCTGCCCCTATCATTACCCATGGACCTCTCTTGAGATAACACTTGACTTCAGTATTGTTTTAAGCTTATTCTCAGAGCAGAATCATTCTTGACATTTGGCCATTACAGGCACTGCTTCCAACTTGCAGCTTTCTCCCGAAGGTCAAGAGAGCCTGGGAATTTAATGTTGCAGATGCTATCATATTTTAATACATACAACCTCCCACCATAGAAAAGGAATTAGACTTTTAAGTAGATTAGTATTCACATGCATTTAATGATTCAAAGTGGATTGTTTGTAGGCCGAGAACAGGGTTTCTTTGTGCACCGATTATATAAAACAAATATTTGCAAATCAAAAAGTCTTAACCAGTGTAATGAGCATGTTACTAGACTTTAAAATATAAAGTTCACTTATTCAAAATATTTAAATTGGTCATTTCCTCTGGAATATTGCATGTGGATGCATACTGCAACATTTTCTTTAAAATTCTGAATACTTCTCTTTTGTTGTCCTTTCTCCTGTTTCTTTCTTGCACTTCTCACCTGTGGAATTATCTTCTGGTTTCTTGCTTGCCTGCCACCTACTCTCTTCAAAAATTTAAATGCAACATCTTTCACCATCTTCTGTCTTTTTAATACCTGTTCTTTTATTGTCCTTTCTCTTTACTGTCTTCTCGTTCTCTTTCACTCAGTAACCTCTATCATTTTAGTGGCATTATCTCCTTGTTGAGGGTGAAATGATTTAACCTTATACCTGTTCAGGACATTTTTGTGCATACTATCAAAAATGTCCTGTGCATCATATGTGATGCACAAGACAGGCAAAAGTTAAAAAAAAAAACATAGTAAGCCAAAATAGTGGCATCCATGGGAAATTTCAGTAAATGGCAATTTTCTATTCTTCCCAAAATGGGCCAATACAGCCAGGTAACAATGCATATATATTTTAATATATTTATTGTTCACACATTATTTTTATAGATACAAATATTTAAGTAAATGCTCTGTTTATAATAAACAGTATTAACAACATTTACCAGCCTGAATATCTGAGAAATTTCATAGAAAATATGTGTCCTCTGACCTTGCTAACCAGACGCTTTCTCTGTAGCTAAATGGCATATCACGTCAGGCTATATGACGGTTCAGTGTGGGATACAGGTTTGATTCCTGTCAAAGGACACATATTTTCTATGAAATTTCTTGGCCATTCAGACCAGTAAATTTTGTTATTACTGTTTATTATAAACAGAACATTTACTTAAATATTTGTATCTATAAAAATAACATATAAACAATAAATATATTAAAATAATTGTCGGACTTAGTACATTTGCATATATATGCAGCAATTCAAAGAAAGGGATTAGTAATGTTAATCAGACTTGATCTGTTATCTTGACTTCAGTCATTTTCCCACTGCTGTGATGTGACTTTCCCTCTGTCGTTTTGATTGAGCTTCCATCCCTGCTATGTCAGCCAAATGAATTTAAGCATAGTACTAGATTGGCAACTAGTATTTGATCATGATCATTTTAATTGATTATTATATTTTTATGTCACTAATTTTCCTTTCTTATATTTATACTTTTAGTTCTGAAAACAACCAGTGCCTTTCAATGTTGTTGCCACTTTTACACCAGATTGAAGTAAGTGTGTGTCTTAACTTATTTTTGCTTCATTTTCAAATGTTTTTCCTTTTAATATATTAATTTTATTAAAGTGTTAATAATCATTTCAACTATAAAAGAACCATGTCTGTGTGTAAGGTGTTAAATTGAATGTTACTTGTTGCAGCTGTAGAAATTCATGGTGTATTTTTTTTTAATTTAGAGATCAAACAAAACAAATTAACATTATAATGACTGGTGGAGAATATGTTTACATAGCCATCCCAGTAAAGCATTACTATATCCACAATATGGTAACACTTTGTTTCTTGTTACCATATGATCACCAAATTTAAATAATGTCAAACCTGGTCAGTACATAGATGGGTGACCACTTGGGAATATCAGGTGCTGTAAGCTTAGATTTGTGGGTGGTACAGTGGATAATAGCTCAGAACTATTAATCAGAGAGCTGAATTCCAATTCCAGTTGGGTTTGTTATATTCATTTATGCACAAATACCTTTGGGAAAGGTAGGAATCCACGTCTTCTCCCCAACTATGGGTTAATTAGCATTGTTATTAAACAATTATTATCTCCAAAAATAAAATAAAATTGTGTACAAAATATTTAGATTGTCTCATTAAATAACCCATGGGGGTGTTGATATGCAGCTAAAAAATAACAACCAGCTGATCAACACTTTGTTTATGGGGGACAAAAGACAATGACATACATAAATGTTTAAGAGAAAACACATTTTTATCTTCATATTTACACAACATGAATGTGACAGTAGTTTGTTCAAGCAGTGAAATAGGTACACATTAGTTGAATGAAAACGTGACGGGAATTGTGAGTTGTTAGGTTCATGCCTGGCATCAATGATTTTACTTCAGTCAGATCAGATGAGGGAAAATGGGGTCTGGAAATACATGCACATTCATTGGCACCAACTGTCTATGTAGGCTTAATTTTTGCTTTCCCAACCAGACATTCATGTAACACATAATTTTTGACATGTGCATAAATTATAGCCAATTCAAGGGCAGACAACCAAATTTAGTTATGCTTGAACACATACAAGCAAAGGTTTTCAGTGATTGTCTTCTCTTGATAAAATCTTTTATTCATATAAAGTTATAACTTCATTATTCAGTCATTAAGGCAGTACACTATGAGGACATATTAAAGAAAAGAGGGACAGACTTAGCATCAGAAAGAGACAAAATTTCTAGAGCATATAATGAGGAAAGAGGGCTTAGAAATTTTGACCCTCACAGGACATCTGAAAGGCAAGAGGGACGGAGGAAATCAGTGCATAAGCTATGGGACAAGCTTGTCTAAATGGTTGGTGGAACAGGGGTTAGGAGATATAGCAAAAAGACAAACTTTACAGTAAAGTTTGTCTTTTTTTATATATCTCTTTTCGGTTTTTTGTAGCCTTTAGTAAAGTCTTTACTAAAGGCTACAAAATACCGAAAGTCGTGACAAGCCATGATTGCCAATGTCCTGAATGGACACAGCACAGAAGATGAAGAAGATGTTATGGTCATCTTTCAGATAAAATGTACATTCTATTATAAATGAATGATTACAGCTTTTTTAAAATATCATGAACTTGTTGGAATTGTTGAGCAAACAATTAGCTTTGTATGGAGTGAAACAAATGACATAAAAATGACAGGTTTGGAGATTATAAAACATTTGTGAGAACTCTGTCTTCCCTAATTGTTTGTTTTCATTACATTTGCAAAATGAAATTGGGTGTTTCATACAGTAAAATCACTGTTCATTCAAACAAACCAATTGCTCATTGTAGTATTGTTCTTTTCACAGTTGTCAAAATTCCAACAACTTTTAATGAATAATCCCGTTTGAATTTCCTTTTTGTCTTGTGGGTTCCATTAAGCTGTCATGCATCTAATCCATATCCTTTTTATATTTTGGATTCTTGTAATAAATTCAGTTTTCATCACCAGTGACTATCTTGTTCAAAAATTACATTTTTGTATATATAACAAAAAGACATAGATAAGTGTCTAAAAGATGACCAACACTTGTTTCTAGGGCTGGCCCTAGGATTGTTGGCACCCTGGGCAAGCTGAACTCCAGCACCCTTAAAAGCATAATTTTTTAAAGTTTTTACAAGGAGAAAAACTGAAAATGTTGAATAATGAGTTTATTAAAATATACAACTTAATACAAGTTAAAGAAAACATTCATTATCTTACCTAAAACATTTTTCTAGCCTTTAGATCTGCAAATCTTTTCATGGCACTTTCTACATCTATCTTCTTTACAAGATCATTTTCTATTGACAAAACAGCCAAAGAATTTAATTTGTCTTGAGTCATGGACGATCGCAAATATGATCCCAAACACATGACATGATGTTATGATGGTTCCCTCAGCTTTGATAGCACCCTGGGCGATTGTTTGAGTTGCCAATACCTTGAGCTGGCCCTGCTTGTTTCCATAAGTTCATTTGGTTGATTGATTGTTCTATTTTAATGGCATATAAACTTTGTTAGTTATTTAATGCCGAATAAATTAAAAAAGAAAATAGCTTTGAACAAGTCTTTGGGTTGTTGGTTCCATCACTCTCCAGTTATACCTTTAGAATAGTTATTTAGTGCTATAAATTGTGGTATAATCAAGTAATCAAGGATAGTTTCTAATTTTACCTTCTTGAAAAGGTCCTCTAGACTAGTCATGTCATAAAATTGTTGACATATAGGAGCAAGGTCATTACAATCGGTTAGAATGTTTTACAGTATATGCTATCTGACATGCTGCACGCTCAGGAAGATGTTCATTTTTTAGGAGAAATGAGTGATATAATCACCAAAGTTAAGCAACATTGAGCCTGGTCAGTACCTAGATGGATGACCACTTGGGAATACCAGGTGTTGTAAGCTTGGATGCACAGGTGGTTTAATGGATAATGGCTCGGAATTGTTAATTGGAGAGCCAAGTTTCAATTCCCTTTGGGTTCGTTATATTCACTTACATGATAATACCCTTGGGGGAAGGTATGAATCTGCATCTTATCCTCTCTGCTATGGGTGAGACTTGTATCACTAAACCATTATAATCTCAAAAAAAAAATTGTTGCAGTCTAAAAATGTTTTCTGCTTTTGAATAACCTGCAGTGGGTTGATGAGCCATAGGAAACAAATCAGTCAATCAATGAGTGAGTGATATTGATGGGTCTGTCATATTCTGATTCTTGATAGGATGAATTCTTTCTTCCAAGAAAGTCTGAGACCATGATGTCATTCTCCTAGAATGGGTTTAATTTTGTAAAGTTTGTTGTTTGGGTGGGAGTTCCATAATTCTTGCCACTTGTTTAGAATGTATGAGTTTATCATTCCTCTGAAGTCTGTGTAGGAGATTTTCAAATTTGAAATGTTCATTTTTAAGGGATTCCTTTGCTGCCATGTTAGCTTTTCCATTTCTGTAGATGCCAATATATCTACATACCCAACAGAAGACAGGTTCATTTGAAAACCATTTTCCTAATTTCAAAATTCTTCCTAAGGCTTGTAAGCCATACACTATGATTGACTAATTGTTCAAGAAATAAATAGCAGATTAAACTTAAAATAACTACTAAGATTTCCTTAATATTAAACAAAAGATTGTATTAGGAATTTTTACAGCAACCTAATTGTTTTATTAAAAGTTCCTAGTCTCGATAAATTAAAAAAAGTTATCATTAATTTTCAAAGTCTTTTAAAAAGTAAATGCACATTATGAAAAATATTCCTCTTCTACTCTTTTCATATTTATGTACTTGGCTTTGTTGTGGTTAGCACATGTAACTTAAAGAGAAAATAATGAAATAATGAAGATGTTGATTTTCCACACTAATTCAAATGAAAGGTTAGAAAGGAAACCTCCATCAATACTGGAAAGAGCAATAACAGTTACTGGACTTGAGAGAACTATTTTCCTGAAAAATTGTTTTAAGAGAAAGATTTTATAAATTTTTATTGGCAGCAGCACTGCTGGCTCATTCAATGAATGTCAAAGGTTTCCTTATAAGGAAACAGTTATTATGACCATTATAATTACTACTTTAACTCATATTTTGTGATTATTTTTCTATGCAAAAGCAGTGTAAAAACTATATGTGTACACACACGACTTACAGCTATATCACATTGGGACACTGGTTCCTGTGCAATCACAGAGGTTAAGCATAAGCAAAGTTGATCCTGATCAGTACCTAGATGGATGACTGCTTGGGAGTACCATCTCCTGCAACTCTTCTGAATGGTCTCCTTGTTTAAGTTGATCAGTGCTGCTCTAATCCTTACCTTCAGTTCATCTTTGTTGTTACAAGGAGTTTTGTTGATCACTTGCTCAGCTGCACCCCACATATCATAATCAAGATGGTTGTAGTCTGGGGAGTTAGGTGGCCAGATGTAAGGGGCGATGTGGTCACAGAAATTATCTGATAGTCATGACTGGGTTTGCCTGCTTGTGTAGCATGGTGCAGAGTCCTGTTGCCAAACATAAGGCCTTCCAGTAGCCATGCTCTTGATGCAGGGCAGCACTACTTCCTCAAGGCACTTGGTGCAGGCCTCTGTGTTGAGTCTGAGGCCCTGTGGGAAGATGACTGAAGGCATAACATGGCCATCACTAGTGATCACTCCAAACACCTTTGTAATCACCATCCAACTTTTCCTGAATCCTCCGCACTGTCCTCAGATTGGCACCCAAGCACTCTGAAATATTTGTATTGGAGCTTCTATCAGGAATGCCAAACAGTATAGCATTCTGTTTCCAAATTTCTGGCAGTGCTCTTTTTTCTCAGTGTTCAACTGACCCTACTATACTGTGTAATTGACAAAATTAAAACCAATGTGCATGTGCAAAATTAAGGCAATAATTTACCCAGCTCGCCCTTTATATATATATATATATATATATATATATATATATATATGTGTGTGTGTGTATATATATATATATATATATACACAGTTAATGACAAAATTATTCATATACCCATCAATTTTGAATATTTTTATCCATTTCTCAGAATCTAATGCCCAAATGATGCCAGGTTTTTTTATATGTTAATAAGCACAAAAAAGGAACATAAAACTCAATTTTCAGAATAATAGGTTTAATACAACAAATTTGACAGGCAAATTCTGAGAAACTGATAAAAACATTCAAAATTGATGGCTGTATGAATAATTTTGTTGTTGACTCTCTCTATCTATCTATCTATCTATCTATCTATCTATCTATATATATATATATATATATATATATATATATATAAAATAAAATAAAGAACAAGTAGGAAACGCATCTCAATCTAACATGTTTCACCTTTATTAAGGCTTCATCAGAGATTGAGAATAGAAATGAAAAAGCAAAGAGACAGAGTACTTGTATGTTATGATTTTTGGTTAGTTCTCATTGGCCATGCACACATCACGTGTGTGTGTGGGGAATGTTTGTGGTCATCAACTCTGCGTCGGTGGGTGAAATGAAGTAAGATATTGTAATAATCTAGTTTTGGTTGGATTTATCATTAAAGCATTACTTAATACACACTGTTTAAAAGATAGAGCGTCTACTTCACTAAAAGAAAAATGTTTGAAGTAACACACACACACACACACACACACATATATATATATTTGGTTGGATAGATGTGAGTTTGTGACCCTGGGTTTCACGTTTTCTAATAAGTACCGCGCATATAATATATAAATAATTATATATATATATATATATATATATATATTTTATACACACACTTTTCACACACATATATATATATATATATATATATATATATATATATAGATAGATATTCAAAAGATAATTATGTAGTGTTTTTTGTGGGTTTTTTTAAATAAAGTGTTAAAATAGTCATTTTAAAAGTATCGCCTGACAAGACCACCAGGTCGAAACCACGCTTGAGTAATTTTTTTTTCTCTGGTGTATTGAGCACTTTTTAATACTACTGTTCCCTGGTCTGATTCAGAGAGAGAGAGAGTAAATATATAAGACTATTTGGAAAATTTTTACATTGACATGTTTTACCAATGATATAGTGTCATCAGAAAAAATTTTTATTTCACAAGACCAAAATCTGCATTAATAAAATCGAAGCAATGACGTGACAATTAATAAGCTCCTTCACTCAACTGTAAAGTTGGTTTTAATGTATGGTGCCACTGCTTGAACATTAACTAAAACCCTACAGTCTAAGCTTGATAGAACCTATATTCGGATGCTGAGAGCTATACTTAACATCTCTTGGAGACAACATCCAACTAAATCACACCTTTATGGACCCATTCATGATATTTCTACAATCTTATGCGAATGCAGAATTCGCTTTACAGGACACTTTGCAGGTAAGCAAAGCAAGAACTTGCGACTGATCTACTGCTCTAGACACCTAGCTATGGCACAAGATAAGTTGATTGCCAAGCAACCACATACATTGACCAACTATGCAATGACACAGGATACTATCCTAATTACCTTCCAATGACCATGATAGTTGATATGATACTCATGAATGTTTAAGATAGCTCAACCATATAATAAAGAGCCAGTTATACTCTAGTTAAAAACCATTTTTTGTGCTTTTTAAAAATATATTATTGTTTCTATTTGCAGGTTGGTGAAAAGAGTGAATCATTATTAAACGGCATTTTATCTGGAGAGGTTTGTAGACTTTTTTTGATGTCAATGAACACTCATTGTCACTTTCATAATGCTCGTAGTAACAGACACTTTGTAATTGCAGATACAACTAAAGTACACCGTTGAACAATACAGGTGTCAGACGTCTTCAAATAGCACTCACATTTAATAGTACTTGCTCAATAATACTCACTTGAATAGTTATCCATATAGTGATCTGAATAGAGAAATAGTATAGTGAATAGAGTAGGGAATAGTGAATAGCGGTCCATATAGTGATAGAGGGGAAATAGTGATACATATAGTATAGACTCAGAATAGTGATCTGTACAGTATAGAGTAGAAATGGTGATCCAAATAGTAATAGAAGATAGAACAGAAATGCAACCAATTAGACACATGCTACCTCCCATATATGCATTTCCTCTATAGTCACATGGTCTACTTAATTCAATAATGGGATTGCCTGTGTTTGCTCACTGGCGTTCTATGTTCAAACTCAAGTGTCAGCAGTGATATTTTATTCCTATATAACACTTTTATGTTGCAAAAGACCTTTCATTCTATGTTGAGAGAAAGCCTTTTTAGAAATGATTTCTAGAACTATTCTTCATTTTTTAAAGCTTTATAACACTGATAAAAGAATTAAAAGCACAAAAAATCAGTGAGAGAATCCGTTTATTTTGTAACAACAGATACAACATAAGAAGATGTCTATTAATGTTTATTTGAATACTCACTTTGAATACTAGGCTGTGTGCATAGCATTATTGGAGTGCAGATTGGAATTAAGTTCTAATTCTGGTTGAGTTTATTGTATTCACTTGTGAAAGGCATGAACCCATCTCTTCTTAGCTGTGGGTTAATAGCATGGCATACTGGGCTCTTTAGCCTTAATTGACAATCAGTCTATGAGAAGGACAACTCTGAATTCAAAACTGGTTGGGCATAGGGCTAGCAACTCTGTAAAAACCTTCTTATTCCAAAATCCATAGCCACACCATTTGGTATGGTGGGGCTGTGGCCCTATTACCCACCTGGGGTTTAAGTTGTTGTCAAGAAATCAGAATCTATTGATTACTTGTTGGTTTCTCTGGCAAGGGGAATTTTCTGTTAACCTCAAACCCAAGCCTCTTTTCAGGGTTTCAGATAGAACATTGGTTGAATTGACTTTTCAAGATTTCTTGGATTGTAAATTTAAAATATCATCATCATCATTATAGTCTGGTGAACCCTGAAGGTGCCACAGATGATCTGGCACTTCCTCCATCTCTCTGAAGTTGTCACTGAACTTCATTCATGTCTATTCTGGGGTACTTTCCTTCTATCTCCTTCTCTGCTTGTCTCTTATTTTTACACTGTTTCTTGCTCTGCTAATTGTGAGATGTACCCAAATTATTTTAGTTTCCATCTCTTTACTTTTGTTAGGATCAAATCTCTGTGTCCTGTATCTTATTCTGTATATCTATTGTCAATGTCTACAATTTACAGGTATACAAGAATATTGAGAAAGCCAGGCAACATATCAGTTTGAGCTGAATGAGATGTTTCTGTCACTCCAGATGACTTTCACTTTTGTCACTGCTGTACAACCCTGGATAATATTTCAAGTATTAATCTTTGGCTAGTTACAATTGCTGTCAGGTATTTAGATCTGTGGACTGTTTATTGTTGTTAAAGTGACTTTATTTTCTAGTGTTGAGGTACTTTTTCTAGTCTGAGTAAAAAAAAGTGGCAACAATATTTTACACATGAAAATCACGGGTGTAAAGAAAATGGAAGACAATTTCAACACATTGATATTTTATATTTTTGTTTGTATGTAACTGAGTAAGAATAGAAAAACATACTAGTATGCATGCAAAAGAAAAAAGATATTGAAAGTTAGGAAATGTGTGGGTGACACATGTGTATATATGTGTGTGAAAGTTTGGTCACTAAGGAGAAATATGCTCCGAAACAAAGTTTCAGTGATATTGTCACTGAAGCATACTTGAAGGAAAAGAGATAAGAGAGAGAGAAAGGCAAGAAATGTCTCATATTTATATCTGCTTGACAGCACCTTCTAATGACTTCTTGACAAAACTGGTGAAGCTATGTTGGTAACTCACATTGATTGTAAATTACCTTCTTGTTACTATCTAATGTAAATTTCTACTATTTATAGTATCTTATAAATGAACAAGTGTCATTATAGAAATTCAATTTTTATACTTTGTGATTAATTGAAATACAGGGTGTGGCAGAAATACCCCCACATATACCACTTAGAAATACCTCCCACATAACAGTAAAACATTAGCTAGATGAAAAAACTATTGCCACTAATGTCTTACAATTATGTGGGAGGTATTTCTGCCACACCCTCTACTTATATAGTGTACTGTCGCTACAAGTCGTAGTTGTCTTTATACATGAATTTGTTAACAGACTTTTTCCAGTTTCTTACCACTGATTTTGATATCAGTTTTGGCATCTTTCATGCTACAGCTCTTCAGTTTTGGTATCATACCTTAGGCTGTAGAAGCCATGTCCAGGTATTCTATTAAAATATATTTCCTTCTCTTTTGCTGCCAAGCTATCAAAATGAGTTATATCAAGTTGATATCTTTTGTTTCTGATTCCAACCATTCCTTTATGATCTTACAATGTATCAGCCATGATTCTCTCAAGGAAGATGTTAAAGAGAGTAGATGGGGACAAACAGCCTTGCTTTACTTCAAATATTATTGTTAGTTGGTCTTTTAAGTAAACTGCACTGGTGGCCTTGTTGTACTATATAATTCTGATCTGGTTGGTATATATTATAAAATAAAATAAGACATATCTTGGCTGATTTGCAGGCAAATAAACTAACATACTCAAGAGTGAGAGCCGGATGTGAACGGGACAAGGCCCCGTCACAAAATGACCATTATCGTCGTTTACGCATATGCCTGACACATGAGTTCCATTTGAAAAATAAAATAATATTTTAAAGTGTTTCTATTTTTCAACCAATAAAAATGCTTCCCTCCTAATTATACTCGCATCGATTTACGAGCCTGTTAAGCCATAAAAAATGCCATAAAAGGGGTCACACGGGGAAGTACAACAGCAGGGAAGAGACCTGTCACAGTCAGTCAGCAGCAGTCAACAGATGGCCAGGGAAAAGACCTGTCATGGTCAGTCAGCAGCAGTAGCGCCACGCCAACCAGCAAGAACTACTATGAGAGATCAACCCAGGTTGGCAGCCGGCTTATGAACTATACCACAATCATGTAAATCTATTTCTGCTGTTGTCGTATTTCTTTCTTGCAACCATACGCTTGTCTATAACAGTATATAACTTCATTATTGACCCTAAGACTGCAAGCCATGTCCTGTCAAACATCTTTGTAAAATCCACAATTTCATGGTAAAGTTCTTGTTGATTGTTATAGGTATCTCCCATACAGTATATATAAAATATTTAAATGCAACGTCAGTTGTCCTTTTCTGTCTTAATTCCTTTTCTTTTATTATCTTTCCATCTTAATAAAGTTTTTTTCTCAGATTCTTTCACACTCTTGCATTTTAGTTATAGCTTTGCCTGGATTAAAATGTTTTTAAAAAAAATTATCCCAAGATTAAGGATTATTTTTTTTATGCTGCACACTACTCTGAAGCTTGTCCCTCGGCTATGATCATCTCTACTTTATAATATAAACTTTTCAAATTCAAACCTAACTCAAAAAGCTTTGAAAATCTTTTGTCATTAATTTCTTAGAAAATCTTGATGACTTGTTCTAAAATCTTTATTGAAATTCATATGAATACTGCTTTTTTATTTTTTTCTTGTAATATTTGTATTATGATAATGAATATGGATGATTCTGTTTTGATTAATTGTTGTTTCTGACAGTGGCAGATTGAAGACTAGCATGATGTTTTTCTTGTCATTTATTATGATCATCACCTGGCACCATACACTCAAAGCACAATTTAACAAATCCTGCACTAGATATTTTAATGTGTTCAACTATGTTTTAAAAATTTGATACAGTTTGTATCAAAGAGTTAAAGCAAATTGGTTCCATTTCTAAGAGTGGTTATTTTTACTTTATCTATCAGCTTGTGATCTGTGATAAGGCACATAATATGGTTTTGGAATGTTTCATTTTCAGCTGAAAGTTTTTGTGTCAATGCTGCACAATCTGTACCATGTAAAACAACTGAAATAATTCATATGTGGTAGAACGTTGTTTCAGTGTTTTTTTTTTTTTGGCTTTTTTTTTTAAATCATTTCATCCCAAGCAAGACAATAAAGCCCCTATCATGCAAGGGGTTACTGAGTGCAAAAGATAATTAGAAAATGAAAACGTCATTAAAGAGAGAGAACAATAAAAGAAGAGGAATTAAGTAGACAGAAGATAATGATTGACATTAAATTTGAATTTTTGAAAATCAACGTTGACCAGAAAGAAAGAAGTTGGAAGAGAGTTCCTCAAGCAGTAGAAGAAAATACTAGCATAGAACATATAATTACATCTAGCAATTTCAACTGTAAAATGATGAGACCCAACTGCCAATCTGACCAGACTCAATGTTGCTTAACTTGGGTAATCATATGGGAACTGGTGTTTCAACATGATGCAGCCATAGGCCTGGATGGTTATTTGAGAATTACATATGGGTGTGGCTTACAGCAATCACTCAGTTATGTGCCATGCATGATACATGCTTAGGTGATCATGTATCTTTTGATACATGACCGACGAGGCAGATTTTTTTCCCACAGTAGGTTGCCATTTATTTCTGCGGTAGGCCAGTTGCCATCAAAGGCTATAGAACCTGGTCTGTTCTGCTATTTACCCATAGCTGGGGGTGGGGAGAAGAGGAATCATACCTTTCCCAAGGGTATTAGCACGTAAGTGAATGTAATGGATTCGACTGGAATTCGAACTCGGCTCTCTTATTCCTCAATGTGAGCCACTATCCATTACTGTATCACACTTAAACTACCAGTTCCCATAAACAATGTTAAGCCTTGTTAGTACCTAGATGGGCAACCACTTGGGAATACTAGGTGTGGTAAGCTTGGATGTATGGGTGGTGTAATGGATAATTGCTTAGAATTGTTAATTGGAGAGCTGAGTTTCAATTCCCATTATGTTTGTTATATTCACTTAGGCCCAAGTACCCTTGTGAAAGGTACGAATCCACTTCTTCTCCCCCAGCTATGGGTTAATTAGTAAAAATTGTATCACTAAAACTATTATTATTTAAAAAAAATATTCTTACACTCTAAGAGTATTTTCTGGCTTTAAATAACCTACAACGGGTTGATAAACTGTAGAAGATGAATCAGTTGGTTTGTTGATTTCACTTACAATGCTGATAACTATTATACTATACACATAGTGTACAGTAGAAATCCACTTACCTTCAAAAAGGCTGAGGGTGTATGTCTGCTAATATAACTGGCTCCATGATACAGGTAAAAACCAGGGTGGACATTCCTTCATTTATAACAGATGTTTGATGGAATAAACTGGATGTGCTGGCTCTGGATTAGTGTATCTACCTTTGAACGCATATAGAATCCGTGGCAATGAACCAGAGAGGGAGAAAACTGATGCGGTAGAAGCATAGATTTGTGGCTATTGGGACCTACAACTCTGTGAATTTCTAACAGTCTGCAACACATAACCAACATTTTATTACTGTGTCTAATTCATTTATGGAAAAATACACAACCATTAAAAGAGTAAAACATTTGCTTTAATCAAATTCAAGAAATTACAGACCGTGATATACAAATTCTATATATTAGACTAGTAGCAGGTAATGACAAAATGATGTTTTATCCATTGAAAGGAATTCAGACTAAATAATGATTTTTCCATCGCTGGAATCATATATATGTAGTGGGAGGGAATGAAATATAACAAATGCTAGTTATAATTCTACATTAAGAAAATGCTAAAGACACAGGGATGCTAAACTTTAAATTTCAAATTATATACATGACCTCACCAACCTCATTCAGTATGCTACTGCTTTTGTTCTTAAATATATCACATAATAATAAAAGTAATTTTGTATCTGTCTAAATTTATGAGATGAGGTATTATGTACATTATTTACATTATTCGGACTATTGTCCTCATCTTTGTCGCCATATTTATTACAACGTTTTGGCCGTTGTATGCTCCAACCTTCTTCAGAAATAATTTTGTCAGGAAAGGAGATATATCTTGAGGGTATGGTGCCTGGTGAAAGAAGTAGAGGAAAACCAATATATTATGACATTTTTTTATGCTCTATTCTATGAATTCCTTCTTCAAGTTAAAGATTATTGTTATTTTGTTTTGTATTCATTAAATCTCTTATTATTTTTAAAGTAGTTGTCACAAATTTTATATTATGGTTAGATAAATTCTTTTCAATTGCAGTTGTTATTGAGTTGGTACATCATATTATGTGTCTAGTTTTACTAAGATTACTTATATTATTATTTTTTGGGCACCTTGGCATGGTGTAAGGGCACCTCGGCGTGGTGTAATGGTTAGCAAGCTTGTCTCACTAGATCAGTTACAACGGAAAAGTGAGTTCGATCCTCACTAGATGCCCCATACTTTTGGCCTTGTGCCACATCTAAGCTATGCTTGGAAAATAACTATATTATTATTTTTCTAATGCTGTGAATATGCTAAATTTGTATGTGAATGAAAAAGTGGAGATTGAGGAAAGTCTTGTGGAAATGTTGATTTATATAGACTTAAAATTACCAATATCTTTATACAATGGTTCTCAACCTTTTTTGTCCAATGTACTCTTTTCACCATATATCAGAATGTCTGACTCAAAAGTTGCATTACAAATAATATGCATATATTACTGAAAATCTTCTATCTTTTCCATATATTAGTACATGTAAATTTATATTGGTTATTTTTATAGAAATTTTACAAATTTAATAGCTGTTGTGTAGTATTACCTACTTGCAGGAATTCGGAGAAGACCAAGAATTGTCCATATTTTATTGATTAAGGAAGAAATTCTAGTTTGCTTCTGTGGGATATGCCTATAAATTTGGGGAATTTTTTAGCAGCCATTCCCCGTTGATTGTAACCACCAATGAAAATTTTGTTTTGAAGTTTGATATAACACCAGCTTTTTAATTATACATTTGTTATGCTTTATTAGAAGCTGTAGAGGGCCATCTTCCTTAAAAGGATGTGTCCATACTATTACTACTACTAAGCTGAAGTACATTCAACTAAATGCCTTTTTCTCATCCACCTGATTTCTAATTGACCAAAAGATTTGATTCGTCATCCAGAATTGGTCATGATGTTTTTCTCTTGGTTTCTGTTAAGTGGCTTGCCTTGCCATCATTTCTATTGCCGCCATTTCTGCATTTTTTTGGCGCCAACCCAACTGCTGTCTGGGGTTCAATAAAGGAAATTCTTCAAGTCTGTCTGAACTTCTTGCAGGATTGGCTTGTTTTTGAATTATTTCATCTTTGAAACACTTTCAGAAGGAAGGAAAAATCAGGTCAAGTATAGATCGGTGTAAGGTCAAATAAACAGCATTAACCCCTAAACCCTTGTGACAGATTGTTTCATTGATTAAAAAATTTGACTGGTGTTATTTTTTTTATTATTTTTTTTAATTCCATAGAATCTACTTACAAAACTACTGAATCTGTTTCAAGAAATTTAATAAGTTGAGGTATTTTGTTAAAAGAAAAAATTGTTTACTTCTTACTGATATTATTGTCACATCGCATCACATGTCCTGTAACCAGTTAGGGTTGTTGGGAGTACCACTGCAGCCATAGCATCAGGATGTACATCTAGGACAATTTAACCTGACGGAGCCCATCCCTCTTCGGGCTGGTTTTGAATTCAGTTTACTTTCTTCTAGATTGATTGCCCTCCAAGGCTAGAGAGCTTAATCTGACTTACTGTTAACCAATAGTTGGGGAGGGAGCAGATAGATTCCTACTTTTCTAAGGGTATTTGTGAAAAAAGCAAATTCAAGGGTCTTAGCTAGAATTTGAACTTAAGACACCAATTCAACCCCCACCACCATAATCATTATTCTACACATACATCCATAGTATTATAAGGTTTTGAAATGTTATTGTTTTTTTTTTAATCATTTCACCCCAATCAAGGTGATAATTCCACTAGACCACAGTGGGGTTACAAGGAGTAGAGTGAAAGAGAATGAGAAGGATTGAAAAAAAGGACAAAAAAATGAACAGGGTTCAAGAAGACAGGAGATGGCAATTTACATTGCATTTAAATTTTTGAAGATTGTAGTTATCAAGTTAAGCAAGAAATTGAAAGAGAGTTACACAGATGAGAGATGTGAGTAAAGAAACTGTTAGAGTAGAAATAACAATTGCATCTAACTAGTTCAACAGTAAAATGGTAAGACTTAGTGCCAATCTAGTAGCATGTTTAAATTTGTGTAGTTGGGGCACCAGGGAAAAAAACTCATCATTATTGATTAAAAAAAAGGAAGAAAAGTAAAACTAGATACTACACTTTGATCCCCCAAAAATATCTAGGAAAATATTAGTTTCCCTGAACATATTTTAATATTTTACATGTTATTTTTTTTATTAGAGTAAAATAAAAACATCAAAAGGGTAATAATGATTTTGAAAGATAATTTAATTATTTAATTTATTCTATTGAGAAATTATTTAAAAACATCATTTTTTTATTAGGACATATTAACAAAACAAATTATTTCTCAATAATTTTCACATTAAATCATCAACAAACTTTAACCTTTGTGCCCACAAAAACATGGTGTGTCAAAAGACAAATTTTCTCTTTAAACTGCTATTATTTTAACGACCTTCACTCATCAGCAATGTTTGTTGTTTTAAAAATGCAATGATTAGAATTTTAATATAACTTAAACATATGAAAGTGAATTTAAACATTTTCTTTCTTCCTGAGATTTTACAATAAAAATAATTAATACTATTTATTTTATTAGGTTATTTGTTTACACTATTTATTTATTAGATTGTTTATTAGAATGGTTGGCAAAACATCAACTAATTGCCAGTTGATTCAAACTTTATAAAATGGTAAATAATAAGGATTTCCTTATAGTTTGTTCACAAATTTTAATAAATGTTTATAAATAAAAATTTGTTCTCATATATATTTCTTCATAAATTGGTAAATGATAAATATTGCATTGCATTAGTTTTAATACAATTGTATTAGTTTTTAGAAATTATCATCATATGTTAAGTTTTATTACAATTCTAATCATCACTTTTTAAAATAAATATTGTCAAGGAGTGAAGGTAGTTAAAATAATAGCAGTGTCAAGCAATTCTGACACATTGTTTATTTGTGAGCATGAAGATTAAAGATTGCTAGATTATTTTTCAAATTCATTAAATTTAATTTTGATATTTTTATTTTGCTCTAATAAAAAAAAATAAAATCCAAGATATTAAAAATATGTTCAGGGAACCTAATATTTTCACAGCTCTTTTTCTTTAATTTGATAAAGTTTTAAATATAAAATAGTAATGTTGTAATATGTCAAACATCCAGATCCACAATGGCTACCTTACATCTCAAGCAATAAATCGATGATGCAATAGTTCAGATTTGTTTTTACTAGAATACTTCCTGACTTAAAAATAAGCAGTTTTATATTACTACAATTTTATCACAATTTTATATATATATATATATATATATATATATATATAATTAATTAATTAGCTGATTGATGTTACCTTCAGTATCCTGACTTCAGAGTTTCATAGATGGACATTTCTGTTCACTCATCAGAGAGTATCAGAAATTGACTGCTTATACTCTTCTTTTTTTATGCACTTATCATTAGTACAAGTTTTTTTTTTCATAGTGTGTGTGTCCATGTGCCTGTCTGTGCAAATGTGTGTACATGTAAGATATCATGACTATTTGTCCTTTTCATTGTTTTTTTTTTGTTTCCTCCACTTTACACTGACACTTTAGCCTTTTCTCTCTGTTTTTTTCTCTTTTCTTTCAATTGTTGCCATTTGTTACCATTTGACTTGCGTTTTTTTCTAGACAGGTTGTCGTTTTTTTAATTTTTGAGCATTCTAATTGTTTCAGTTTTTACTTTTTTAAAAAATTTTTATATATCAAGAACAATATTGGAGGAAAGATATATGACAAAGTGGGAAAAGTTTTTTAGTATCAACATAAACAAACCTAATCCAACAAAGACTTTAGAGATGAAACATGTCACATGAAAACCTTTTATACATCTTTCCTCTAGTGTGTGTGTGTATGTATATATATATATATACATACACACACACCTATATATATATATATATATATATATATATATATATATAATATATGCTATAATGATATATAATTTTGTATATTAACAAACAATATTGATAAACTGGAAAATTTCTCATGATGCATTTCATTGATGAAATCCTAACAAATGAAACACATCACAAGAAATTTTACAGTTTGTCATATTCTCTCTCTCTCTCTCTCTCTCTATATATATATATATATATATATATATATATATATATATATATATATATATGTGTGTGTGTGTGTGTATATATATATATATATATATTTTAGAATTGCAAAGTTTTATATAAATTTGATGATCCTCATTCATTTTATATTTTTCAGATTCAAAATGGCATTTTTATTCCTCAGTAAGTAGTCCTTGCACATTCATATGTACATGTATGTAATTTTTTATAACGTTTTGGTGTTGCTAGTAAGAAAATCTTTTTTCACAACCAGTATTTAGTAATAGATTTTATGGCTTGTAAAGTGGGTGATCCATTTATTATTATAATAATAATAATAATAATATCAAAAATGATCCACCACTTTGTGTATTTTGCAGACAAATATGCCAATTGGTAAACATTGCACATAACACCAAGACTGAACAATGTCATAGTCACCATAGTTTATTGTTACTATAAAGTATAAACAAGGGAATGTTTCCTTTTGAATAATACTAATGCCCAAATTTGTTCTTAATTTTATATCATTTTCTAATAGCAAAGATGAAATTAATTATTAAAATATTCTTATAATGATTACCTAATACATGACATAACCCACTAAGGTCTTTGGGATACCATATATATTACAGGAATAGCAGTAGTGGCGTGTCTAGGTTACAGTAACGGACTGGCCAATGTGTGAGCTTGCTGAGTGACAACTGGGCCCTTAATGTATTGGGCCCGCTATATCAAAAATGCAATTAAAAGCAAACACGGACAACTGTTTTAGTAATAAAAAGGAATAAGAACTTTATAAAGTTGTCTGCACATTATCAGTTAGTCAAGTTCAATGTGAGAGGACATTTTCAAAGACAAGGTTAAGAAATTTGCCACCTGAGGATAATTTGCAATCATATGTGTTGAAAAGGAACTTGTTAGATTAATTAGATGCAGACGCAATTATTGGCAAATTTACACAATCATCTAATGAACACAAATGATTGTTTTTTTTTAAATTCTCTGTTAATGTAAAAGTAAACTATTTAAAATATCAACCAATTATTTAAAATTTTTTAAAATTCATTTATAACATTCTGTATTTACATTTGGGTTCTACTGCCAGTAATATGTACAGTACATGTAAACTGCATTTACTTAGAAATACACATTTTTTTCTATAAAAAAATTAATTGTACCATTTTTCCATATGCATTTTTTAAATTTTATTTATTCATTATGAAAATTAAATGATAGCAATGTAGATTTGGGTGGGACCCCTTTCTCTCCTGGCAAATGATATTTTTAGATCCAGTTCACTACTGTGGGGGCAAGGTATCTCCCATGACTGTAAAACTCATTTTACATATACAAATAGCATTAACACATTCGCTGCTGTATTGTTATTTTATTGTTGCATGATTGTGCTGGCCCATTTGAGGGAAAATAAAAAATTGCTATTTTTTGGAAATAAATGACTATGAAGATACTAACAGCAATTCCTCATGGGCACTGCTATTTTGGTTTTGATAGGATACTCTGACGTACAAACTAACCTAAACAACATCCTCAACACACAATATAATAAAAATATGTCATAAAACAGGTTGTATTTATGCTGTGATATGTCTATGCTAAATTGTGTTATTCTATAAATACTGAACAATTTAATTTTTCTTGTATTTTGAACTATCGTTCTCATCTTGGTTGATATAAATACTATTAAAGGCATAATATTTTGACCAAGTACTATCTGGTCATCATCAGGTGTCCATTAATCAGGATATCTGTTAATTATTGTGATATTTTGTCTGAAATGGTGACATAGTGAAGATAGGAATTGGTCATACATGTGTTATTGTCATCTAGTAGTCATGAGTTCAATCCTTGGATCAGGTAGTGAAGCACCAATTTCATTTTTTTTTCTTTTTCAGGCCATCTATCGATGTGGGTAACAAGATCAAAAGTTTAATTAACTATGCACTTGACAAGCACAAAATTGAACGGTGAGGATTTGTTCAATCTTTATTTTATGTCCTCAAGGACACATGGCACAGTGAATAAAGGTGTTAGTTAGATCCAGTGACAGGACCCAAAGAGTGTGAGTTCAATACCTGGTTAAGGCGATGGAGAACTTGGAGAGGGGAATTAATAGGAGATAACTGATAACTGACATCCATTAGACATGGCATGTGGAACTAGGACAGTCTACCACAGTGAGCAAAATAAAGGGTTCAGTTTCATAATATATATATATATGCCAAGTTCAATTTCCATCTAACTGTTTTGCTTTCACTTTTGTACAAACAGCTTTGTAATAGGTATGAATTCATCTCTTCCCCCACCACCACCACCTCTAGGGAAGACTGGGTTCTCTAGCCTCTTCTAGGAGGAGGACAACTTTTAATTCAAAACCAGTTGGACATGGGGCTGGTAACTCCAACCTGTAATAACCTACTTCTTATAGAAACTACAGTAGCAATACCTAATATGGTGAGGCCATATTCTACAGAAGAGTCTCATTGTATTAAAGAAGAGGAGGATTTTATACAAAGTCTGTCTGGAATGTATTCACCAATTTTGGCTATGTCAAAACTGGCTGTGCAGCCTTTATTGTCCATATGTGAACCTCATGTGAGGTTACTCAGCTGGCAATCAGATGCTACAAAGTGAGCTTGTCTACTATGTTTCATCTTTATAACAACTAAACAAGTAAATTCTCATGCAGTGATTTTCACAAAATACTATTTCCCCTACCCACAATACACAATCTAGATTTAGTTTTTAGCAACCTTTGGATTTTTTCACAGCTAAAATTACTGTTAAAACAATGTTGACGAGATTAAGGAGAGTGTGATGCAGAAGTTGATGGTGATTCTTAAAGAGAACTTTGAAGAATATTTTGAAAAGTGGGAGGGGTGCTGTGATAAATGTACAAGGTCCCAAGCCAAGTAGTTTGAAGTGGACTAATGTGCCATTACCCTAGTCAGGCAATTTTTAATTAATATTAAATAGTTGGATCACTCTTGTGCAATCTTTGCAGGTATGTATTTTGAAAATGTATTTGTTGCTTTTTAAGATTTTACAATATAAAAGAAAGAGAAACAACTTTATTTTGTTTTTAATCATTTTACTCCAAGGCAATAATGCCACCAGGATGCAAGGGGTAACTGAGAGTGAAAGAGAATGAGAAGACTAGTGAGTAGTAAGTACAATGTAAAAGAAGCACTATTAAATACCGGAAACTTAAAAATATTTACAGATATAATTTTGCATTGCAAACAAGGAATCAATATTTGATTATTGTATAATTTTAAGGTTTCTTTGAATAAGTTGGTGTATTTTTCTGTGTATCATTCAGTAGTACAATTTAATCTCAGTTTATTGAGATATCTAGCTTATTTCATTGCTTATTTCTTAATTTTCCTGATTTGGTTGCAGACTGTTATTACTGGATTTATCACACAGTCCAAACATGGAGAAACAGAAGACATTTATGAATGACAAATGGTAAGTCTCTCATGTTAACTTGATATGTTTTGTTTTTGCTAAATAAAATAAATTTTAATTTGTAAACAAAGTGGCTAGTAAAATTAGATTGATACAAGGACTAGATTTCTGAATGTGACCATTTCATAACTGTAATTTTCAAACAATCTTCATATAACAAAAAAGAGAGAAGTTATATTCAGATTGTGCTTAAATCCTTGTTAATACAGGAGCGAGATTGACTTCCCCCAACTTACACACACCCAGTGATTTTTCCTTAATACTTAACAAGTGGCAAGTCAAATTGTCATGATTAGTCAAGTAGCATTCGCAATACCTCTCTCAAGTAACTACACAGAGTTAGTCATAAATATTTGTGTGAATTACAAGCATGTGACTGTAAAATAAAGACTGTTTATAATAATTATGGCTGAAATGTATACAAAGATCACAGCAAACTTCTTGAGCTCATGGTCACATCATGTTGAAACACCAGTTCCCATAAGATCATTGAAGTTAAGCAACATCGAGTTTGGTCAGTACCTAGATGAGTGACTGCTTGGAAATACCAGGTACTGTAAGCTTGAATTTTTGCCCATTTCTCAGTTATAAAATACAGGGATCAGCTTATATTCAGATTGGCTTATACATGAGTATATATGGTAGTGTGAAAATAATATCTTTGGACATGATACAACTTTTTACTGTTTGGCAGCTTCTCATTCCCATTTCTAAATAAAGGATAGTCACTTTTTTAGAGTCCAATGGAGAAGATTTTTATCATAAAATGCCAAGTCTGTTAATCTAATCTAACTGTCAAATATATATATATATATATATATATATATATATATATATATATATAGTTGTTACGAAGAACTTGGTAAACCGAATGGGTAATTCAAGGAGGATGAAATCCTGAGAGCTCAATGTGAATACAGAGCTAATATTTAATGAAAAAACAGACCACTTTAAGGTAACAATGTTACCTGATGATCCGGAGTCCTTTAAAAAGGATTTTGGTGAAATAAATTATTGTAATGGTACCTTAAAGTGGTCTGTTTTTCATTAAATATTTATATATATATATATATATATATATATATATATATATATATATATAGTCTGCGTTAATCTGACTGTTGCTTCAAATATATTATATATACACATACACAAGTACAGGGTTGGTACAGATGGAATAAAATTCTGATAACCAAAAACAATATACTTAAAAAGTGCTCAATGTCAAGTAGAGCAAATAATATTTATTCAAAATTATAACATATGCATTTTATGACATCACTACAAAAATTGCTATTTTGTTTCAGCAATAATGGTGTCTTATCAAGTGATTGTGTTGATTGCAATCTTAGCTGTCCAGATATCAACCTCTCCAAAGTGCCATTAATTTTGCTGTAAATCATTAAAGCATTGTAAGGAACATTTCTTGAATATCCAACTTCAGAGACAACTTCCTGTCCAATCACTTAAGCTTATGAAGTTGTGAGTTTTTCACCAGAAACTTAAGTGAAAATCAGACTTTTTGCTCATTGCAACTATGTTAGCTCATATAGAAAAATATTATGAAAAAGTTATTTCATGTTGTTATGGAGTAAAAGTTAAATTTGATTTATGTTATGTTTATGTCTTTCCTTCATATTTTATCAGTCCAGCATTAGTCATTTATCTTGCATACCATCAGCTGCCCTACACTTACTGTTTGGGCATTTATACAGTCTATGCCGTAGGCAGTCATTTACACATCACTACAATTGGTGTCCTTTAAACTAAGTGAGGATGATGCTTGCCAAAATATTACTTAAACAGAAATGTGTTACTATATTTAGGGATGTGCAGATGGCGTATCAGCATGGAATTGAAAAGCAAAGTTCAAATTTTCATTTTGTTTGTTATGTTCACCTTTTCACAAATGTCCTTGGGAAAAATATGAATCCATCACTTCTCTCCACTCACTATGGACTAAACAGTAAAGTAAACTGGGCTCTCTAGCCTTAGTTGATAGCCAGTCTAGGAGAAGAAAACCTTTAAATTCAAACTCTGAAGAAAACAATGAGAAAACAATCTTTCCAAAGAAGTCAAAGCAATTCACAGATATTAAAATGGAATCTGAGGAGATCCAGGATCACTGATATTTTGAAGGAATATGGCATTAAAACAAAGAATTACTATATTTAAATTCTTCCTCTGAAAATATGCACTGATTAAAATATTATGGTATGTTATGGGACCTTACCCATAATAACATAATGAACTATTCCATACGTAATAAATACTGCGCCTCAAGAGGAAGCAGGGAGCTCAGTCTGAAGTCGGATGACCGGCTGATCGGTTGAACTCTCTGCCTTCGGGCGGGGAGGAACCCGAACGTGGCTATGGCAAAGAGCGGAGTCTCTTTCGAGGAGGTAAACTGACCCTGAACCTGTTTATACAGGTTGAAAGGGCATATTTTTGGCCAAGCCCACAGGCTCGGAGATCCCATGTTAAACCTGCCTTGTGCCACATGATAGCCTCGTGGGGGGGCAGGTGACTAAATACTGTTCAGTCTAAAGTCTGGAGTGAGGTCCGTCAGAAGTCCGTCGCATTCAGACAAGACATTGGAATAGTGATACTGGTCGAGACTACATTGTTCTCCCTACTAAACCTGATTGTTCGTACTAACACTTCCTACTTCTCTGTATATATTCCTGTTTGTAATATATCTGTGTTATTCCATATCTGTGTTCGAGTTCTTCTTTATTGGTTCTACCTTGGACCATCACCGTGGTACAAGGACCTGGTCCATAACATGGTAAAAAAGAAATTACAGGAAAGAAATGATCATTTTAAAGTTAATGTATTTATGTGCCTAAATTAAGTGATGCTATGATATATACTACAGTTCAATAGTTTCAGAGCACTCTTGGTAATTTTTTTAAATTGGCCCCCAAAAATAGTTGTTTGTACTTTAGATAAGAGAAAATTATTATATATGGTTAAAAAAGTTAAAAAGTGAGACATGATTTTTTTATTTGAAATTTTATTATAACAAAAACAAAAAAAGCATTTTATGATTAAATTTTGCTCTCATCAAAATATCCTCCCTTAGCCTTGATTACTGCAGCACAAATTTTTGACATTCGTTGCAAAAGTTTATCAAGGTATAAGTTTGATAATTGATTCCATTCTTTTTGTAGTGACTCTAAGAGCTCTTTTTCAGGTTTTTCACTCTTCTGTCAAGTACATCCCATGCTAATTCTAAGGATGGCTTCAAACTTTTGAACTGTAGTATATATATGTGTGTGTGTGTGTGTGGTACAATGCACCAGTAGGCAGGCCCTGAGTGAAAATGAAACTCACTCAATAGTTAGTGAAACTAGCTTGTGAACTGCTACTCTATGACCATCTCCCATATGCATGCACACACTTATATATAAACAAGTATATATAATGGTTCTTAATTATTGTGCTTTTATCTTTGGTGTTTGCAGTGTCCTATATCTCTCAATCCACTCTCATGGCCCCACACAGCAGATGGATAACCCCACTGAAGGACTTGGTTTCAGTATATCCCTTTCTCCTCAAGTGGTGAGTTTATGCTCTTCTCAAACATTGTTCATTCTAATTGAGGATAGGATATTTGATTCCAAAATATCACAAACTAAGTAGGCACAGATTATGTTCTTGAAGTTGTCAAGGTTCTTATGTCAGAACATGGTTTTTGCAACCAATTCATGATTATGTAAAATTTTGAAAGGAAGAGATTTGTAATATTTTATTAAAATTCTAAGACTTAAATATCTTTTTTAAGTTAAAGAATTTTTAATCAACACTATAAACATTATATTATAATTCTGGGTGTTTCTGAGTTAGCTAGCATCTACAATGTGCCTTGTTAATATATCATAAGTAAAGGACTATTCCATCTTGATTGCGAGGAAAGATAGAAAAGACATATTAGAGATGCTGTTTGGCTTCAGTGGGAAAGTAAAATTGGGGCTTAAAAGTAGAATTTGATGATTTTATCCACAAAATTTTGAAAATTTAAATATTTGAAAAGCATTTTAACAGAGGACATAAAATGTGACACTGAAATCTGAAGGTACATTTGAATAGCAAAAGATGCCTTCCAAAATCTAAGCAAAGTATTAAGAAACAAGAATATTTTGTTACAAATAAAGAAAAGAGAACTGGACTGTTATGTAATATTGGTATTTCAATATGGCAGTGAATGATGAACAATCTCCTCACAAGGGAAGAAGGGACTTGAGGCAACAGAAGGATGCTGAGAATACCATGGACTGGACACATCAGCAACAACAATTATTCTTACCATCAGAAAGAGATAACTGAAAGTTTTGGGACACATAATGAGGAAAGAGGGCTTAGAAAATTTGATACTCACAGGACAGACTGAAGGTAAGAGGGACAGAGGAAAGCAGAGGATAGCCTACTTAACAAGATTGTGTAAATGGTTGGTAGAACAGGGATTATGAACAATGGAAAAAACAAACTCTACTAAGAGCTTCAAAGGACAGAAAATTATGGTAAGCCATAAAGAGACATGGGACATAAAAAACGAAGACTGTCCCTATGTTATACACTGAAAATTGGAGGAGGAAGAAAAATTATCAGAAGTGAGGAATTAAAACAAATATTATTGAGAAACAGAATAAGATTGTTAATGCATATCGGTGTGTAATGAAATATATCAACTTCTTAATCTTTGATTTGGTTAGTGAGATAATTTTTGTTTGGATACTTCTGTTGGAGAATGTGAATACAAGTTGTCACCTCAGACAAATGAATAAAAGGGAGGTAATTCAACAAGAATAAAACAAAACCAACATTTATTGATAGAAAAACTAAACCACCAAAATAAACATGAAACTAATACAAAGTTATAAAATGACAGTGTGTGAGTTCAAAATTTTGATCAGCTGCCTAGAGAAGTTTGCTTTTTACTCATTGTTTTTTTGTGTTTGTTGTGTTGAGAAAACATGCATCTCATACCAAGTAGGGTTGGTGGCAAAAAAGAGTAAACCCCTTTTTGGTATTTCTGGTTTTATTTTTATTTGATTTTGTTTTTATTTATTTATTTATTTTTTCTTTTGGATGATGGGATATTTTTGTGCTTGTATGCATATGTTTGTGTGAATAATGCTAACCACCAAACGGCTGTTATAGATATGATGGTGGGTAATGTCTGATTTTTCAGCTAATAGATTTTATTTACACTTGGACTATTGTCTCATCTTTATTGTTGTCATCAGAACATTTCAGCTGTTATGCCCTCCGGGCTTCATCAGGGGCATATCAATTCAGATAATCTACAGGGAATACCAGACTAAACCCTTTATTTAATCTACAGGTGTAAACTGTTCTCATTCCATTGCTCATGTCTAGGGATATCTCATCTAGTTTTTATTTTTAATACTGCTCTGTTATTGTTCACTCTGTTTCAATATCTGAACAATATTAAAAATAAGAACAAGATGAGATATTCCTAAACATGGGCAGTGGAAAAGAGAAAAGTCTACCCCATAGATTAAATAAAGGGTTCAGTTTGGAATTCTCTATAGGTTACTGTGATCAACATACACCTAATGACGGCCAGAGGGCACAACGGCCAAAATATGATAACAACAACAAAGATGAGGATAATAATCTGCATGCAAATAGTGTAATGGATTTTGGCTCAGATTGAGGAGTGAGAGAGTCAAGTTTGAATTCCAGTTGAGTTTACTGCATCCGCTTAAGTGCTAATACCATTGGGAAAGGCATGAATCCATATCTTCTCCCCTCAGTATTGGGTAAATAGGACAGTGGGTTCTCTAGCCTTGGATGGCAACCAGTTTAGCAGAAGAAAAACTCTGAATTCAAAACTGTAAGTAGCCCCAGTGAAGCACATACTATGCATCTAAGGAAATTGTCCCAAAAACAATATTAGCAGACTCATGTGAGTCTGGGTAAAAATAAGGAAAAATAGACTTAAATAGCACCACCTAATGGGCCTTTTTGGCGAAGCAACACTCACCATCTATAATATTTATTGTGGGTTTTACTTCAGTTTATTTTGCTAGAGAATGA